>CM017555.1:67561875-68066875 GCA_007844125.1 Sinonovacula constricta | reverse complement strand
GGAAAGACCAACAATCGTGTAGTGATTGATACTGTCTGGCATCGATACTGGTGCCAGACGAATTTATTTAAATTTATCGTTATTTGAAAGAAAAACATGAAAAACATTGTGACATAAAGTTGGACAATAAAAAGTCCACACCACAGTCCAAACAAAGGGGCAGGGAACGAGCAAATTTAAAGGTAGGAGACTGACAAGAATGACTAAGTATTTGTTGTAGGTAAAACAATGGCATTTAAAATTCAATAAAGACAATAAAGATGTTATTGACTAGAACACAATTGAAAAAGGTGAACAAAATAGATATATTTGTATTGGCAACATAAAATGACTAGTACAGAGTGCATTATGAGATCATAGTTTTCGGTACTGGACATATTTACTGCAAAGCAAGAACTTGACCGGCAAAATTATCAAAATTAAAATGAGCTGCTGAAATACTAATGGTGAAAATGGCATAGCACAAACTGTAGACAAATAAGCTTGAGTGTGTAGAGAATAAGGCAGTTGAGGCCCAAAACAGATGGTCAAGATGAGACCCACACAGTCTAAACGTCTATTTTTAGGCTAATGATGATGGCCATAAACTAAGGTCCTGTTTGTCAATTGAAAATCATTGAATAGGTGTTTGAAAACTACAACTATATATATATTTTAAACCCCCATATTGAAGCCATAAAAGGGCTTCTTACTAGAAAATAGCATTGAATGCAAGATAATTTTTTAAACAATTAAATAACAGTTATTTTTTCCTGTTATACATCCTAAGTATGTCAAAATAAAGAATAATGTGATGCGTGAAGTGGTTAACCAGCACGTTATGTAAACAAGAACAAAGAAATCTCTGGCAATAAGCCGTAAAAGAAGCCTCTGTATCGAAAGCGACTGAAACTTATTAAAGAATAAATGTAACAATGTTATTACATAGATCTCATCAAACAAAGAAGTTAAGCAAGATCGAAAATGGAAGAAAATAAACAAAAATGGAGTGAACTTCTCTGATTTCCTTTGTTGCCATGCGCTTTCAGAACGAGGCTGACAAATGCGTTGTACAGAAGGATACACTGGTCTTAATATATAAAGGAAACGCTTCACCAAAACTATCCGCCCACCATAAGTAATAAGTAATGGGCGCAAACATCAATTACTTTATTTTACATGTATCATATAAAGTATTGTATATATATATTTATATATTGCTACAAATTGTTGTACTACATCAAGCATACATTGTATAGAAGTGCATAAAACTAATACTGAACGACCGTACTTCTACCTCAACACATGTCTTGATGATTATTCCGCCGGTCATGGCTGGAAGTTCTTACTGCCAATACTGTTTCAAAACCTTTATTTGCATAACATCGCAGCATCGAATAGTGTCCATACGGATCGTTCAGGTAATCTGCTTGCACGATATGGGGCAAATCTTTACGTTTAATATCCGATTCGCATACAAGTGCAAAGAGAAATATCGCTGAACTTTGCCAGTGAAACAACTTGTATCATAATCCTTACGTGATAGCAGCAATAACTCAATATAGGATAACCTGATTTCTGCGAGCAATCTTAACGATGCCTGCCAAGCCGCTATGTTTTCACCGTTTCCAATCATCTATAATCTCATTCAGGACAGATTGTTTGACAGTATGACATATGTGTAAGACATGGTATTTTGTGTCAAGTCCAGCTGACAGAAATACTTTCTAAACGTTTCTCTCAGAGCACTGCCAAGTTTCATTTTGATTTTATAATTATTGTTTCCATTGTAAAGAATTTAAAAAAAGGTTTTCTGGCTCATAAAACAGCCTTTTAGAGATTATTAGTGTAAATAAAGTGGAGTTTCAATATTTTTTCGCGATATTTTTAGATTGATCGCACCATCCCTTTCTTTCCTTTATTATTTTATTATCTTTATTTTTGTCTTGATTAGGATGAATCTTCGCGTCAGAAGCACGTATCATTGAAATATCTAATTTTAATTAATAAATCATGTTAGAAGCTCGTTCGTTAGTTAAATATATAATCTACATAATGATTAAGCTACAATGCATGTGTCATTTAAATTCTATCTCTGCGATATTCTGAATGCAAACAAACAATCAAAACGATTATATCAACTTTATGTTTTCTTAATACCTTTCTGTCTAAATACAATACGCTTTATGTCGTTAATATTAAATAAACCTTAAAACTAAGTCATTATATCTGTTTCTCAAGTATAGGAAACGAAAATACTTCATCAGCGTCTATATGCTTCGTTTCTGTTTTCCTAGGCTAACTATCCTGCTGTTATTACTGATTATCCCGTGTCCTTATTTGTGGAAGAGCCTGTGGATCGTCGGTCGACTGACGTCAATCGGTTATTAACAACAAGCTACATGCATGCTAATTGTGTTTATTTTTGGTCAGCTCGGTAATGAACTTGTACGACTTTCGCCCAATGGGAAACTGATTTGGTAATTTTACTATTTCACACAAATCACACGAATCACAAACAATTGATACACTCTAGGTTATGTAGTTGAACCGAAATAAGTTTGTGAACCCCTTAACTGTTTCAACTATATCTCTATTTCTGAACACCGATTAACAATATTATAACGCATTTGGAGAGTTTTATGCGAAGAAGCTTTATCCTGATCAGTTAAGCATCAATAGGTATTTGTAAAATATTGTCATAAATCTAAGTAAAAACAAGACAATATCTATCATTCCAAAAGAGCAACATGTCATAAATTGGATTAGAAAAACAATTAAATAAATAAATAAAACATTTTCTTTTAATTAGTCGTATTCGCGATTCTTAAGCTGTGGAAGATCAGCATGAGTCACATACACATCCGTCGTTCAGATATAACTAACATGCACAGATTATAAAACACACAAACTAAAAGAAAACAGAAGTATAAAACAAGCAGATGTCATCCAGAAGCAACTTAAATCCTTAAAATTATGAAACTATTCAATACATATGTGAGTCAATTTAAAAATATATTTTTTATTAAACAAGAGTTACAGTCATTATTCCTGTGTTTATCGTTTTAAATGTCTGTTAAACGTCTTTTGTAATTCCAAAGATAAGTAAACATTAACATTTATAATAGAAAACAACACTTTTGTTTTCATAGACCTAAACTTGGCGCCCTAGAATATAAATATAAAACTTCAAAACTTTGTTTCCTCATCGTAATAAATTCAAACTTGATATCTTCTAAACGAATAAATACCATACAGATATCAGAATCAATGCATTATTGAATTACTTTTACAATATTTATGTCTTGTTTAACTACTTTTTGGTAAGTACATTTTAATAATTAGGACCGTGTGTTTAGTGATTTATATTCTAACATTTAAAAATCCAATTTCATCTGTTCAGGTCAAGAATAAATAAACCGGATAAATACTTTCTAAAGATTTGGGCAAAAACATTGAACTGTTATCAGCTAGTACTAAGAACGAACGTCATCGGAGAGCCTTGCATAATGTAAATATGTAATCAGTTGTGGTAGCTTCGCCTTGTCAGATACAGGCCATCTCTTTCAATGGAGTCGGTTCTTGAATATAGACATCTCTGTTAATTTATTATGATATTGTCACTCGGCCCGTAGTAGCTAACATAACATATGTCAACAGCACTAGTCCGATAGGATTCAACATAACATATGTCAATAGCACATGTCAACTTGTTCTATTGTCATAGGCTGCTGGGAATACATACATAATTTCAGTTAAAAGGAAAGTGTATTTTTACACATACCTTAGGGGTAAGAACAGAAATATGGAAACATCTCACGTCGTATTATTTTGTTATAACGACAGAAATTTAAAAGTGGTGTTAAAATATTTTTTTTTCTATTTTCATTTGCACATAAAATTGACATGAATGATAAAGCAGCTCGCATAAGCTTACATTACGCTGTACATAAGCATGCATGCGCATTGCAATTAAAATGGCGTTTAAATTATTTTTATAATTAACAACTATCTTTCGGATTACGTAACATTTAATTAAACTTTACACATAATTTATACTCTTTATTTTGTTATTTAAGTTATTATATCATATGCATTAGTACTTATCTAAATACGTAAAATCGTCAAAATGACAGATATGGCTGCTTGAACACGTTTAATGGGCTGTCTATCAATATTGGTTTTATATAGGAAAGTATGAATGAAACTAACCCACTACCATACCAAAACATATTTTAAGATGCAATTTTCAGCATATATGCCGTCATTTTCCATTTCTTCTACAACAACTTTTTTCATGTAGACAAATTGTACTTTCATGTCTGACAACCGCTAATGCATTTGCAAATGAAAATAGCGATGGCTTCCTTAGGATTTTTTTTAATACACTTTCACTGCAATCACCATTTATTTACCATCTTGTCCACTGTTCAGACAGTACAGTCTGTAACCTGCATTTTTGAGAAGTATCAGGAGCAGTTAGTCGAAATATAGACAGAATCGCCATTCGCACGTACGAATATGTTTTCATCAAGAAATGATAAAATGATTATGGCAATATTGTAGGATTGAAGACCTCGAAACACATTAATTTTATTATTGTATCGCATATTAACATCATATAAAGTAAATGCAATGATACATGCACATAGTTTTTATTCAGTTACGATGTTTGTGGTTAAATGAATCACTTCTTTATCTTTCTCATCCAAACGATGGCATCATGTATAATTTAAAACCATAACATATCTTGTTGTCAAGGTGGTTCACATTATTAATGACAAATTAATTGGTACGTTGTAAAAATCCCTAAGTAAGTTATTCCTCGATAAGTTGACTAATATAAAAGGACAAATTGTAACAAAACGAAATAATGTGAAGCAAAAAGATAGTTCAGATTTAAATATCTGTGATCATTCTTATAGGAACTTTTCTTATTTTCAGTTGAAAATTCAAAATAACATGTCTTATGATTGTGACAGGTTTTCCTAGGCGCTTTTATTGTTATTGGATTAAATTCCGACCTATTGTGAGACACCGCTTGTGGTCAGCCTTCTGTGCCATATACTTCTTTTTAATTGTTTTGCTCGAATTACAGTGTTTGCCCAGAACAACCATGGCTTCAAACGGCTGTTTCAGAAACAATCCTTATTATATTTGATAATATGATATTTAGTTTACACTATTAAAATAATTTTCCAAAAACACACTTTCCAGCGCTGGCATCAGTAAGGGAATTCATGTGCACATTAATTGGCAAAACGTTAAATTATTCATAATTAAATAAACGAAGGGTTTACCAGCGTAACAAATCAACTGTACCTTTGCAAATTCCTTCATTTCATGTCCTCTTACAGCGCTTTCACGTTAATGTAGGGTGTTTTCAGTTCTTTTTACAAGTACCGGCGCACAGCGTTATTGCCTCTTCTCATTTTTGATAATTGTATTTTAATGATTTATATTTGTGATTTTTTTCTGCATATTAGTTATACAAAACGGCACATTATTTTCGTCAATTTCGTACAGATTTACCACATGCTAAATGGCCTCAACATCTATGTATAGACGCAATTATCGAGTACCTGTAAAATAAAAACAATTCTCCAAAAAAAACTTATATCTGGATACAGTATTAGTATAGCATACATTTAAGGTAAATACTTTAATTTGAGACTATGAGCGCACGTTACATAATTGTCTTTGTCTGTAAAAACCGAGTAAGGAATGAGTTTGGACAAGGTATGACAACTTTTATGTTCATTAATTCTAAAAATGTTCTTATAATAAATTCAAAATTTGCGTGACTATTATAAAAGAATTGTTACAAAGGCAATATTGATATATGAAGTTTATTACGTTTGCCTGAATATTATGAAAAGTATAATGCGTTAATTATCAAAATTTCATCAAGTCTCTCAGAATAAATGAATCATTGTCACATTTTATGAAATAAATACGAGAAAATTAGACAGAATTTTCCTGCGATTACTAACTATATTGTTGGTATTAATCAGTACTATAAATGTAGCTGTAAGCACTTTAAACGGACTGTAAACTTAACTGTTTGTTTGTCACATTTTGCTAGTCTCTCTTTCTATGTATATATATATATATATATATATATATATATATATATATATATATATATATATATATATATATATATATATATATATATATATATATATATATATATATATATATATATATATATATATATATATATATCCAACCGAAACATCCACAAATCATTTTTCTAAGTATGCACTCACGTTACACAATTTCAATTGCAAAAGGTTATTTACCTTACAACTAGTATTATTTAAAATATGTAAATACACAGTCAGTATTGAGCTTCTTACAGAAATAACAAAGTGCATGTGAAAAAGAGTTTTGTTTTAACCGTTATCCATGTAAACACACTTTCTGCGAATACACAAAGGTCCACTAAACGTATAGATGTGTACATGAATCAATGATATTAAAGTTACATCTATTTTGAGCTCTAGCTATTCTTATATAATTAACCTTTTTTTTAATATGGCATCAAACACAAGGGCAGTTGTATGACATAATACACTAAAAGATGATGTCTAATCCATAAAATAAACACTGTATATATACGATAACACATTTTTTTTTCGAATTGTTGTTTCAGTATAAATGTACAAAGGCAAGATTTGGTAGTTGAATCAATATTTTCTTGTATCACTATATTGTGAGGTTACCAGTCCATTAAAATACAAGTATGTCATAATAGATAATTTATACTACCACTATAAAATATACCAAATGATATTTGATTAACCATGAGGGTGACATTTATCTGTGTGTATAAAACACAAAACGTGCTAGCGTATGAATTAGATTTAAGGTAGAGTGGTAGAAGTAGGTACAATATCATTACTTTTTGCTCAATTTCGGTTGCGTAGAACAGTAAAAAATGAGACTTGATCCAGTGGTCGTTAGAATATTTTTGATCTCTATTTCCCACCTATCCATAGTTTAGTTTTAATTTAAGGTTAGAAATGTACTTACTATGACAATTTAGTCACGCTGGCAACGAGTAAGTTAAATTTTATTTACTCCATTACGGACTGTGGTGTATGAACGTTTAGTGATTCTACAATGTTTTAGTTTTGATAATTGCGTATGAATATTTTTCATCCACACTTTCTTTTAATAAAACAGATGGTAGGATGAAATAATATTAGGTTGATGTTGAATACAGACCTTCTTATCACACAGGGCGAAAACAAACAAATCTAACGATTTAAAATTGCCTTGTATTTTAATTATGTTCTTTCAGTATTTCCCATTTTGCCTATTGGCTTAGCTACCTCACTTAACGTTTTCTCCATTGCATCTTACCTCTTTAATGAAGTCTTTGGGCCTTTTTGCTGTAAAATGCAATGGCATGGCGCTAAATGTATAGTTTCATACGCATAATATAAGGTTAATCCCACAGTAAATTGTTACATTCGCTATGTTTAGATTTAATGTACGAGCCATTAGTTTAATGATAGTTGCCAGAGGATTGAAATAGCTTCACCGGGTCTTTTGTCTGTAAGTCAATGACTTACACAAGGCCTAATACGAAAGATTTAGTTTAAGTTAGACTCCTTAATAGAGGGTCTGGTTTAAGCAAATTCTTAAACATGTTTTGTAAAAGAAACCTTGATTAATTATCAATCTAGTTGATTTGTTTAAGAAAAACTTATTGCTATGATGATGAAATTTAAGTTGTTTATTGCTATGATAATGAACCTTACGTTGTACATGTATATGTCGTGTACATGTTGCACCATCTGCCGCTTCTTCAAAAAGTATGCAGCTTCCAACAAAAAAAAGCATCGTGCAACCCCAAAGTGTTTTATGAACATGCACTATGGTATGCTTTAACTTAACATTGTCGATAAGTGTTATTATTTTAAACTATTCAACCCTTTAACGGCTACGAACATTGATAGATGAACTTTACAAAGTAAATGACAGAATCTATGAGAAAGGAAAAAAAAACAGGATATTTTATATCCTTTATGATGCAAACACTTCGCTAGAATGCTATACAAATACATTTTGACAAGGACTTCATATACACAAATATACAATGTATGCCCCGCCCCATAACATTCTTTATAATTCTGATTTACCGCATCTGTTTATCTTTAGCCTGCTAAGAAAGACAAACTGAGACATACAGTTAAGAGTTAAGATCCTTATAAGCAAACTGAGAACTGTCTACTTAATATTTTCTTTATTTGCTGTTAAGACGCAAAGCAAAGTGCATACTTGATACTAATTCTTAGAACTTTACTACTAACAAGAGTAGCAGAAAACGATTTACATCTAATGTTTTCCCAGTGACCAGGCTACCAATAACTACCTTTCAAAATGACATCAACAGCTGTTCTTTCATGTCTTTCCTTGTAATATTACTAAGCTCTGTCCACCGTTGGGATAACTTTATATTCAAGAGCTTTGTTTAGTAAAGGACATTATCTTGTATGTGACACTATAAAGCATTAAAGGTTCATTGACTTATTCAGAGTACAAGATATTGAAATCGGTCGTAACCTTTTCGACAGGCAACTACCAGTTCAATGTCTTCACTGAGTTGGACATGTACATAGAGGGTCTGATATGAGTGTTCATTAGATTCTGAGCATATTAAACGAGTTGGATGAGATGATACAAAACGAGATCTAATGAAAACGAGTATTAGATTCTATTTATCACATAACCAAAACATCAGATATTTTCTGTTTTTAGTTTGAACAGACGGCCTTGACATGTGCTATTCGGATTGGGAGAATCCGCACACAAAAAATAGTTCCACTTATTACACGACCATTTGCCATAAAAAGGGAAAGATTCGTTAATAACATGACTAACATGTTATTTTTATTAATTAAAATAAAATTCACCAACAAAAAGCATAAAACGGCGACAACGAAGTGACCAGGAATTGGTATATACACTTCACATACTTAATGACGTCACACTACGATAACTTACTAGTGTTTACCAAAAATAACTCATGAGTGTTACCTTACGCTCGCTCGGTAGGGTTTGAGTTAAATATGTGTATCTGTGCATTCCAGAAATCGACCAGTGGTTTTTCAGTTTTCTTTATATGAACAAGTTTTTTTCTAGAGCTATTATTCACCTTCACTCCCTTTGTCTTTGTTATTAACTTACATGGTATATATAACATATTGACGTGTCGAAGCTAGACCCATGGATATTCGACAAAACTATTAATATCTGTCAATTAACACGTAGACTACATGTGAAAGTATGATATTACGATCATATATGTACAAACAACTTACATTCCTGCCAATGCTTTGTAATCAAACCGGTGTAGAGTTAGGTCTTAAATATCAGAATCGATATGTGATATCGGTTCAATTATCATAAAGACACTATTATTGTACTTCATAGTCAGGATATCGTAACACAATTCCTTGTTTAAAGTCTTTTTTCTTCTTTGGTATTGTTTACTTTGGCCTTTTTTTGTTGTTGTTGTCGCCTTTCTTTCGGTGCTATCGATAAAAACTATGTGCACAATGATTAATAGTTATTTAAAAATACCTAGTATATATCTGTCGCGGTTCTAAATTGCTGTAAACAGGTACAGGTGTCTGCCCATTCAGAATGCGACCCCTCCCAAAAAAAGCTAATTTAAAAAAAGAAACGCATTCAACGCTATCCATGCTTACCGTAACTCCTTTTGAAATGTTTTGTCAAAATGTACACACTCTCATTTTATGTGGAACAGCTATCACCACGGTTGATTTTTAAGCATATCGTATACTTAAGCATATCGTATACAAGTACTAAATAAGTACCTTATCAATGGCGTAAGGCCTGTTGCGGTAACTGGTTTTAACTAAACTGATGTGCTAGCATCTTATTGATAAGGCTCTTTGCTTGACAAGAACAGGGAAGGGCTTTTAACGAACACATGATTAGAATGAAGTACGATGTGTTTGTAATTCTACTTAATCTGTAAGACGGATCTTCCTCCAATGATGAAAGCTGGACATCGCCACTGATTGTGCCAGTGCTATCTGAAAGCATCACATGCAGGCCAAGTTTTGGCCTTATTAATTGTATTAACTCTTTACTCTTTGCTACACCTTACGTCTGTAATAATAAGATGCATTGTTTACATCGGCGTTCTTGTTTTTTCTTAAACAAGACCTCGTCAAACAATTCATCAAATTCATATTAATGTATGCTTCCTTTTTAGAATTGCAAGCAACACTTATTGTTGTAAGCTATACCGTTAAAGGAGGAATACATGTACTTGATTTTTTTCCTCTGAAAAAGGTCACACAGAACAGCTGTGATTTCCTGTTTATTGCCTGCTACACTATCGTCCCATTAAAAATAAACAACATAAGAGGCACCGCTCTCAAGTCCGGCGCCAATAAATGGGAATGGTAGATCTGTCAATAATAATAACTGGTATTTCTGATTGTTGGTTTTTTACGTCGGTAGGCGTATCAGACAATTAACCTAATTAGCGTCTTGGCCGACCAGTGAGCTCTGTGTACGTGTTAAGATCGAGAGTGATCTGCTGTAATAATAATGTGTACAAGCACGCTCATATAAGCGTTACAGACGGTCCAGGTCGAACTATATTGAACACAACCAATCAATGTCTAGCGTGATGACAGCAATAAATAATCAACAGATTAACTTGTTCCAGCAATTAGTAATGGAGATAAACGAAATTCCAATGATAAATCACCGTGTTTTCATCTATTCTAATTATACACAATTGAATTTAGGACATATGATTTGGCAGTATTATTTATACTTGTGAGACGTGTTCTTGCGTCAAAAGAGTGGAAATATTTCGGAAACTTTCCCTTTGAAGCTGTACTATTTGTTTTTCTATTTCATATTTTCATTTTTTACTGTTGAATAATTCGAATGATTATTTACAGTATTTTCTGTCGTTAATGAGGAAAATATTATTGTAATAACGTTCCATACCTAGGCAGATTTTGTGCAAAAAGGACAAAGTTTCAAGAAATGTATATAATGTAAAATATACATGACCGTTGTCTTCAATCTCTCTTTTTTCCAGTTGACTACTTACGATATTCTATAATGTTATTCCTTCAGACATAAATCAAAGCTATTAATCAAATATATATATATATATATATATATATATATATATATATATATATATAATGATATATGTAACATGGGGAGAAAAATGTGCAGCCAGGCCAGGACTCGAACCAGGGACCCTTCGCTAACAGGTCGAATGCTCTACCGACTGAGCAAACCGGGCCGCTTACAGGTTCTTTTCCCATCACCCGGCTACATACACCCCGGGCAACCTGAAATTCGTCTTCGAATTTCCACAGACTATATGCTCTGCATACAACTCACAAACACTTCTCAAGCACTTGTTAATTAACGACCGCAAGACATTTACGTTGGGTGCGATTGTAACATAGAGAGAGAAATGTGTAGCCAGTCCGGGACTCGAATCCGGGACGCTTCACTTACAAGGCGAATGCTCTGCCGACTGAGCTAACCGGACCGCTTACACGTTCTCTCCCTATCATCCGGATACATATAACTTTGTTTTATTGTGTTATACCACCAGACGTAATGTCAGCAAGGACAAGCTCATACCAGATATGAAATTGGGGGTTAGAAGAATGAGACTAAATGACTATCTTTTCAGTGAAAGAAAATGAAGGCAGAATAACTATGAAAAGAAGCAGTCGACGAGGACACCAAATCCAGGTAGAAACCAACATCAACACCAACACCAAGGCCGTTGAGAATAAAGTAAAGCAGATAGCCGACAGGCTTTGCGAAGGTGGTTCCATCACTAAAAACATAAAAGGCTTCATGACCGAGACAAGAGGCAGTTCCAGCTAGTTAGAAGGAAACCTAGAACTCTACAAGCAAAACATGCCATTAAGGACCATCCTCAATAAGAGAAACCATCCCACTGCAATAATGGCAGAAATTGTAGAAGAAGAGCTACACAATCACGTCATATCGGTTCCTTCGTACATTAAGGACGCGACCGATTCTTGACGTAAGCTCAGATTTAGTGTAAGCTCGGTTTTCTATTCATCTTGCATTTGAGAAACTCCTCAAGATGTGCCAAATTAGAGCTCTGTAAAAATCGGTTAAAGCATCCCAGTCGGTCCTGTTTGCCGACTGATCGTTCCAAGCCTTCTCTGTTGGGTGTGCTCTTTTTGTTAAATGACTCATCACAGATTCATAATTACCTTTACATTTGTGTTGCATGTTGGTGTCTTTTCAAATGGTAGTTTATGTAGCAATGCTAAATAGGACTTTGTCTTAATATATTCTTTTTCAAAACTGTAAACGCATCATCCTCTGCGATCTTCTGTTTTATTGTGAAATCTCTCTATCCAAGCGTAACCAGAGAAGACGCATGTGCAGCAACATAAAAAGCTCTTGACAGGAAAGTTAACCCAGAAATCCATACAGATGACATCATTACTATGATTATGGTAGCCATTATGTGCAACAGGAGGGGACGGCGATAGGCTCACACCTTTGTATGAGCTACACGTCGACCTACCTAGGTGCATGGGAAATAGAACCGTTAAGAAGATCTGATGACCACCCGGCTGCAATATGTAGATGACGTATGGTGATTGCGGATGAACGGGCTAGATTCATTAAAGAAATTCCGCAATACCGGAAATAACACAACCTAGGATAAAGATTGGCCTTCGCTACTCAACTTCTGAGCTGGAGTTTTTGGATATTTCGACAAACTGTCTAGAGATACTTTTGGACCTGTACACAAAGCCATAATTCAAAGCAAATTGTTGCATCGAAAGTCTGTCAAAATGCTATGCAGTACGGGCTCTGGGTTTGGGTGAAGAAAATGTGTTCACAATAATCTAAGTATCAGTATCACTGGTCATGCATCAAGAAACAGCGTTAATCACGAGGATATGACGGAACGTTTGTTAAGCGGGAGCTACAGAAAGACCATATGCTGTTGCCGCATTCAGAGATAAATAAACAGAGTGACAATATTCCTACGCTCTGCCTAATATTCAAAGGGACAGGGACTCACTACGCACATCAGACAGATTGGAAAACATATTTATAGAGCCGCCTGTAGCTGCATATAGACGAGATAGCAACCTACATGACATTCTCGTTAATGGGCAGATCTTTAAAATACAGAATGGTTGCAGACCCTTCAGATCAAACAGGTTCGCAACTTGCCCATACGTCAGGGAGGCAAACAGTTATACTGACCCCAGAGGAAGGACATACAACGTGTGAAACGACGTCGACTGCAAGTCAAGAAACGTAGTTTACGCGATCTATTGTTCACGCTGCCAGATTAACATATACATTGGCGAGACAGGGGATACACTCTTCCAATGACAGTGTTAAATCTTTCGAGTTAAATCTTTAGTTAAGCTATAACTCTCATATCACCAGGAATCTATTAAACAATGTAATCAATAATTTAATCGCAATGTTCCTTAACGGTCAAATGCTACTTGATAATCAAGGGCAATACTATTTCAAATAAGGTGTAAAACAATTTTAAATTGTTGAATTTGTGAGCATACAAAATTTACTATAAAACAATGAATTCACTATCCATAATTGCTATTACAAGATATGTGTCTAAAAAGTTATTCATTTAAATTTGTAACAATTGTAGGTTAGTACAACCGAAAAAAATAGAAACTAAATGTACATGTATGTTATGTATGTTTCAGTTAAAAGCATGTACATCAAACACTTATACAAAAGCACCTCTGTTCTAAACCTTATTTCTTAATAGATACTAACAGGATCGATAGAGGCGTATGCATAATACAAGCCACTACCTGAGTGAATTAATGTTTGTGGCATAAATAACCACCCTTTGTAAAAAGTGTTATGACCCATGAACATTAACTGGAACAATACGGTACTTAGTGTTACCTGACACTTCTACTAATGAGAGAAGTAAACATTATTATACGACCTGACCTTGCGCCAGAACAAGTAGACAAGTAGATCTAAGGTGAGGTTAGACAGCTGCACCCTGAAAAAGTGACGACACTGAACTGTTGTAGGTGGGTCATAATGTTCGATTCGACCTCCATATATGACAACCTGTTTGTTATATGAAATACTTAATATTCGCCTTGTCAAATGCACGCTGTATTTCATTAATACAGTAAATCTTTTTATCTAAAGAAGCCTCATGGGTAAAGTGAAAGTGAACTGAATGTGTATTGACACTGGACTTAGAGGAGCCAGCACAAAACGTCCATGACAATCAGGAAACTAGTTAATTTACGTGGCTGCTGAGAATGAACAAATATACAATGACGATGACCTACAAAAACGCAGTATGACAGATTTAATCAAATGATCAATCAATGAAAAGGATGTATAGCGGCTTATTTGAACTACTCATGATATTTTCGGTAATCCTTTTTATTGGTAACATTAAATTTACACGATCGTTTTTACGTTAAAGCCTGAGGAAGATACAACAAATACCATTGAAGTTTTAGGTTTGTGCATGGCAAAGCGAATAAGAAGCGCCATTGGCCAATGGGCTTTGCCGAGTCCATATAAGATGTCGGGACCTCCTAGCTCTGCTCGCGTAGGTTATAATCCTGGTCGTTGTTAAGACAGTTGGGATGTCTTTCATCTGACTGCGGTGCGTTGGCTGTTCCTCTTCCACCTTTGTCTGTTCTCTTACTTTGAGTAGAAAGTTGGATATAGCTATAAAGACAATAAATTAGTAGCTGCGATTTATTAAACAACAAAAACAGCAACAGCAACAAAAGCAGCAATGGGGATGCTATTTAAAATGCTTATTATCTATCACATGGCGTTTGTTTTGTTCTAAGCTTGATTTAGCTGTTTATGTGTACAAATGTTGTATGCTTAATTTATTTGATGGTATTTTGTATATAAGATGTGCTATATTTGTGCCTAAGAGATTAGTTACATGTCATTTGTTTTAATTCAAACAAATAGTAAAGTTATGTGTTTTAAGGTTTCAATTATGTAGATTTTAAAAAGCCTAAATTACATGCGCTTTTTTATCCTTTAGTTATTTTTATTTTTCCTCTGCCGATGAATCCATTAGACTATTAAATAAGTAGGTGTAAGTAATTTTGAATATGTATCTTTACATGTTTCAAGTTCTAAATAAATAAGATTCTTTTATTTAAAACGGACTCATATCTAAATTATATTCCTACGTTCACATCAGTTACTTCAGGAATTTATGAGCCCTTACATTCAAAGGTAATCTGAGTTGAAAACTTGATATGTATTAGTCTAAAAATAGTAATAATAAAGTATATATTTCAAAATAACATTATTTTTTAATAATTGAACCACTGTACATGCTATTGTATACAATAAAAACATACTGTTAAATTTCTACCAATCCTTGTTGTTATAAGTTTATAATTATATCCTAGTCTGTTCATGGGAAAACATAACATGCCTAAATGCATTTTTCATTCATTAACACATTTAGAATGATTGTAAATTATTAATCTAAACGATTTTACCTTTTTTCTGTTCATGTCAGTATAATTATAAAATGTGGGTACTTATCAAAGTTATACAACTATTGAAAAAAAAGTCATATAAGATAAGATAACACAGCCGGACACTTTATAAGTTAATTATATATAGAGATGTCATGGAGAAAGAGGTCGTAATCAATATTCTACCTAATGCACATAAGCTTACTGCAGTGTGTCTAGCCTGCTAGACCAACCCCACCTCTTTTACCTTCCCCATATTCGTTAACCTCATACTGTGATCACAGTGTGAAGCCAGATAATGCCACATCCAAATTTTCAATGCATAAAATGACGTTTAAATAAACTCCTGGGATAGCCTGAATTCATGTACATTGCATGTTGTTGTCATATGTTGTTGGTCATATGTAGTTGGTCTTCTGTTTTTCTTTTATCTGTTTAACTTTGTAAGACAAGTCTTTTTATAGCTGTAAACGTTCTTTATTGATTAAAGTTAAATATCGAATCATATTACTAAGATATTTAAGTTTAAAGCTATAGAATGCCTTAAGAAGATCGGTATTTATACATGAATATCTTGTAGGCTATCTATAATTAGATGTCTATGTCTGTTGACACATAATGAGCTAAACAGTTAAGCCTTCAACAAAAATAATTACGGTAACGAGTAAAAGTTTCAAGATGGGTCGGTTTATATCGTGTATGGGTCAATGATAGTTAAGGTTTATGAATAAGGACCAAAGATTTACAATATATGTGTTAAATAAGTTTGGAATTGTTTATATGAAAAACTTGACAAAACCTGAGAATTCTAGCATAAAAAATTGAACATATATTTGAATAAACAGACATGCAATATCTGTGCTAAAACCGGAATTAGTCGTGATTTAGTGTCTCAATTTCCAATCTTTTCTTATACTAACATTTTTTAAAATAATCCACAGCAGTGAAAAAGCAAACATGTTTGGTGCATTTTCCAGCAAAAGTATTATCGATTATTGCTTAAACAAAAATATATATCTCGAGACAAATTGTATGTCTATGTCTACATGTAACAACTGCTTTATGAATCGACAAAAGAACAATGGTGAACTTCCGTGTACTGAATAAATGTCCGTAGCTACATCGATGCTTAAAGGTCTGACTGTCCTTCTGCAACGAGCTTTTTATGACCTGTGAAGGTATTTTAGGAGCAATAGTCTGGAAGAAGACATTATCGTAAGTATGTGATATTCGAAATAATATCCTTTTCACCGATGTCTTAACCAATTATAACATATCAATGTATAGTTTAGCTGTACATGACTTTTTTCTTTCCATGAATAATAAATATTGAAATATAAGGATGAATTATTGTTCCTTTAACCGATTGTGTTTCCAATTTCTTTAATTTCCAATTGAAAGCACTATGGGTATGTTTTAACAGTAGTTTTCTCTGTCCATATAAAGCAAATTATTCTAGTAGGTTAGTCGAGTTTACTAAGTGTTTTGACTCTTGATTTAATGGGATCGAAGTTGCATTTTGAAAGGATGCGACCTTTAATCTGTAGTGTTTATTAAGGATTTCAGTTATCAGGATGGTCTTTGTATATAGAGATCAATTAAACATGTTTTATAGAAGCGACATAACAATTTTTATTATTGATATCTGTCTTTGTTCTGTGTCCATGCATAAAGAAATATATAAGAATTATATTCCTAAGCAAACGAACAATGTCTTTCCTTAATCAATTATTGACCTTATGAAGCCCAACCAGCTGCAGATTTGTATGTTTAGAAATAAGTTTAAACATACACAGTATTCTACATAAACCAGCAGATTTTTTCTAAAGGGAGCGCTTGGGAATAAATTATATTAATGATACAAATACTGTTCTAATCCCAAACCTGAAGGACAAAGGAGTCTTTGAAAAAAACATAACTGTAATATACCACTCGTAGCCTATTTCAATTCAAAATTGTGGGCTCTGGATTTAAGAAAGTTAAAACCCACTTTGCTTTCCAGAAGAATTCTAGTCCATGCATAAAATGGAGACAATATAAGCCTTAAAACACTGTTCTGACTTGCAAATGGTGGAATAAGTGAAATATTGTCTGAACAATGTAATCAAACTTCGAATGGTTATTTAAATTCTTCGTCAAGACTGGAACTGTAAAATAGTCTCAGCCAGTATAATAAGATTTTCTTCAGTAAGCAACGACCTAGTATTCTCTGTGTCTTTCCTAAAGATAACTATGTTGAATAAAATGCCAGCTCATCAAAATAAACACGGGGCAATTATTGACAGGCAATCTTTATTTACTGACATTTATATCCACAGTTTCTTAGAATAGCTACATTATTACAATTATTCTTTAATGCGATATTTAAGCCTTTAGGATATGTAAAGGAATGACATTGGGCTGAGTGCAGTTGTATTTTAGTATTTCCTTCTATGTCTTTATCCCATCCGTACACTGTTTTATGTCATATTTATATATTAAATACGAAACTTTAGTTTAATAATATTTATTTGTGGCAGTTAGCAGCTTAACTGTGTCATTTTCTTGAAACAAAGTGACTTAAAGTAGTCTGTAAAGGCTGGTTCTATCCTGGAAACAAAACGTTAATGGAAAAGAATTTCAAGTTGCGTGTGTTACGTATATGCTGCACCACTTTTCTAGTCCAGTTTCTGATAAAGAATAGGAAATAAATGTACTGTGTAAAAGTGCCAGACATATGAGGACGAGGTATGAAACTGAAAAGCACATCTTATTTTAATTATTTTTGTCTTCGAAAACATACTGTTTGTATGATATAAAAAATAGGGTTTTACTAGGATTTGCCAGATCGTTCCCTACAAATTGAAAATATAAATGCATTATAGTTTATTTAAATAAATTAGAAAACGGTTATTTCATTTTGTTTTCACGGATATATTTCGTAAATTCTTACTCGGAGGCTATATTCTACGTGCCGCTGTGAGGTGTCCAATTTTGTTACAATGTCTTTAAGTCATCTGTCTTTAGGTCATTTTATGACCTGTCTAGGCATTTTCAGGAGCAAAAGTCTGGAGCAAGATTGTTTGAAAAAAAAACACACCTTTTTATATACATCTTAATTAATTATAAAAGTTTTGTGTATGCTAGAAATTCAGAATTTGTTAGCATATTTAAATAAAATGAGAATAGTTGCTAGTTTAAACCATCAAGTTTTTATTTTGCTTGTATGTAAACTGTAAATGACAGGATCAATGGTATGTTTAAACAATGATGTTGCACACATATTCGACAAATTATTAAAGAGGGTGAATCTTCTTTACTATGTATTTGAACATCATTTAGTTCGAAGTTGCATTTTTCACAGAAGGGGACATTAAATCTGGGGGGGTGGGGGTGGGGGGGTTGGTTAAGGATTTTATGTATCAGGGTATTCTTCTTTTATGAAAATCCATAACATTTGTTTCATCGAGATTTCATTGAAACGTAACTTTTATCTTTGATAGATGGCTTCTGTTTGTGCTTTTTGTGTCCGCACGATTCGAGTTTCAATTTCTGTATCTCCCTATGTAAACGAACGAGGTTTCTGTTTTCATAATATCAAAAGGTTTATCATATAATTGTCATAATAAAGCACATCGTGCATTTACACGAACTATGTACCAAATAGGCAACCATTTTCACTTTGTTTTAGGACTTTTTCTGAAGGAATGCACTTATGTAACAACATAAATACAATTATATTCGCGAACATAAATGGCAAAAATGTCTGCGATCAAGAAATATTTGTACAATACCCACCTATAGTTAACTTTGTGGATAATGATAGACACCAGCTCCAAAGTTGTGGGCTTTGGCTTTTAGGAATGTTTAACACACTGTTTTCTGGAAGACGTACACGAAAGTTTAAAGCATGTTAATACACAGTAGCAACGATCAACTTCCAATTAAAAATTGTAATAGAGAGAAATATAAGCTTGTAAAGCACCAGTTTCGCTTGTAAATGGGGATAAATAGAATATTGAGTCAGGATATCTTATCAAACTTAGACTAATTATTTTATTTTTAGATTATCGGCAAGGCACACACTTTTAATTTGTCCCAGCTTCGTTGGATTAGATTAGATAAGATTTTCTTCATTTATTAGCGAACTAGTACTTGTCTCTGGTTATATATGAACATGATACAAATTGTCATCGCTAAATAAGTTAAACATGGACAAAACAAATTATGCCACGTGATCTATATTTAAAAAGAAACACACACACAATCTCTTAGAACAGCTACTCTATTACAATTCTTCCTTAATGCGATAGCTAAGCCTTTAGGATCTAAAAGGGAATGGCATTGTATTAAGTGTAAATGTGTTTTAAGTCTTACCATATATGGCTATATCCCATCCGCATACTATTTTACTCCGCATGTTTAGCATTTAAATACAAAGCTTTAGTTCAGTGATATTTGCTTGAGGCCGTTAGAATTTTAAATGTGACATTTTCCTGGAACTGAAAAGGCTTGGTCCACACTTGAAAAAAAAGAAGAAAAAAAACGTCGATGAAAATGTTGCATGCAAATGTTGCATCACTTTCCAGACCATTTTGTAATAGAGAACATGGAATGAATGTATTCTAAATTAAAATGTCAGACAAAACGAAAAGAAGATAGGTAACTAAAAGGCACATGCTATTTTACATATTTTGTCTGCAGAAACAGACCGTTTGTATGTGATACAGACGCGGGTTTCACTCAAGATTTGTGATTGTTTACTTACAAAATTGGAAATAGTATGCATTAAATATTCTCTCAAAGAGAAGAGGGTAAAACAATACAGGATGCTAAACTCAGTTTACTTACCTTTAGTGAGTTCTGCCCATTGTTTGTTCAAATATTTAATGCTCTTGATAAACTAGAAATAAAATATCTCCCTCTGGATACTCTCATAACTTAAAAACATTCGTATTTAAAGACCACCTCATACGTCAATAAGCTAAACAGGGAAAGCACGAATTTCAACTTTTACTTTGGACTGGCATGTGCTGCGATTCTCATAGGACCTTGCAATCATTTCGTATACAGTCTCATTGTGCTGAGATTTTCTTCATTCAACAACGTCCTTGAATTCTTAATGTATTTAGTAAAAGATAAATATATAAGTTTTTTAAATACCACCTCATACGTCAATAAGCTAAACAGGGAAAGCACGAATTTCAACAAGTGATTTATATCTATTAAGAAATACGTCCACATTTTCTTAGAATAGCTACTCCATTCCCATTCTTCATTAATGCGGTATACCAACTATTTGGATCTAAAAGGAAATGCCATTGAGCTAAGTGTAGATGTATTTTAAGCCTTACCATCTATGTTTATATCTCGTCCGTACACTGCTTTCTTCCTTATGTGTTGTATTTAAAAAGAAACATTAGCTTAATGATTTTTGCTTGAGGCCTTTAGCAGTCTTAATGTCACATCCTTGTAAAACACATTGACGTAAACTAGTCTGACAATGCCTAGTCTACCATGGAAATAAAATGTTTGTGGAGACGAAGTTTAAGTTGTATATAGCGTGAATATATTGAAACATTTTCTAATATATTTTTCCTGATAAAGAAATGGAATAAATGTATTATGCATTAAAATGCCGGACGTACGAAGACGAGATATGTAACAGTAAAAGCTATTTTATATACATCCGTCTTTGAAACACATTGTTTGTTGGGAAAAAAAAGCACAGATTTCATTAAGAAATCGTTAATATACGTTTTGGCACATTGGAAACATTAAAACGTTGTACATTGTAAGCACAATTGAGAAAACGTCTATACAATTTAAAGTCCCTTCCGGTGTTAATTTTTTATATTCTTACTCGAAGTCTTGTAAATATCATATAACATTCCCTAAAATTATGTATTATCACATGCGTTTAATCTAACCCTGTCACACATTGACGAAACCTAGGAAAATAGTTGAGACCCAGATGTGTCAGCTCCCGCTGTCAGTAACAAATATAAGGCATTCTGGTAATAATACACCAGTCGGTCCTTATGCCGACTGACCGTTCAAAGGCGGTAACTGATAGTTTTTTCTTTTTGTGTGCTTTGTCTCGTCCCTGTGTTTTTGTCAAATTTACATTTACCTTGCTTGTCTTTGTCTACAGGTAGATAAAATTTAAATATCAGTGAAAAATTTGATAGGACCTTTTCTTATTTACCTATTAGCTAAAGCGTAGAAATAATAATGTGTTAATAATATTGTATATATTTTATCAATATTTTTTTGATAAGTAAAAGATCCTACATCATGTAAATTGTTTTTAATGTCAAATATGTTTTAAATGGTTGAAGTATATGGCGGCACTATGTAACTAGTTGTACATGTAAGACAAAGTCACATACTCTCGCGCTTTTCTATTTAAACCTATTATTCATACATACACTCTTATTATTATTCTATTTTTGTATATTGACATTTTGTATTTTAAAGGAAATGTTTCGAGGGCAGAATATCTCTACATTATCATTTCTTCCTATTGTGATAAATACACAGTGAGAAAAAATGCAATTTTAAGTGCTTTTCCCATTGGAGATAATCAATGTGAGATAAGATTTTCAAACACGGCTTCTTTAGGAACATTTTTAGACTGTTCTATCTAGTTTAAAAAATTAGGAAGTCTTTTCAAAGAAGAGGTACATTGCTTTTTGCTTTCGGACGTTTACATTTCGTAACATTGAAAAGATAGTCATAAATTTGAAAAAAAAATATGTGTTGAAGCATGTTCTCATTGACTGAACTGATCTACGTACTATATATATATATATATATATATATATATATATATATATATATATATATATATATATTAAATATAAAGTAAAAAATCCTCGTGACAAAATCCCGTGAAAAGAAAAATAAGTGATTAAATAAATATACCATATTTGTGTCTCTTTGGGTTGTATTTTTTCATTATCTTCTTGTTTTTTCTGACTCCGGCCGTCATGTGTGTAGGCTTTGCAAAAAGCAAAATTAAGCATGTTGTGCTGAGAAAGGAGACGCTACTATGTATCTGGTGTAAAGCTATGAGCTGATTATTCTAGGATGGAAAGACACGTATCGTAATGACAATTTGAAAGCATTCTTAACAAACACTTTATGGCCGCCATTTAGATGAACATCATACTTATTTTTTTTTAAATTCACATGTTTTTTTTTTTCGATTTTTTTTTATATAATTTTAAATAGATAATTATCCCAGCGGGTATCATTACAAGTTTTGACTTAAGACGGTGAGCAATTGTCTGTTGAGTTTCATTAGTGAAACCTTTGCGTAACCTGCAAATTGCCCCCTTCATGCGCGTCGGGGGCAGATCGAAAATTTAAAAACTAATCTTTTTTCTATCTGCAAAATTACCTTAATTTCATTTTTTCACACAACTTTTTTGTTGGTTACAGGCAAATTTAAAACATTATTTCAGAAATCCATCTGCTTGTCCAGCGAGTCTGATTTTCTTGAATAAATAGCAGTTTTCTGAAATTGTCCGGATTTACGTCATCCGAATTTAGTACAGTATTAGTAAACAACCAACAAAAAAATTTATTTACAAGTAAGTCACTGTTTTCACCCTTTCTCTTCAATGTTTCTAATACCGCTCATTTGTTTGTGTATCACTTAGTGCCAGTGGGTCGCGGCATTGGCTGCATATAACAATCATCTGTGCTAACAATTGTCCTAGTGTTTGTCTTGTGTGTGTCTGATCTCTCTCAAAATGCACCTGTGCATAATTATCTTAACGGCACTCAACATCATTCTCACCATAAATGACACAGGCCAAATATCGCAAACATCACAATCTGGCACCATATTCAAATCGCAACTCAAAATTAACTCATCTTATGTAGAAAACCTATTAAAAATAAGACATAACAGAGATATCACATTTAAACAACACAGAGGTAAAACCACTCTTATCTACATCTTTACATTACTCGTTAATCAATTCTCGGACATAGAACTCAACCCAGGACCAAGTACAGTCCAATATCCCTGTGGTTACTGCAAAGATGAGGTAACATGGAACCAGAAAGGTATTCTCTGTGACGAATGTGAGAAGTGGTACCACACATCCTGCCAGGGTATTGGTGAGAGCACATATGACAAGTTGTCTGACTCTAGGCATGTATGGATATGTTTACGATGTGGACTGCCTAATTATTCTAGCTCCCTTGTAGAATCCTTAAACTCTTTGTCTGATGCTAATAGCTTCTCAGTCCTGGAATGTTCCTGTAATGGTTCTCAGATAAATATCCCTACTGATCATAGTGACCTTGACATACTGAAAAGCCCTCCATCCATGAAACCTCAACACACTTCAACTCCCAAACACAAGAAAACACAACATAAAACAAATAATCATTGTCACAAAAAAACTAAGCTCCCTAATGATGAACGTATCTCTATACTGAACATTAATTGTAGATCAATCAGAAACAAAATCCCAGAATTCCATCTTTTATTAGACCAAACAAAGCCTGATATTGTTGTATGTACTGAAACATGGCTCAAACCAGATATAAATACTTCTGAAATTTTTCCTGAAAACAATCTCTTTGAGGGTTATAGAGATGACAGAGTTGATAACAAAGGTGGTGGAGTCCTTCTGGCAGTCTCAAAAAGGTTTATAAGTGAGGAACAACCTGACCTCAAAACAAAGTGCACTGGCAACATAACCTGGGCAAAAATAACGATACCTGGTATTAGGTGTATCTATGCGGCATCACTCTACAGGCCTCATGAAAATGATCTGTCATGCCTCACAGCCCTTTGGGAATCTCTCCAAAAAAATACCAAAAGATAGTATTACCTGGATTCTTGGAGATTTTAATCTTCCAGATTTTGACTGGGACATAGAATCACTAAAAAACAACTGCAAATTTAAAACCATATACGAGGACTTCTTAGAAAATATAGTCAATTTCAATCTTAGCCAAGTAGTAAAAGTCCCCACCAGAGAAAATAATATCTTAGATCTTTTCCTTACTAATTGCCCGAACCAAGTGCATTCCACTAAAACCCTGCCAAGCTTAGGCTCCTCTGACCACAACATTGTTTTTCACGAAATTAAAATGAATATTGGTAGACCATACCAAGTGCGTCGAGAAATTAAGTTCTATGGCAAAGCAAACTGGGATCAAATGAAATCAGAATTAAATAGATATTACATAAGCGACTTTGATATGTTGCCAGGCTCTGACCCAAACCAACTATGGGAAAACTTTAAATCCTTCTTAAATTCCCTGTCAGATAAGTTTATCCCAAGCAAAATTGCCAAGCCAAAATGTGACCTGCCATGGCTAACAAAGAAAATTATTAAAAAGATTCATAAAAGGGACAAACTTTACCATATACGTAAACTCACCAAAGGTTCATCCAACTACAGTAAGCTTCGTCATAAATTCAGTTTACTAAAAACTAACATACAAAAAGAAATTAGACAATCATACTGGTCCTATCTAGAAGATGTTATATTCTCTGGTGACTCCCAGGGTGGTAATAATAAAAAATTCTATTCTTTTGTCAAACACAAGAAAACAGACAACCAAGGAGTGTCTCCACTAAAACACGAGGGCAAAACTTATACAAATCCAGCTGATAAAGCCAATATTCTGAATAAGCAATTTGAATCGGTATTCTCAAAACAAAAACCTATTAGCTTGAAACAAATGTGTGAACTTGGCCTGTTTAAGCAAAACATGACACAAAATCAATCTAATCCGGAAATGGAAAACATAGAAATTACTCGTGATGGAGTCGAAAAAATGCTGAACAATCTCAATCCAAATAAGGCATCGGGTCCTGATAAAATATCACCAAGGCTCATGCAAACAATTAGCAAAGAAATAGCGCCATTCTTAAAAAAAATCTTTAAGGCCTCCTTGGAAGTCGGTATTACACTAAATGATTGGAAATCAGCTATTGTTGCACCTGTTTATAAAAAAGGACCAAAATGTAAAGCTAGTAATTATCGCCCCATATCTTTGACCTGCATCGCATCAAAATTGTTGGAGCACATACTTGTCTCAAACATTATGAAACACCTTGATAACAATAATTTACTTACACCCTTCCAACACGGCTTTCGAGCCAAACACAGATGTGAATCTCAATTACTGTCCTTTACCCAAGAAATTTTTGATAAACTAGAGGCCGGTAAACAAACAGATCTCATTGTAATGGATTTCAGTAAGGCTTTTGATAAAGTGGACCACAAATTACTTATATATAAACTCATGAAACTTGGTCTTAACAAACATACTATTCTTTGGATTCAATCATTTCTCGAAAACCGTAGCCAAACAGTTGTTGTAGATGGGCAAAAGTCAACGTCTGTACCTGTCATGTCTGGGGTTCCACAGGGCTCAGTACTTGGCCCATGTCTATTTCTATGTTATATAAACGACTTACCTGACTCAGTCAAAAGCCGTGCTAGACTATTCGCTGATGACACAATTATATATCTTACCATTGACTCAGAAGATGACTGCAATAAAATTACAAACTGATCTTTTAAACCTTGAAAAATGGGAATCCTCCTGGTCTATGGAATTCAATGCAGATAAGTGTGAAATAATAAGAATAACTAAGAAAAAGAATACTATACTGTACCCGTACAAACTGTATGGTGTCGAACTCAGAACTACAGAACAAACTAAGTATTAAGGGGTAACTATAAGCCATGATCTTAACTGGAAATCACACATAAACAATATCTCTGCCAAGTCAATGAACACCCTTAGATTTATCAAAAGAAATATCAATACAAGCAACAAACTAATTAAAGAAATTGCGTACAAAACCTATGTTAGACCCCAATTAGAGTACTGTAATACTGTTTGGAACCCATGGCAAAATTCACACAGTTACCAATTAGAAAGGTTTCAGAGATCAGCAGCACGTTATGTTCTAAATGATTACTCCCCATACAGCAGTGTAACAACTATGCTTAACCTACTCAAATGGCAAAGCCTAGAACAGAGAAGAAATCAAGCTTCACTTATCATGTTGTATAAGATCTCTCACAATCTAGTAGCTGTTGACCACACTCATCTTATCCAATCCAGAAATCATAACTTCATTGTACCCTTCTCAAGAACTCAGTACCACTCTAACTCTTTCTTCCCACGCACCATCAGACTTTGGAATGCTCTGCCTGTTGACATTAAGGCAAGTGCAAGCCCTGAAAGCTTTGCACAAGGCCTCATGTCAATCTCACTCAAACCGTAACCATAACATGTATCTTTTAATATTTTATTTTTAATCTAACTTGTAATATAGTGTCTGGCTTTTTAATTTACTGTCCCCGACCTCCCTGTTATAATCAGTATTGATTGTAGGGAGAAACACATGTAGATGTAGATGTGAAAAACCAATGCATTTAAAAGGCTAATGACGGCCATCTTAAGAAATACGGTTGTTTTTTAATATTAAGATAGCATACGGTGTTTTTAAACTATGGATCCCAGTGTTCACGAAAATATTCATATTTGTATCACAACTTAAGGTCAGTATCATTAATACACACCATTCTTATTTTATGTCTCAGTGCGATCAGTAAAAAATGTAGTTTCCTTTTGCTTAATAAATAAGCGTGTTTTACTATAAGAATTTGGGAAATGCTCACAAAATGTCGACTGAATGCCACTAGGGTGATTCAACACACACGAAATACAGCAGACTGGTGATATTAGAAATCGATAAGACAAGCAGGTAATGACTTGACATAACCATTTGTTTTGCTTTAATCGCTAAACCGCTTTATGAAGAGTCTCTTTATAATTATCTACAAGAATATTTGTTACTTTTGAAGTTAGTTTGAAACAGTTTCAAGTTAACATTATTCTTAGACAAATATGGTCATATGTTTATTTTTCGTAAATAATGTACTCAAGAGTTACACTTTTTGTTTACTTTACTGAGCAAGTTATTAAACTTATCATTTTTTAACAATAATAATAAAACAAACAAGACAAATTAGAGTAAACACCTGTTTTATCTCCAATCGGGTATTATTGACAATTAAGTATGGTCGGAGAAATTTTTTAGAAAGAACTATATTTACCCTTCTTGGGATTTATCTTTCTGCTTGTTGATATGACCGCCTGTTCAAAACGTCTTAAGTAGTTTAGCAAAGTTAACATGTATTTGTTACACATTCGATATGTATTTACTATAATAAACTTAAAGATGTACACACCATTAAAACGAAGAACAGGTAACTTATTTGCTTAAAATGTGTACATGACCTTGCGTCTAATTTGCACATCTCTATTTTTCATAATACGACACTTTCTTTACTGGGCGCAAAGTTTAATAACTGTTTTAAGACGTTTCGGCAGTTCGTTCCATCGTGGAATCTAACATAGTATGTGTTAATATCCCTTGTGCACTTTCATAGAACAATGCATTGTGTGTGCTTTATAAAACAGTTGCAACGTGATTATTTTAAAAACATTAAAACATCAGCAGTTTTGATTTCATTAACAGTGTTATATTTTATAATTGTATTACACTGAGTCGACATTACATGCTACATGCATTTGAATGCCGGGTTAATGTTTGGTTAGAAGCAATCGTTTTATAGATAAAAATCTAAATGCAGTGATCGGCGCTATCACTGTGGTTTTGGTACGCTTGAAAGTAAGATAAGAGCTAGTGTTTTCCATCACAATAATACATCACACATTACGTTTAAGTAACTCTTGCTTAATAAACGATTAAATAAATATAGTATATTTTGATTATAAATATTAATAAGCATGTTCTCACAAATAATTATATGGCAAGCTTTGCTGACAAAATCAAGGTATGCATTCTTGAAGTTTTTTTCCCGGCAAACAACAACATAAAACATAATTCTTCTCTTAAGAGTAATAAATTACACAATAACTAAAATAAAGTTAAAATTGAAGTGTTATAGTGACTAAATTTAATCCTGACAAATACATAATATTATTCAGCATTGTATTCTGGATTATATTCCAAATTTTAACAACTTTTCACCTCAGCCAACTTAAGTTTTGCGAATTTTATGTACTAGGTCGACGTTCTCAAATCTGACCTTTAAATAAGCTCATATTTGGATGAATAAAAAATAAAGAAAACACAGTAATGTAATATGTTTTCTACATTTTCTATAATCTACTTTTCAAAATAGAAATACTCCAAAACATGTGAACACACACTCCTTTCTTTCTTTGCTTTAATTTTTTTTACGAATCTTCCTCGCTGACCGCGATTCCTTGTCGCCATTTTGGAGAGAAGAAATTGACGCGATTTCATTGGATAAAATTGGAAAAGTTAAATCGGGTGATTTTATTCTCGGAAGGCCGAGTATTGACGTCAATGATCGAACATGTAACATTGTAAAACGCTAATCGCCGACATTACACGAATATTCATGCGATTGATTACAGATCTAATACCTTAAATGCAAAAACATATGTGACGTAAAATTCGTAATATTTATCTTTGAAAGACAAAAATAAATCTGATAACTAAAAACATAATAGAATTATCAAGTTTCAAGAACATACGTTTTAAGGTGACGTCTGAGATGCCGAAGATGACCATCCACTAACATGTTGAAGAAAATGCTAAGATTACTTAGCGATATATAAGGAGCTAGAGATATTAATTAAAAAAGTCGCTCTAGTAATTATCTTCTTTATCCATTAAAGTAATTCTCGAAGTTCATATATTAATAAAAGATAACATTTATGTAAGTTAATATTACATTACAATTACCAAACACCTTCATTAACGTCGTTTTGAGATTTCAAAGTTGGACTTTGTTCGTCCCTAAAATCAAGTTTCTTTTCTTATCTGATACCTCAAGCAGCGGTCAAATTATTATTATTATTATTATCATTGTTATTATTACTATTATAATTATTATTATTTTTATTATTATTATTTTTTTATTCTTATAATTGTTATTGCAATTTTGGTATTTGACTGGCATGTAAAAAGCATTGTCTTCGCTATTTAAAATATAGCATATTGTGAATGCGAAAATTGTTATTTTGAGAAAACAAAATGTTCGCGTATTTGTAAAAGTACAACGCAATCTTATTTAAGATTTATTTGAATTACCGTATATAAAGTTCATTTACAGTCATTCCATTTATATCTCGCCAGACACATCAGCACGTCTCTAAGCCGCATCCTGTCCGCAAACAGTTGATATGGTAAGAAGAATGTGTTGTTGTCCTTGTAGTGGCAATAATCATCAAGAACTTTAACGGAGACAACAAGTTATACCATGCTTAATACATGTAATTCAACTGAGTGCAATACTAAAATGGACGTTTTTTAAAGAGTTCAACTGTTTGTATTTTTTGCGGCTTCCAGGTTTGCACTCTGTTATTTCGAAGTTATATGTACATATACATACATATACATACATTTATATAGCGACACAGTTATAGTCAAATTGGCGATGTCTAGCTAATTATTGGTGGAGGAAGACTTCAGACGTATGTCTGGGTAGAACCATCGGTGCACCACAGGTTGGCAGAAAAAATCTCCCCACGTGAAAGTTCTCGCTCCGACCGGGACTCGAACCCACGCGGTGAGGTGCTGAGGAGTTTCGATTTCTATAACCGCATGGCCTCGGGCGCCCCGTAAGTATGTGTGTGTATGTGTGTGTGTGCGGGTGTGTGTGTATGTGCGCGCGCGCGTGTGTGTCTGTGTGTGTGTGTGCGGGTGCGGGTAAGTGTGTGTACATACATAAGTATTTGCGTCTGCGCCATATTTTCTTTTCGACGAAACTAAGGTTCAAAACATGTGATAGTCGAGAGCTAGCAGTGGGTAAAAGCTCCTCTTGTCAATTTTGTCAATAAAATGCTCCGCGCACTTCTTAAAGCCTCTGACAACTAACATAGCTCCAAAACTGCTTCTGTGACATAGACATCAGCACGGCGAATCTGCTACGACTGATAAGAGAAGGTTAACAGACGGGTTATCTGGCGCTTGAAAGCTGGTGCGTTGGTTTGAAAGAGCATATCAGTATAGGCAGCCGTAAAATAATGGCACCAGGTCTTTCTGAGTAACCGACAGGTGAAAAAGATAAAACAGCCATCATCGACAGAGAATTGAAAAGAGAGCTGATTGAAATCGTCGCCATTCCGGAAACCATGCTCCTAGAAAAGGATCTATGAGGGAAAGATCCATCCTGTTTCGGCAGGGTAACCAACCAGACGAGGTCAGAACTCACGGCGTGGGATTAGCTGGTAGATGCAGATTTTTGATGTCCATAAATCTATAAACATAAATTACACAGCCAATCATTTTGTCATACTCAATATATTCCAAGGACTAGTGAAATTAAAAAGTTCCTAAGCACCTATAGTTTTGGCGTCCACAGCAAAAGCGGCCATTTAATGACGACAGTAGGGCTAATATAAGGAGTAACTATTGTTTATTGCTGGCGACTCCAATGCCAAGATCATAAATAATGACCTGCAATGCTTGGGTCAGTTTGGCATTGGGAAAATAAATGAAAATTGATAGCACCTACTAGAGCTCTATTGCTATGATAATTTGTGCGCCAGTCAAGCCTTAACTGGACGTCTTAGCATTGACTCTCCTGGAGACAAACGCGATCCAAAATTGGTACATATCATACCTTATCCTCATCAACCGTTCCAACATCAATATTACTATCATCTACCAGAAGTCATTCACGACACAGAACATTCACGAAACCCAGTTGAAAATAAACAATTTGCATTTTTTAGCATGATCCCTTTCTTTCTAGCTGTTGCGCGAATGCTACGTCATGCGAAATACCTCATGCGAAATACGTCATGACTACTACGATAAACAACCCCTTAACCTGACTAGCGTAATTTAAACGCTGGTGTCCTACTGAACATAACAATGGTATTTCCAATGATGTACTGAAAATCTGCCAAGAGACACCCTTTTCCAAGTTGCTTAAAACTTTTGCCCCAGTTTGAGTCGATGTAAGTAACCACAAGGTACGCAGAATAAGAATAACGTCATGTTGTCCGAAATTCAGCTAGCAAGGGCTGCCATTCGTCGTTTTCATAATAAACCTCACAAAGTCTTTTGATCTGATTATAAGGTATGACCTTCCGAAGATCCGTCTGAAAAAGAATGTCTCTACATACATCTCATTATCATCAGCTCTTTCCTTAAAGGTGGCTCAGTGTCATCTTACTTCAACAAGCGAAGTACAACAGGATTGTATCTTGGGTTCCACGCTAGTTGGGATTACCTGTGCGTGAAGCACCTTCTTGGCTAGTGCACATCACTTTCATTGGATAGATTCTGAACAATAATCGGCATCAATGCCTATGATCTAGATGTTGGCCATGGCTTCGTTTATCTGGTATGAACGTCCTCAGACACCCTCTAACTGGACTCAGAGCCCACCAAGCGCATCTGCAAGGCAGTTTAGACCTAAACCAGACTGACAAAGGAAGGATGGAACAACAGCAACCTGATAGAGCATACAAAAAGATCCAGAATCTTTGTGTGACAATGGACAATAGTTTACAGATAGTTGTTAAGTCCTAAAAAAACGTTTGTACTCAATCCGGTATGGTGTATAATTTTCAAGCATTTATATGTCCGATATGTAGATATGTCTGACTCAGTCATTAAGAGATATGTAGTTTTTTACACATTTTAATAATGATTAATTACAAAATGACGACACAGAGAATAGAAGTATAAACGATGTTAGAGACATAATGCGAAGTACTCATTGTGCAAGTTTAAAAATTAACTTTCGTGATATAATTTAGTACAAGGAATAATGGAAAGACGTGTTTATAAATTACCACGAGAATTGAAAAAAAAGATGCAGTTACTTTGGTATGAAAGTAGTCGACTGACTGCTTACATTCTCCAGCATTTATGTTGCAGATTTAGACAATATCCACGCAAATGGTGCATCATTTTCAAAATATAATCTTCGTCTGCGAATGTAGAACATATACTCGTACCTAGATGATATTGTAGGCATAATTTCCTTATAAACGTACATCTATCACAATTACCAAGGGAAAGGGCGACGTTGAAGGGTTCCACAGAGCGCATTAATGACGACAATAATAAAGACAAATAGCATTTCGTGTAAAATACCTTAAATATACTATACAAAATTTCATCATTTTTTTTCCACAATATTTTTTTCATAAAGCAAGGGACACAATATTGCATTGCTATGCCTAAACACTGCTATAGACGATCGATTATGATTGAGATTTATAAATAAGTTTTAAGGTATATATAAAACATTTGCGAACAGTAAAAACATTTCATAGTTCTTACAATACACTTGTTTTCCATACAAATAACATGTTTATCTAAAAAAGCAAAGACTTTGATATATAATCTCATTAATGAAATTGTCATCATTCTCCTATGGGGTTTCATTCACTGTCTAAACTATAATATGCCAATATTTGTCTTTGTTGTTAAGCATTGTGCCGTCTATACAATATATTATTTTACACACTTTGCTTAGAATGAATAATAAGTTTGATCCTTTTTAATGAGCATCGATGTCTGGCGTAAATGTCAGGTACATATACAGTATGTGAGTTATAGCAGCATGAATGGAGACTAACATTAAATAAAGACAACCAAACGAAATGTCTAAAATTTAAAATTCTATTATGGCTTAATAACCTTGTTCCACATGTTCATTGGTGGCAGGAAGTGAAAACAATAAAAGATTTTTCGGTATTATAAATGATACTTAAGATTCAAAATCGGATTCAACAAAGCATACGTTCATAAACGTATTCTTTTCACAGTGAGTATTAGTATTAGACGGAACATGCATCAGGATCCCAGACTATTGCATTGTTTAAGGGGATATTAAATCGAACTAAAGATCAATTGCTTGTGTGAGCCTTACAAAACAGCAAACATTTCTTGGTTTATTTAAATCAACCAGATGAAGACAGTCCTTTTTAAACGTTATAAAACGAAAATAAATCAACTTTTCTCCAGAAAACTAGGTGCCGTTTATTTTAACATCGACAGTTTTTAGTTTAATTATTACTCTAATAGTTTAATCAATACTTAAAGAAAAGTTGATTTCGAACAACGAAGAACACAGTCTTGCTTTCTTCAGTCTTACTCGGATTGACATGATTTTGGTGTTGTTCGTCTGTCGCCGTCCGTCTTTCTGTCTGTCTGTCCGTCCATCCGAATAACTTCGAATGTCATGACTATTAACATTGGAGTTATTGTCAATGAATAAAAATATTTTGATTTCGCAATGGCCTAAAAGTGGTTTGTTGAATTTAGTTAAAATTTTGAAGAAATGTATATGATAATAGAAACACGATGCTGAATGCTATGACGTTTCGCCTTTTTAATAAATTTTGTATTAAAATGTCTTAAAAGATAAAAGTTCCGTTAAATTCCCATGTGTGATTTGCAAAAGGCCGATCATCTAGTATAACTTTTAAGCTTACAGTAGGTTGTCTGTTAAGCATTTGTGATTTTGAGCTTGTCTTGGAGCCGTTAATTAAATTGGGGTCAAGAGATTTTCAAGTAAGCTGAGAGTGAGACGGTGTGTCGCGCAAAAGAACCAAATTGGTAGCCTCAAGGTCAAGGTCATGTGTAGAAGTGGACTGATAAGAGCTTCAGGATTCTAAGTTTGCAATTGATCATGGGATAATCAATTTATATTACGATAAGCCGGTGTGTCTTATACAAGAACATCTCTATGACCTGGTATATGTCAGAGATTGAATTCATATGTCAAACCATACATGCTTTTGAATTTGTGCATAATGGGAATTTAAGTATTTTGCAAAATGGTTTCCATGAGACAGTTATCCACGTACAAATCCATATTGATTGCCTAAATGCCAATACAAAGCAGACATATGCAAAGTGATTTTTAGCACATCCGGACTGTTACTTTCTTATTTGTCAAGGACCTTTCGAATAATCTTTGAGCAACTGCTTCCATAATACGGCATTTTGTTAGATGTAAATACTGTAGGCTGACCGACCCAAAATTCAATGTTGATAACGATACAATTTTTTCCATACTTCTTGGCATTTAATTGATCAATATTACTGGGTGAATTTGATCATTTTGGTGACATTCAATGCGATCTGGGCAAATCAATATTATGTAACCCATCATCTTCTTATAATTACACCATTCTCATTCTTTGTTATTTTTTTAAATCTCAGTATTGTTGAAACTATAGCTTTATGTTTAAAATAGACTTATCACTCCAAGTTCAAGGGTGATCCCTACCTGTAGAATTTTATACGAAATGATCATTCCTTATCATACCTCCCACAATGCTTCATTCAGACGACAGAAATTGCAAATTAGCTAAAAATTAATTAATGGGGTCATTCAAGTTTATTTACAATAACTCTTACATGCATATAAGTTATGTTTAGAATTTTTGCTAAAATTCATTAATTGTAGAGTTATTGCCTAAGTTGAAACTTAATGGACAGCAACAAAAAAAGACAAAAATTTATCATGGGTTTTTACACGATGGACGAATAACAGTTAACATCACTACCTTCTTAAGCCAAATTAAAATGTCAGAAAATGTAAACACATAAATGCACACTCACACACAATCACACACACACATATTTGAATCCGGTACACATAATAAATAATATTATATAAACGTCTGTTTTATTTTAGATGATATTTGCCATGTCTGTACGGGTTTACACTAGCAACATTTAATGTTACAAGGGATGAACTATGCGTACAGATTAACGTTAATAGAGACAATGACACTGTCTGGAACTACTTTTTCGTTCCAAAAATAGATGAACTACATAGACAGACTTCTCGAAAGTACATCTAAGTGAACAGACATGTTGGATCGGAAATATTGTGGTAATTTTGTAATATGAACTCTTATAAACTTTACGAAAATGAACTAGCAAAAATTGAAACAAGAGTACAATTGACACAATTTAAGGTTTCATTATAGATTTCATTCATTATAGATTTCATCTAGTTTACTTGTTCTTACAGCAATAAAGACAAAGTTGATTTATACGGCTGATCATTGAGTTATGTCAGCAATGTTTAAACTGCCTTGTGTTCACATCCATTTGTAATGATATAGATATATTTTTTCTCGGAGTTACATTTTTAGTCTTTAATGCCATGGAAACGACACAGAAAAATTACAAGTTGCCTCTAAAGAGAAGCCTATGCTGCCCGTATAGCAAAACAAAGCGTAAACACAGATTTCGAACGTGAGATTAAGCCAGTCTGCTAGTATTTTTTTATCGATAAGACCTGTTAACAGATTAAGGTTTAACGCAATAAAAAGAACAGTATTATTGTCGCCAAGCTTGCTCGCGGCGTCTAGATATAGCTATTCCTGAAATGTCTTATGGATGGCGTTATGTTTCCGAATGAAATGAGTTCTCCCAGTTTTAAAAATAGCTAAATCCTCATCTGTGACTTGAAATTGTTTAAGCACCAAGTTTTATGTATATATTTGATTGATTTCAATTACATTTTGCGACGATTACTATAAACAAGTCAATACAAATGTATATTCTGCTATTGTATTCGAGCCTACTTTTTCGCGTCCAAAGAAAATAATTTATTCATAGACAAAGTATTGCCATTTTTGACATCTTAAAGCAAAGTCTAATCAACAACCGTTTGACGTTTTTTCTTTATAAAATAGAACACGTATTATCGGATTGATTTAATTAAATATATGGTTGTATTGTTGTATATATATGTGGATGATTTCAGGCCACTTTAAAGATATGATTATCTGCACTTGTAACGATATTTAATTGTGAAAGCTAGGAATCATCCCTTTGTTTATTAAATAGCTAAATCGGTTTTCTTTATCAGGGTTTCAATAATTATAAATAACTATTTGTCGTAGATCTTAACAAACATGATACTTAAATAAGTACTTAACAATTATTTTTATTATATTAGCCTTTTCCGCATACTTGTTTTTCTACATCTGTTGTTTAATACACGTATATATACAATTAGTAAATATTAAAGACATAAAAATAATAAAAAATAAGTGTGAAGTTTATTCAAGTTTCTTAACGTTGAATTTTGATAATTGCTAATCGTTATTTTTTAGTATATTTTTTTCCTGAACTATTTGTGTTCAAGTTAGCTGGTCGAGTTATTGGAAAGGGCAATAGTTGACTACCTATAAAAGTTACCGTATCCATAGTGTAAGTAGAACTGGTACATTTCCCGTGAAAGTAATTTTATCGTGAGCGCGACTTGTAACAAAGCAAGTCATTTAGAATGGTGTAGATAGTCCGGCAGCTGAATATTGCTACAGCGCACCCACCTTAGACTGTTTTATGGGTACCAAAGTGTTCGTTAGGGTGTCTAGAAACAGAATCTCTAGTGAACTCAAAACTAAACTCCTTTGGGCTATATGAAAACTAATGGTTTGCATGGCGACCATCATTAAATTTTGATTCGATGGTTTGTTTAGAAAAATGTTTATAACTTTTTCAAAAAGTGGTGATAGAATATACAACTGGTACTCTGGCCATTATGGTCATATGTCAATTATGCAAATAAGCAAATATAAATATTCATAAATTTCAATGTGAATCTAAAAATAGATTTTATGTTTGAAATGTTTATTAGATTCGTTTCATTTAAAAACACTTTTCAAATGAAATCAACCGTTTTTAAAGTTAAATACATATCACTACTTATCTTAAAGATGTTGGTCTAAGTTTCAATGTTTGTTGCGTTGATAGATAAGGTTTTGCCTATCTACTAGGAAATATCGCAGAAAGGTTCCCTAAAACATGCAAATGAGTTGTCCACAAATGTTTTGAAGTGTTAGACATATTACTGATTATAATGATAGTGAAAGAGAATGCACTACATTGTAAAGTAAAAATTACAGATTTTACCATTTAAGACATTGCACAGTGAACAAATAGCAATAAATTGCTTAAAAGAGTATAATACCATATTAAATGGCATGAAATGAACTTAAAAATAATAGGAATTGATAAAACTTTAGCAGATCCCACTCTTTTAACCTTAAAGATAAAGTCAAGAAAATTATGTACTTCATTCATTAGGAAAATCTGAAAAATAATAAACTTAACAAAAACAATGTTTAGCGTTCAACTCTATTCCATTTCAATAAACTATTTTTACCTGGTTAACAAGGATTTGAAGGTGGTGCATAAAATCACTAATAGAATAATTACTAGAAACTTTTACCTACACGCAAAAACATTTTAGTTAAGTGCTTAAGATCCTATGTTAAGGTATGAATAAAGAAAGAAAAGATACAACAAATGTAATAATGGTCGAACATTTATTTAATGTTAAAGTGCACAGTGTAAGCTCACAATTAGGGGTTTTGAATACTCATGAGAACTAATTTGCATACTTTTTTTGAAATCTTAGCTTAATGATAGTCTTCACCAAAGGACTAGTCAATGACTTTTTCCCCACGTTATGAAAAGTTGTAAGTAAGCTTTTAACATATTAAATGTTAAAAATTAATAAGGGAAACTCTTACTAAATTAATGTTAAAAAACCATACACAATTCTAAAAAGGCACCAATTCATGCAAAACTTACACAAACACATATCAGACTAAGTTGTAACTACTAAACCTTTTAAACAGTACAGTTTGTTAAAAAATGACATTTTAATGAAATAAATTCTAATTAACTTGTCAAAATTGTCATCTATCGTTAGATTCTCATTAATAGGTATGAATATTCATGTTTGCTAAGAGACATAATTAATAATAGCCTCCACATAAGGAACGATATAAAATAGTTTTCAATATTATGGCTAGTTATAAGCCGACTTCTAATAAATTAGAATTTTAGTGAAAATAATAAAAAGAAATCATAAAAAATCACAAAATGAACCAAATTATATGAAACACAGACCAACATGTGTTACACAAGTAGGGACATGTATATAACATTTGAAACTGTTAAGTTTGTTTGAAAATTGCTTTTAAATAAAAAGAATCTAATCAACTTTTCAAAATGAAGTCTATTTTTAGATTCTCATTAAGATACATGAATTTTTTATTTTGGCTAATTTGCATAATTAATCATTTCAAATCTAAATTTAGTGGTAGCCTCTACTTAAGGAATGATAAAATTCTTCAAAGTTATGGTTATGGTAAGTTATAAGCAGACTTTTAGCTTAATTTTGCATTAAAATTGAAAAAGCAAATTTTGGACAAAATAAAAATTATAAAAAATCACAAAATAAAAGAAATCATATGAAACTTAGACCAGCGTGTGTTAGAAAAGAGGCGTTATGTATATAACTTTGAAAACTGTTGAGTTTGTTTAAAAATTGCTTTTAAATGAAAATAATCTAATCAAATTTTCAAAACACACGTCTATTTTTGGATTCACATTAAAATTTATGAATATTCATAAGTGCTATTTGCATAATTGACATATGACCGAAATGGCTATTAAATAACCTTTAATTGAGTACCAGTACCAGTTGTATTCTTCTATCCCCATTTTTGGAAAAGTTATAAACATGTTTCTAAACAAACCCTCCTATCAAAATTTCATGATGGTTGCCATGAAAAAAATTAGTTTTCATATTTTTCATAGTTGTCATTTCACAAATGCTTTCTTGTAATATTTTTATGTATTTTTGAAGAAATGGTTGTCATTATATAGATTAATCTTTTAAAGCACTACCATGCACTAAACAGTAAGGGTTAAACTGTCGTAAACTTAGTTGAATGTAACCTTTTAATGGTGAAAATTACCATAATCCAGAGAGAGGAAAAAATGTTTGAGTGTCCATTGTGAAAAAAGCTTACACATTCAGGTGTCTGTAATTATCTAATACATAATTTTAGAAATATCAACCATTCTAAACATGTCCTTTTCAACCGAGTTATTTTTTATGAAGCTAATCGTTGAATGGCCATTGATATTCGATGACGTTTATACAGGCCTGTCTGAATAGTGAACCCAACAATGCAAAAGTATATATTATTTGTAAGATAAAAAAGCTTAGTTTTCTGGTTGGACACCCAACGTTGGATGTCATTTTCGTCGTATTGTCTTCATTTTTAACAATTCCCAAAATGTACACAGTCTTTTAAAATATCGATATAAAAATGAGTACTTTAAATAGAATTAAAAACATAAAACAATATAAATGGCATTAGGTGTTGTTCGTATGACCGAAAACAAAAAACATATTTAAAAGACAACCATGATAACCAATCGGTCAATCTAATTAATATAAATTATTTTACATAGTATTTGTCAAATAAACAAGGTTGTGTGTCTTGAATATATTATCCACATGGTACTTTTGCAGATTCTTGGAAGTTGTGGCAAAGTGGTCTGACTCAATTCATTGTGTTATCTTTTGAAAACTTTCTTCAGAAAGTCAGTTTTAAACTTACAATGAGACAAACTATCTAGTCAAGAATAACAGTATCAAACTACACACACTTTGATAATTGAATAACTGCATAACAAAACTGTAGTATATTTTTATGTAAACTAAAATAAAAACACCGCAAGATAAATCGATTACCTATTTGAAACTGTATTTAACAATAATATGTGAGCAGTCTTTTCACTTGTTGTATTCTTTATGAATAAAGATGCATAGTTGGTTAAAGCACACGCATAGCATTCACAACCGTGAATATGATTTACAAGCACAAACCGTTTGCTTCAATTACATGCGCTATGTTGTATCTACTGTCTCAAATGTATTTGATATTGAAAAGGGGAACTTGTAAGAAAACTTCAGACCCTTATTATTAAGTTATATTCGGCACATTCAAAGATACAAATTTTGTTTAGAATGCTGCTTTTTATTATTGTAGAAAATTGTTGTATCGTAGTTTAGCTGAGTGAGTCAGAGAGATTTGCATGTAATCGTTCGTTAGACTGTTCTGTTTATGTGTCACTTTACATCAATCTTAAAAACGCCGCTAAATGCCCATGTCAATTAAATGTAAACGCCTAGGGGACCATTTCCATTTGACCAAAATTGATTCAAATGCGTAACCGTCTAGGGTAAGGAAACTTCGAAAATGAAATATTGTAAGAATGAACAATGTGAAATTTGAAGGAGATTTTTTTTTCGAAACCAACACATTAAGCGACAGAACTTGTGCAAGTAAAGCATCGAACTTAAAGGACATATGTTAAAAATATATATAGATTGAGTGAACTGAACTGAAGAAGGATAATCTTATATACTGTCTTACTAAGCGCAGTAACACCATTGGCCTCTGTCTGTAAAATTGAAACAACACAAGAGAAAAGTGACTTAGTTCGGAAAATGTAGTTTTTCATTTTAGAGCACTTCCATTAGTTGCTATCTGCATGGGAAGACTGTAAACAAGAATTTCAGAGTCCCAATGCGCTCGACAATAAGACGTTTCTCGAATTTGCCTTGAGGAAATGCTCTGAAAAATTAACGGTTGTCAGTGCGGATATCAAACAACTTTAGAAAACAGGGGCCATGTAACAAATCTTTAATGCTTTCATGGATTTTAATCGCCGATAAAAGACATGGGCAAGTTAATCAATGCTTATTACGAATTTGAAAGATCCCTCAACAATTGTTCTTCTGGTATTGTTATTGTACTGGCAATACTGTTTTTTTTGTAAATATTCATAGATACTATAACGCTTAGTTAAAATTGTTTAGACTCAACATTTTGAATATTCTTTATTATAATTATTGGTAGGTCACAACTTCATTTTAATTGTTCACATGCTGACTATCACAAGTAACCAAAGTAATGACTTATTTTAGAGTCGTATACAATCACCCAGAAACTATGAACACATATTTAGACGTCGATTACATTGCCCGCGTTTGGTGTCTTTTCCTGTCTGAATCGTAAATGTGACGTCAAATAGCATATCCCCCCATAATTTCCATTTTCTCGTCGATAGCTAAGATTAAAAATTCTTCATGGAATGGCCAATACAAATAAAACATTCTTTTTGGATTTCCAAAATTGGACGACGCTGCTGCTAACTTAAATATTAAATATTTGAATATTATTTTACTCAAGTATCACACATATATTAGAAGTTTTAGAAGCGTTTGGTTTGCTTCAACTCCAATTAGATTTCTGAAACAAAGACTAGAAACTTAATCAAGAAAAAGTTCGCTGTTATATATTAACACATCTTTCTGTAGTAAGATAAGTACTTGTTCAAGAGAGTTATATATACCTGATTTATATGACCATAAGACTTGCTAATTAAAATGTGACTTAATCTAATGCTTTATACTTATCCCGAGAAATGTTTCGGAAACATTAGAAACAATCACTCAACAGCTGATAAATGTGCAATCACAGGCTTTAAGAAGAGAGATATGCACTTTTGGGGAACAAGCTACTTCATTTCCCATTTTACTTACTTAAAAAAAGTTAAGAAATTAGTTAAAAAGAAAAGTTTGAGGGCATTCTGGAATTAATTACAGGGTAAAAAGAAAGTTTTCAGATTTTCAGATGCATATTTCAAAGAACGTCCTGTTTATTGTATATTGTGTATGCAAATATAGCTACAACTTCTTTTGTTAATTTGCATCATTCGAAGTCTTTCATTAAACCACTGTAGATAAGTCATTCATGTCGATGCATATTCTTTGGTAGTTAGAACATTACATAAAAGCATTTCGGTTAAATTTTGATAGACATCGAAAGGGATAATTTATTTTCAAAGACCTCCGCCTAAGTACTACCGCCTCAGCATTTTTTCAAGAACTGTTGTGCTGAATGCCTTGTTACTAGCTTACAAAATGTAATACGCTTATTCGAGTGTATGACAAGGTGTTATAAGTAAACACATTTGCAGAAGCAGAGACTTATATATTAAATGCAAAAAAAGACAACAACAGAAAAATAAATAAATGAGCAATGAAAGATTAACAATTAAATAGAGAAACCCCAACAACTGCCACCGTCTTAAATCGTTCAAGTCAGAATAAAAAAATGTGAGGATGTCTGATCGGGTAAAACACGTTCATATTTTTAAATACGCACATGCATGGTATTTAAATATGTAAACATTACATTCCAACGAGTTAAACTATAAAATTAATTGATTTATGTTGATGATTAAATTAATCTCTAATGCCATCAACGAAATATTATGCTTAAACAACATAAAACTTAATACAATTGTATATAATTATGTTAAAGATAAAAGATTTTTTCCAACGATCAAACCCCCAGTTTATAATTCAAACAACGTTCGTGGAGCCGACTAATGCTTTCTTCCTATCATTTGTGATCATGATGGAGATGCTGTCTTCTTCAGGGAGAACAATATGTTATTACATGTTTTAGATTAAAACATCTGTAGTAATTTAGATAGGACCTTTTCTTATTTACCTATTATGTATAGAAACACGAGTGTATGATTATATTAAGAACATATATGCCCACCATTATTGTAAAGTAAGTTTTTTATTTAAGACCAAGGATGGAAAAACAATAGCCGGAAACATAAATAAAACAATCACATACACTTACTTGAAATAAATTACACGATTTAAATAAAAGAGTTAAGCTTGTATACGTGTAGGCTGTTATAGAAGGTTCTATAGTTAATTTTATTTTGACCAAACAATTTCCGAAGAATGCAATGTAAAAGTTTAGTCTTTTGGGGACATTTTAAGAACAGGAACTATAGCAGACTTCTAAGTAGATTGCTTAACCAAATATATTATGCAATTTACACCCTTGGTCAATTAATTACTGATTTATTCAGTGACGAATAAGCTGTTCAAAGTTATAAATAATTGTTTTTTCAGTATGTATTATTTTTTTCGCAGCGTGTATCAATCTTATTATTTACTTTCTTTGCAGTCGATCAGACACTTTGGGGTTGTTTAGTCCAGTTTGTACACGTATGTTGATTTTCAACATTGATGATTAGTAAAATGATAATTTATTGTACTTCAAAACAGATACATTTCTGCCAAAAATGTATTAAACAAAGAAGTTGATGAAATGATTCTACATGTATTTATCCACACGCCGGGATAGCTTTAGCTCTCCATGGTTCTAAAGGATATGATATTTCCCGTAAATATGCAACTATGACGTCACTGACACGATGTTATCACTAAAAACGTTTAATAGAGAATTAACTATTTTTACTAATACTTTATTGATTTAAGTACATATCCACCATATATACAAAATAAAAGTCAACAATGGAAATGAAATCAATCAAAACCTTCCTGATAATAATATTTTGCTTTTTTTTCAAACTATCCCGCTTATGAGGTCAAACTCATATTATACGCTTTAATATTACTAATATTAATAAATTAATATTAATAATAAAATATGTTCATATACGTTTGTCAAACACATTCATGTATGACAACTTCTTGGGCCTGGTGATATGAGCGATATTGACGATAGGAAATGTCGATTAAGTTACTTGAAGTCGCAGTTCTTTCGTTTATGCTTATGGTAGCAGATCATTTATAAAGATCATTTATACTAACTTAGAACAAATATACGGTTTAAATTTGAATCGTTGTTGCTTAAAACGAATCTGCAAATGTTCTAACACAAATGTATTGTGTTTTTCTGCTATACACAGTTTTTACTGATTAATGTACAGCACAGTCACTCAAAATGCTGTTTTGGACAATTGGTCTACATGCAGTTACTAAGTGGTGGACCCGAGTATGAAATTTCTCGTCTCATTTACAGATCAACTTGAAGCGATTTCTTGCGTAGCTAGATCGATCGAAGCACTTAGACAGCGAAGGTGGAATGATTGTGCCTTGCGAAAACAAACACGGTGCTTGGCACTATTTGACAGGGATATAAATGTGAAGTTCACATATTAAGTGATGTTTAAAGCATTATCGACAACAGTACGGTTGGGAATTGAATTTGGAATTCACATAAATGATTGCATTTTGAAAAAAGCTATGCCTTAACCACCAGGGTCAATACTGAAAATAACATTTTGTTTGACGGGCATATTGACACGACGGTGACATTTCCCATAGTTTGATATAATCCTTTGAATGCAATTGTTCAAGAGACGTTTTAAAAGTAACCATATTTTTATGTGCTTTATATAGATAGAATTGTTTGAATGTGGAGAATTAATATCAACCCTGTTTTTGGACTTTGAGAGAAGTATTTAACCTCGTCTTATGGGCCTGGCGCAATATATCATTCCTAGGTCAAATATCTGAATTAATGACAGGGCCAATATAAAATCACTTAGTCACATTTTATAATATTAAGAGAAATCACTTTATTGAAATGTACTAAGGATTATATCATTTGCAAGAGATGAAATTGCAGGATGGGAGGTTTATAGCATTGACAAATATCAGCAACGTCTTTATCAGTTAAAGTGTTTACACCATACATAAATACCTAATCAAATGTATGACATGATTTGTAAACAAACTCTGTGTTATGACAATGACTGTGATTATAAACATTAAAATGCTCATCAGAGCCAGCCTGCGGTGAACATTTAATTTTAGATATTTCGATAGTAGATATAAGATTGTTGTAAAATTTTCTTTTCTACATCGCACCGGAACACCTGTGGCCATTTGTAGCATTCAGCGAATGATTGGTGAGGTAAGACCAAAGACATGTGTCCGAGTAAAAACCACCGGCGCACCGTACAATCATGTCATATTGGGGATCTTGATCCGGAATAAAATTGATGTCTCTCTTTCTCTCTCTCTCCCTCTCTCTCCCTCTTTGGTTCTCTCTTTGCATAAATAAATATATAAATAAATAAATAAATAAATAAATAAATATCCGTCCTTATAAGAAAGAAACATGTATGGTATATTTATTTATTTATAATATCAAATTAGATATCATTTAAAAGGCGAAAGACATTATTTTTACACAAACATAAAGTACGAGGAAAATGTTGACGTCATCACGTCATAAACGACGTCATTTCCTGCCTCATTATTTCAGCATCGGCGCCGTCAAAACATTATAAATGTAAAATTGATACATTGTATTTGCAAACAAAATAACTGAAAACGGTAGTAAACGCAATGAAAAGAAATTATCCAGATCTGGGAATACTAAAAACAAAATTAGTACAAAGAATAGTTAGAAGATTTGAAGAATCTGGCACATTGGAAGACAGGTGACACAGCAACCTTGGTCGATCATGATCTGCCAGAACAGTTGAAGCCATTCAGTAAGTGAAGACAGCGATAAGTGATACCCACAAAGGTCAGTCCGGAGAGGTCTTGGCGAGATAACTAGCACGGCAAGTGTTCTACAGAATGGTGAAGTATGACCTGAACATGGATCACTACAAAATATCGATCATGCAACATCTAGCTAGCCTAGCATTCGGTCATTGGATGCATACCCACACCAGCATCTTTGATCAGCTAAGTTTTCTGATGAAGCACACTTTTATTTAAATGCTGAAGTGAATAAACATAATTGCAGACTTTAGGGCACTGAGAGACACGAAGTTTACATCGAAAAACCACTGCAAAAGGAAAAGCCGACCGTTTGGGCTGCACTCAGAATGCAGAGTTATTGGTCCATTCTTCTTTGAAGATAATGATGACCATGTTAAAACAAGGACCACTACCTATCTTTACAGAAGAAGAAATTCGTGCCAACATTGAAGAGGAAATGGATTGACATGGGCATAGTGTGGTTTCAACTGGACGGAGCAACACCACACACAGCAGCAAATGTAGTCCAGTGACTGAATTTGACAGTCGGACACAGATTCATTTCATTTCACACTGCGAATAAGTGACCACCACACTACCCTGATCTCAATCTTGTGCACTTCTTCATATGTGGATACTTGAAAGAGCGTGTATATACACCTTCTCCTAAATCTACTGACAATCGCAAATGTGCGATTAGAATAGAAACATAATTACACCAGAGATAAGCCGCAATGTGACGTCTTGATTGCTAAATATGGGCGTCATATCGAGCACATTTTGCAAATATGGAACATTTGTAATTTGACTAATACGTCATTGACATGAGTTGTTTATGCATGTTCTATGTACCAAATGGTTTTGTCTTTACACAACTGTATCTTTTATTTTATAGAAAAAACAGATTGATAAAATAAGGACACAGATTATGAAACACCCTATTGTATATATTTGCAATAGCTTGGTTAACGCAACGTTGCTTTAATTTGTTCTAAAGTTTACAGTTACGATTTGAAATAATAATAATAATAATAATAATAATAAACGCATTTTATTTTAAAAAGGGAATGTTTAATCATTCCTAATTGGGAGGTATCATTTTGGAGAAATAGGTACCTAAATATGTGGGTTGAATTTACACTTTCCAAAATGTTTCATTTAAAAAGGCCATTTTTAGCCATACAATTACATGTACAGAATCAAGCAGTCTGACAAATACTGGGCAAAAGGACAGCATAAATAAGGAACAACATGCTACAGTATTAAAGTTTAATATAGAGAAGAAACTATTCTGTTATGCCAGCATAACAAGTGAACATGTACAGAAAATACTGTCAATTTACAATTCAATAAGAAAATCTATTTTGTTATGCCAGCATAACAAATGAAAATGTAGAAAAAGTACTGTTAGCCCAATTTACGATTCATTGAGAAAAACTTCTCTGTTATGCCAGCATAACAAATGAAAGTTAAGAGCAAATTGTTAGGCCAGAATAGTATTCAATAAGAAAACACTGTTTTGTTATGCTGGCATAACAATTGAAAATGTACATAAAATACTGTCAGGTCAGTTTACTATTCCATAAGAAAATCTATTCTGTTATGCCGGCATAACAAATGAAAATGAAGAAAACAACTGTTAGGCCAGCATACAATTGAATAAGAAAAAAACCCTGTTCTGTTATGCCAGCATAACAATTGAAGTGTACAGAAAATAGTCAGGTCAGTTTACTATTCAATAATAAAATATATTCTGTTATGCTGGCATAACAAATGAAAATGTACAGAAAATAGTCAGGTCAGTTTACTATTCAATAAGAAAATCTATTCTGTTATGCTGGCATAACAAATGAAAATGTAGAAACAAACTGTTAGGCCAGCATACAATTGAATAAGAAAAAAACTGTTCTGTTATGCCAGCATAACAATTGAAGTGTACAGAAAATAGTCAGGTCAGTTTACTATTCAATAAGAAGTAAGAAAATCTATTCTGTTATGCTGGCATAACAAATGAAAATGTAGAAAAAAACTGTTAGGCCAGCATACAATTGAATAAGAAAAACAACTGTTCTGTTATGCCAGCATAACAAATGAAAATGTACAGAAAATAGTCAGGTCAGTATACTATTCAATGAGAAAATCTATTCTGTTATGCTGGCATAACAAATGAAAATGTAAAAAAAACACTGTTAGCCAGCATACAATTGAATAAGAAAAACAACTGTTCTGTTATGCCAGCATAACAAATGAAAATGTACAGAAAATAGTCAGGTCAGTTTACTATTCAATGAGAAAATCTATTCTGTTATGCTGGCATAACAAATGAAAATGTAGAAAAAACTGTTAGGCCAGCATAACAATTGAAGTGTACAAAAAATAGCCAGGTCAGTTTACTATTCAATAAGAAAATCTATTCTGTTATGCTGGCATAACAAATGAAAATGTAGAAAAAAACTGTTGGGCCAGCATACAATTGAATAAGAAAAAAACCCTGTTCTGTTATGCCAGCATAACAATTGAAGTGTACAGAAAATAGTCAGGTCAGTATACTATTCAATGAGAAAATCTATTCTGTTATGCTGGCATAACAAATGAAAATGTAGAAAAAAAACTGTTAAGCCAGCATACAATTAAATAAGAAAAAACTGTTCTGTTATGCCAGCATAACAAATGAAAATGTAGAAAAAAACTGTTAAGCCAGCATACAATTGAATAAGAAAAAACCCTGTTCTGTTATGCCGGCATAACAAATGAAAATATACGGAAATAGTCAGGTCAGTTTACTATTTAATAAGAAAATCTATTCTGTTATGCCAGCATAACAAATAAAAGTGTACAGAAAATAGTCAGGTCAGTTTACTATTCAATAAGAAGTAAGAAAATCTATTCTGTTATGCTGGCATAACAAATGAAAATGTAGAAAAAAACTGTTAGGCCAGCATACAATTGAATAAGAAAAACAACTGTTCTGTTATGCCAGCATAACAAATGAAAATGTACAGAAAATAGTCAGGTCAGTATACTATTCAATGAGAAAATCTATTCTGTTATGCTGGCATAACAAATGAAAATGTAGAAAAAAACTGTTGGGCCAGCATACAATTGAATAAGAAAAAAACCCTGTTCTGTTATGCCAGCATAACAATTGAAGTGTACAGAAAATAGTCAGGTCAGTATACTATTCAATAAGAAAATCTATTCTGTTATGCCAGCATAACAAATGAAAATGTAGAAAAAAAACTGTTAAGCCAGCATACAATTGAATAAGAAAAAACCCTGTTCTGTTATGCCGGCATAACAAATGAAAATATACGGAAATAGTCAGGTCAGTTTACTATTCAATAAGAAAATCTATTCTGTTATGCCAGCATAACAAATAAAAGTGTACAGAAAATAGTCAGGTCAGTTTACAATTCAATAAGAAAATCTCTTCTTTTATGCTAGCAAAGCAAATGAAAATGTACAGAAAATAGTCAGGTCAGTTTACAATTCAATAAGAAAATCTATTCTGTTATGCCAGCATTACAAATAAAAATGTACAAAAAATAGTCAGGTCAGTTTACAATTCAGTAAGAAAATCTCTTCTGTTATGCTGGCATAACAAATGAAAATGTAGAAAAAAAACTGTTAGGCCAGCATACAATTGAATAAGATAAAAAACCCTGTTCTGTTATGCCAGCATAACAAATGAAAATGTACAGAAAATAGTCAGGTCAGCTTAATATTCAATAAGAAAATCTATTCTGTTATGCTGGCATAACAAATGGAAATGAAGAAAACAACTGTTAGGCCAGCATACAATTGAATAAAAAAAATCTGTATTGTTATGCCAGCATAACAAGTGAACATGTACAGAAAATAGTGAGGTCAGTTTACAATTCAATAAGAAAATCTATTCTGTCATGCCAGCATAACAAATGAATATGTAGAAAAAAAAACTGTTAGGCCAACATACATTTGAATTGAAAAAACACGGTTCTGTTATGCCAGCATAACAAATGAAAATCTAGAGAAAATAGTTATGTCAGTTTACAATTCAATAAGAAAATCTATTCTGTTATGCCAGCACAACAAATGAAAATGAAGAAAACAACTGTTAGGCCAGCCTTCTGTGAATAATAAAAATGTTCTGTTATGCCAGCATAACAAATGAAAATGTAGAAAAAATCTGTTAGGCCAAAATACTATTGAATAAGAAAAAAACGTTGTCAAAATCTACTCTGTTATGCCAGCATAACAAATGAAAATGTAAAAGAATACTGTTATGCCAATTTACAATTGAATAAGACAAAAACGTCAAAATCTATTCTGTTATGCCAGCATAACAAATGAAAATGTAAAAGAATACTGTTAGGCCAATTTACTTTTGAATAAGAAAAAAACGTCAAAATCTATTCTGTTATGCCAGCATAACAATCGAAAATGTACAGAAAATATTGTCGGGACAATTTTCTATTCAATAAGAAAATTTATTCTGTTATGCTGGCATAACAAATGAAAATGTAGAACATTAAACTGTTCGACCGACATACTTTTGAATAAGAAAAAATGATTTTGTTATGCCAGCATAACAAATAAAAATGTACAAAATACTCTCAGGTCAGCTTACTATTCAATAAAAAATTCTATTCCATTATGCAGGGATAACAAATGAAAATGTACAAAACTACTGTCAGGTCAGTTTAATATATAATAAGTAAATATATTCTGTTTTGCCAGCATAACAAATGAAAATGTACAAAAAACATTGCCGGGCCAATTTACTATTCACTAAGAAAATCTGTTCCGTTATGCTGGCATACCAATTTGAAATGTAGAAAAACCGTTAGGCCGACATACAATTAAATAAGAAAAAATGGTTTCTTTGAACAACACACTCTGGACAATAGGCGATCATAATAGCTCAATTGAGCTCAAATGTTGGTAAAGCTATATTTAATTTGTATGTGGCATTATTATGTAAATGGGCCTAATTCAAATCTAGATATGGGGAAAACAAAAGACAATTTAAATTTAAAAATGTCAACAAATATATTTTTGTTATATCTCTGAGCTATATTCAAAATAAGCTACAACCACACCATTTCAAAGATTGGTACATGTGCTACAATAATAATTATGGGTAGAACACTTAACCAAATTTTAGCATATTCAAAAGAAATTATATTCTGCAGTCAGTGCGTGGAAAATAAACCATAATATTATGACAGTTTTAAGAAGAAACATATTCTTACAATATTTATAACAAACTAAATTGTGTTCAGGCAGTCATTGCGAAAACATTTCAAAGAATACCATGATTTATACAGTGAGGTACAATTTCTTTTATAAGATAGTATAATATATATAATTGTGTTGTAAATAATATCATAACTGGACATCCACCAGCGTGTTTGAGTGGATCTTCTTAATGTTCCATTACCGAGGACTTATGCAGAATGGAAAATCCCTGGTCCATATCGTACTTCACTTTAATTCTTCCTGCAAACAAAACATAACTGGTTAAAAAATAGAAAAAGAGTAAACACTGCAAGTTCGCAGGTTTGTGGTCGATAGATCTCTGTACTTGATAATCTCATAAACCCAACTGAATCAAACCTGATAAACCTTGATTATGAAATCATATTAGTAGCATTATTGCAACTATTGTCAAAAAAATAATTCGAAACTTACCACATTCTTAAAAAAATATTTCAAATCTTATTACATTTGGTGCAAATATTTAGTCTTCAGCTTAATACGATTTGTAAAAAAAACATTCTGAGGTCAGCATTATCAATGAAGTTTACCAATGTTGATATCTTATAATTAAAGTTAATGAACTACTTACCATATGAAAACGGTGCAAGACTTGTGCATCTAGCCAAAACTCCACATCGTCATCCATCCAGAAGGCTTTTACATGCTTGCCTTTTCAAACCCATGTTAATATGGTGTCTAGTAAAATAATTTGAAGTTTTAGCTCAGTGCTTCAAAACAATGGATTAGAAGTTATCACAATCCAAGTGAAAAATCACTCTGCTACAACATCAGTTAAAAGAATATATTACACTGGGCTTAGGAAAGAAAATGTCACCACCAATGACCACTTTCTCCTTCATCCATGTGCATGTGCATAAAATTTATTAAAAATTGCAGAATATTGATATAATCTGGTGCCAGAAAAGACAGATCATTTTAAATATTTCTATTACATATCACAGCAAACATCCTAGTTTTTGTCGAAAATATCTACATTACTATCTTTTCAATTTAGACATTTGTTTAAAGTATACAGTTAATCATCAAGCATGGTATATGCACACATTTTAATTGTACTCATAACAATTGAAAATCAACTTTCCACATGCTGTATTTCGGTTATCAATTTCAGTTTGAATATTAAAATGTTTTTTATTCTAAAATGAAAGCTCTTAAGAAACTACACGAGAATTGGGAAAATTTTTACCTCTGCTTCTAATGGCCGTTTTCCCCCACGTCCTTTTGCCACTGTAAAAAGTAAATTAAACCTTCAAACTAATCTTGCATTATCAAAGGTGGATAAAATAAACACTCAAAACAATCCCTCTCATTTTATTAGTGATATTAAGGTTTCTTCCTTATACTAGGCGGTGTTAACGAATTATATCTATCTTGGACAATTCACGTGTGTGTGTGTGTGGGGGGGGGGGGGGGGGGCATTTTGTCCACCTGTGAATACTGACCAGGGGGTGCTAAAATGACATGAATGGATTTTGTCAGAGGGTATTGTTCCACCCCTGCCATCTTTTCTATGTTCCCACTTTGCTAACATTTCATCTACATAGTTGGTGATAATTACTTAACATGATACCATTGGCACAACTGATTGACATGTTGTTACCATATTTTATATAATATGTGTAGTGTGGTTGATGTCATGATTGTCTAGGTGGACAGAACAACCCGTGGTCAAGATTTAAAGGCCGACAAAGCAATTCCATCAGACAAAACACCCTGTTAACATATTTAAAAGAAATTGTATACACCTTCTTGATAAATACATTATTTCAAGTGGTGTTAAAACAAAAAAAATATACTGCTTGGTGTTTCTCAGTGAAAAGTAAAATTATAGAGATAATTCAGTAATTAAAATTTTTTGATAACGTATAATCAAATTTGGCACTGGTTTAAACTTGTAGGTAGACATTCCCTCCAACACCTGCTGGTCTATAACTGAAATTCACCTCTGCCCCAAACTATGATAAACTGCTGACACTTATGGATGTTAATTGACACTTAGACAAAAGATGCCAATTTACCCGGCTTTAATCAAAGTTGTCCACGCACCTGTAAACAATTTTATAACCTGGGTCATTTAAGCAACAAAAAGAATTATCCTCATTCTGTTAAAATTACTATGAATATTAAATAATACTAGTGTATTTAAAAAAATTAATTGTTCAAAATGAACAAAAGCAACAACACGCAATTGATTCAAATAACTCCATCTCATTTAAAGCAATGTTTCTAAAAAATGAAATGGGGATTAAAATGGATATAGGATTGATTTTTAATAAGAAGTGGATTTCACTTTAAAGTTTAATTAACTTGTTACTGTCATCAACCCCACCAAGCAAAACTATATTTTTTTTAACTATAACAAATATAACCAGAAAACTATTACAACTGATTTGTTTGTTTTGTTGTTGTTGCTTGTGTGTGTATGTGTGTGTGTGTGTGTGTGTGTGTGTGTGTGTGTGTGCGCGCGCGCGCGCGCGTCTGGGTAGAACCACCGGCGCAACGCAGTTTAGTTGGACAACCTTCCCACATGAAAGTTCTCGCCTTGGCCGAGACTCGAACCCATGCGGTGAGGGGCTGAGGAGCCCCCCCCCCCCCCCCCCCAACAAATGATGACATTTAACAAGATAGCTTTGTGAATTTTAAGAGATCTTTTAAATTAAGTGAATAAAAGCACAGCATATTGAATGCACTGTGGTGTTTATTAATGAAGTAGACATTCAATAAATGTCTATGATTGAAGTTAAAATATACTTGCAAACATAGAACAGTATTTTTTTAATTCAACATACCTTAAAGGGATCTCAAGAGCCTTATATAAGTGACCCCCCCCATTTATTGCCCCACCCAGCATGTGAGGGCATCTGTTTTCTGATAAGCCAGGCTGCCACAGTCTGTAACGATGTGTCTGTCACACAGGTATTGTTCAAGATCCAAGTGTATGTATGCTATATCTGGGGGTTGAACATAGTCATTCACAGTTTGTAAAGGAAACAGTTGTGAATATACCAATTACGCAATCATATATATATATATATGAACTAAAAGAATGAAAGAAATTACAAAATGTATAAGAAATAACAAAATCAACCAACAAAGTATATATATATATATATATATATATATATATATATATATATATATATATATATATATATAAATCTTTATTTGTTTTCTATATATATATATATGAACTAAACTTGTTTTCTATATATATATATATGAACTAAAAGAATGAAAGAAATTACAAAATGTATAAGAAATATCAACCAACAAAGTAAGAAAGAAAACAAATAAATTTTTATATATATATATATATATATATATATATATATATATATATATATATATATATATATATATATATATATATATATATATATATATATATATATAAATCTTTATTTGTTTTCTTTCTTACTTTGTTGGTTGATTTTGTTATTTCTTATACATTTTGTAATTTCTTTCATTCTTTTAGTTCTCATATATATTTTAAGTTATATTTTATTTGGATTTGTAAAATGTAATTTAAGTTATATTTTATTTGGATTTGTAAAATGTAACGAAACGTTTCTAACAAAAGCATTTGAAATTTTTACCAAATTTCCAGATTTGATTTTATTTGACCTTTAAAAAGTCATTCATTGTCAGAATAATGTCCTTCAGACTCATTTTAAGTCATTTTGAATACTAAAACTTGTATCTCTCATGTATTTTCAAAATTAAATATTTAGCTATGAAATAAATACATAATCTTGCAGTTACAAAATTGACACCTAGTAATTAATGCAATAAAGAATTTGTAAGGGATCATATAGTTAGTAAACAACCCACATTATCACTAACAATAATGTTTGTGGCTTTGTGCAAAACTAGCCTACTGTCTCACATCCATACTAGCAGGTAATTTAGTTTTGCATTAACCCATCAGAGGTATTACTGTGACAGATTAGTACTATGTTGGCTAAAGACTCCCTGCAGTGATGACCAGCAATTAGCAGGTCTGGTCATAGCATGTGGGGGCCTGGCTCAGTGGGATACCACATTCCTTTCGAGATGCCTTTAACCATTTTCAAATTCTTCTTCATCTTCACTCTCGCAACTTCTCCTTTCAAGTTGTCGCCAGTCACCAGATTTAATAACGTCGAAAAACCACACTTCTTGAACATGCGTCATATTTACACTGTTCCCTTCCGGACGAATAAATTGTCTAATGTTAGTCCGTTCAAAAACTAGTGCACACCAAGAATCTGCTCGCTGGTGTTGTAGATACGAACGAACAAATTGATTTGTGCAATTATGTCACATTTTAATTAGAAGTCATGCTAAAAAAAACGACCAGTCAGAATAGAATTCGACAATGACTTCCGCCATAAACGCAATACAGCTGATATCCCCTACTAAGTCTCCGTACCTACTGAAACAAAACGCATACTTGCATGCTCTGACCATTGATCTGTGACTGTTATATAAAACAGTCCCTTAACACTTTCACTCGGAACACCTCAGTCATCGCCGAATTATTATAGCCTTCATTTCGTCCGACCCCTCCAAATTGTTGTACGGTAAACATCCACGTTTTCTTTTTTATGAAGATATGGTGTAGCTTTATGTTTCTGGTCAGAAACCAACTCTGTTCATTGTAATGCATAGTATAGGCAACATAAAAGAAGATATAGCTTTTTGCACCAAATCAAATATATTTTTGTTGATAAAAACTGATACCACTGTTACATAACTTCAGAGACCAAGTCCCTTTAAAGTGCTGTCCGATGTCTGGTCATTAAACACATGGCTATTGGCCGGAAACTGTACTGATAACAACCTACAACAGGCTAGAGATAGGTGTTGACCTGGGGTGATATCCCTCGCAGCTGGGGTGGTGAGGTGGGTGTGCATGCAACGCCATGAGTGCTAATTAACAAAACCACTGGGGTCGGATGATTTGGTTTCCGATTATTTTTTATAAACCTGGTAACAAATATAACAATGTACGTGTAAACCGTAATACAAACTCGTTATATTTGAAAAAATAAACAAGTTACTTTCAGGATTAGGAATATATGTATGCACATAGATTGATTTATTTATTACATTATATCAATATTTATGAAGGAATTCAGTCATTGACTAAGTAAAGGTATTTTGTTTTTAAAACATAAGTTCATTGATACATAAACTGTTTGAAAAGAAGAAATTATGAAATAATCTAATGTTAAATGTAAAATAAATGAATTTCATGCAGTCTTTTGCATCATAGATAACACATTTGTCTATAAAACAAAAAAATATATATAATACTTAATTCCCAACCCGACAAGGAATTATTTATTATTGTAAAGGAAAGAAACAAACTATAATGGAAAACAACAATGTTGTAAATTGTTCCATTGGGATCTGTTGTAATGATTTTTTTTTCTAAAAACTCTCACACCCACAAACAATTGCTCTCTCTACATATTTGCAAACGGTCATGGGCGGAGCCATATTAAAAAATCACCCCAATTACAACCAGGATACTTTTGCTGCTATTCAAAAGCAGACAACAATGTTAGTGTTCAACTATTGAAGAAGGCAATTTGATTTGCCGAAAATTTGAGTGCGACCATTTTAAGAAAAATAAATATAAAAGAAAGGTAAGTATTTGTATGTGTTTATTTCTCGCGACTGATACTTAACAACATATCTGCGTCAATAAAGCAAAATCCTGGATATGGTTCTTTTCCAAAACCCCTGTTACAAAAATATTGCCTATCATAAGCACCGACTATCGCCATGCGAGCCACACCGACTTCCGAATCCCCGCCACTACAGCCGCCCCCCCCCCCCCCCCCCGCCCCCAACAACGTGACATCACGTGATCCCTTTGTACTTCCACGCAGATACACACTACTCGACGGCTCGCACGCACTTCGCGTGTGGATTTAAAATAAGGTTGAACAGCTTGTCATGACGAGAGGAATTGTCCTTTTACTGGTGAGTAAATGTCCCTTTTTAACAGCATATTCAAAGGGTTTATGTTGAGAAAGGAGACTGTTCGGGTGGATACTTCAGTAACTTTGAATAAGGTTTATCTTGACTAAAGTTCCAACTATTTTTTTTTGTCGAGTTATATGCCGATTAATGATTGACTAGGATCGGCTTATCCATGGCAGTTCATCTAAGATAAACAATATTGTAAATACAAAGTAACAATTTACAACACTCAGCGATGCTTATTAATGTCGAATTTTATTGTTGACGCAGAACCTTATTACTAATAAAGCATTAAAGATTTTGTCAGGTACAATGTTTTCCAGACTTAGTTATTTTACGCACTATTTACTGCAGTTTGTTCGTGCTTTCTGGAACACCACTTTCGACGACAGCTCGTCAGTAGGTTTGACCTCGGACAATTGGGAGACAAACACGTCAGATTCTAGTTCAGCTACGAGCACAAGAGACAGCTCCGGACATGCTCATTAATAGACTTAGAAACAGCCACAGCACAGGAGAGATACAGAAATTATTTTCAGATTGCCAAGTAAGTAAATGTTTGTGTATTTGGTCTAAAATTGTTATTATATCCTAGTGAGTCATAGGTGGAAAGGTCTGCAAGATATTAGTCTTTGGCAAAAATATGTATAGATGTACAAAACAACGTGGATTAATATTAGGTTTTTATATGTTTCAAGAGCAAATTTTTTTTTTTATCGAATGAACATTATAAAAGCAAGACAATTTAGACATTATCCTAAAACAAGCAATGAAAAGTTATTATTTCTAATCTGATGTAAAAGGAACCCGATCGATCCACAAGAACAATGTGGTCCGTTTTAACCATTATAAAAATAAAAACGGATTGTTTTGTTGTTGTTTTGTTTTTGTATACACGGAAAAAATATTAGGTTTTTAAATATATTGTATTTTTTCCTTTCTTTCTTTCGTAAAGCCCCGCTTAAACGGATTGGGTATAACAGATCAACGTGTCCTTTCTCTGTCAGTAGGCTAAAGGTCATTAAATAACACTTGTAAGTAATTTAAATAAACAACAGATCACTTAATTAAAAGCCCTTCACGGGATGAGTGTCCCGAGGACGGAAAAACCCGAGGAGTTCCGATTGGTCTCTGTTTCAAACACTTCTTCCCCGAAAATTGTCGATGGATAACTCTCTAAACAAGTCCGTGTCTCACAAGCGTTCGAATAATCAGTAGCTATATTCTCTTAGCAAAAACCAAGCGTCTTTGTGAGTTAGACAGCTACCCGTAAAATGAAATGGCAAAAGTTAGGAATTCTGAAATATTCTTAGCAAGTATGGCCACTGAAGTATTGTGGTTCACATTATATGTCCAGAGAGCTGTTTACAGTTACAATACAAGTTCATTTATAGAAGTATTGGGGTGCTAGAGTCTAGTATATCATCTGACTTTTCAAACATACATTTTAACAAAGAATTTAGAAAAGAGCTAGTTTAAGCTATGATTTTTACAATATTGTCCATATATTGTTACTATTTATACTTATACTTGATTTCCATTTTTGCTTTTCAGGGCAACACCCTCTCTAAAGTTGTATACCTGCAGACTGACAACTGCTGGAGGAAAAATAAAAACAAAATACTGCTGGTTTTCTGTCAGTTATTGGTGGAGAAAATAATTTTCCATGAGGTATGTTACAACAGTTTTACCTTAAATTGTTTATAATTATGATAGAAAATCTTAATCTTTTTCCAGCTTGGGAAACCTGGTATAGAAATAATTTATCTCTTCTTTCAATAACAATGTAGATAACATGAATATGGATAATATGATTTCTGTAGAGAATACTTTCAGTCAAACTAGCTAAAAATAGTTTTATGAGTCAGCTTACAGTTTAGACAATTTAAAAATGTTTTAAAAATTAAGTTTGAAATGTGTCAGTTCTTTAACATTAAGTCTAAAGTGTCATTTTTTCAGGTTCATCTGTCCTTCCTTTATGTTGGCCATACACATGAGGATGTTGAAGCAGCATTTAGTGTCATTTCCAAAACACTAGGAGCTAATGACCTGGAAACATGATGACTTGTTAAAACTTTTGCCAAAAGTTGAGGTTCTTCTTTTGATGTTTGATATAAAGTCTTTGTTAAAGGATAATATAGCTGACATAGTGAAAACAACTCAACTGCTACATGATGAATATTCAACATTTGATGGTTGGACTTTTATGCATTTTAAGGGAAGGTCTGAAGAATCCTGGAATCCTCTTCAAAGAAAACATTTTATTGTTAATCCCAGAAAGAAGACAATTGAAAATTAATTAATTAAGAACATAGAATGTTTGTGGACACTTTTCAAACAACAAAATGCATTTGGTACATGGAAACAATTGTATGACTTATCAGCCAGAAACACAGAACCTACAAGGACAGCCAGCTGGTTACTGGATAAACTTCTACATCAACCAACAGCTATATCAATATTCAAGAGATTTAACTTCAGGTTGAGTTTTTTAAGTCTTTCATATTTTTAATTTCTAAAAATAGACATAAAACTGCAAGAATACAGTTTTATTCACAAATCTAGTTCTTTTTTCTTTTGCTAATTGCTTGGTTTATTACCATAAGACTTAAGTCCAATAGTGTAAAATTGTGCTGTACACATAGTCCATACAGACCAAGCTTTAGATATGGCAATAAAGTTATTTGCAATAGTTTCCTTTAGGTTAAATAGCTCCAAACCAAGAGGGTTTTATAATCTCTGGAAGCTTATTTGCAGTTCATTCATTTTGTATAAGCAAGCCTGTAGACTGTAGCAGGTAAAATAGTTTCTTGGGCAAACAATTTAGGTTATAAAGGTCTACTGGTTATTTATAGAGTTGCATATTTGTTGCAATTTCATTACTTTTCATGGACCACAAACAACAGCATACTTTAACTGTTATTGACCTAACTTTATTTGTGCTATTTTAACTACATACTGGTTTTATTATGTTATTCAACAGAATATTTTTGTTGTTATAAAAAGATTTTGTTATTCTAAATTGTTGCCACATTAAGTGAGCGTTATAAATGTAACTTTTTTTGAAAAATTAATAAGGGTTCATTATGCCAGTATTACAATATAGCAGGACCTTCTTATGCCAGCATGACAGTATCATTGCTCTGTTCAAGTTTTGCTAAAGTAACCTGTTTCAACTGCTTTGTATTGTACCCTGACATAGCACTGTCTGTGCTTTTTAAATAATATTAATTGCAAATGTTTCTTGTAAAATTTCAACATATTGGCTAGGCAGTTGTATGAGTACATTTTAATGATATTATGTCATTGCTCTTTCTTTGCACCTTTTAGAATGTAACACCAGTATAGAAAAAAAACATTTCTTAATATTAAGTAAAATGCTTGCACATCAGTTTTTGTAGAGAATAGATTTTCTTATTGAATTGCAAACTGACCTGACTATTTTCTGTACATTTTCAATTGTTATGCTGGCCTAACAGAACATATTTTTTATTCAAAGAATGCTGGCCTAACAGTTGTTTTCTTCATTTTCATTTGTTATGCCAGCATAACAGAATAGATTTTCTTATTGAATTGTACACTAACCTCACTATTTTCTGTACATGTTCAATTGTTATGCTGGCATAACAGCACAATTTTTTCTTTTTCAATTGTATGCTGGCCTAACAGTTTTTTTTCTACATTTTCATTTGTTATGCTAGCATAACAGAATAGATTTTCTTATTGAATTGTAAACTGACCTGACTATTTTCTGTACATGTTCACTTGTTATGCTGGCATAACAGAACATATTTTTTTATTCAAAGAATGCTGGCCTAACAGTTTTTTTCTACATTTTCATTTGTTATGCCAGCATAACAGAATAGATTTTGTTATCGAATAGTAAACTGACCTGACTATTTTCTGTACATTTTTATTTGTTATGCTGGCATAACAGAACAGGTTTTTTTCTTATTAAAAGAATGCTGGCCTAACAGTTGTTTTCTACATTTTCATTTGTTATGCTGGCATAACAGAATAGATTTTCTTATTGAATAGTAAACTGACCTGACAGTATTTTATGTACATTTTCAATTGTTATGCCAGCATAACAGAACAGTTTTTTTCTTGTTGAATACTATTCTGGCCTAACAGTTTTTTTTCTTAAGTTTCATTTGTTATGCTGGCATAACAGATGATTTTCTTATTGAATCGTTAATTGGCCTAACAGTACTTTTTGTACATTTTCATTTGTTATGCCGGCATAGGCATAACAGTTTTTTCTTATTCAATATTATGTTGGCCTAAGAGTTTTTTCTACATTTTCATTTGTTATGCTGGCATAACAGAATAGATTTTCTTATTGAATAGTAAACTGACCTGACTATTTTCTGTACATTTTCATTTGTTATGCTGGCATAACAGAACATTTTTTTTCTTATTCAATTGTATGCTGGCCTAACAGTTTTTTTCTACATTTTCATTTGTTATGCCAGCATAACAGAATAGATTTTCTAATTGAATAGTAAACTGACCTGACTATTTTCTGTACATTTTCATTTGTTATGCTGGCATAACAGAACATTTTTTTTCTTATTCAATTGTATGCTGGCCTAACAGTTTTTTTCTACATTTTCATTTGTTATGCCAGCATAACAGAATAGATTTTCTTATTGAATAGTAAACTGACCTGACAGTATTTTCTGTACACTTCAATTGTTATGCTGGCATAACAGTTTTTTTCTACATTTTCATTTGTTATGCCAGCATAACAGAAAAGATTTTCTAATTGAATAGTAAACTGACCTGACTATTTTCTGTACACTTCAATTGTTATGCTGGCATAACAGGACAGGTTTTTTTCTTATTTAATTGTATGCTGGCCTAACATTTTTTTCTACATTTTCATTTGTTATGCCAGCATAACAGAATAGATTTTCTTATTGAATAGTAAACTGACCTGACAGTATTTTCTGTACATTTTCAATTGTTATGCCAGCATAACAGAACAGTGTTTTCTTATTGAATACTATTCTGGCCTAACAGTTTGCTCTTAAGTTTCATTTGTTATGCTGGCATAACAGAGAAGTTTTTCTCATTGAATCGTAAATTGGCCTAACAGTACTTTTTGTATATTTTCATTTGTTATGCCGGCGTAACAGTTCATTTTATTCAATAGTATGTTGGCCTAAGAGTTCTTTTTCTACATTTTCATTTGTTTTGCTGGCATAACAAAATAGATTTTCTTATTGAATTGTAAATTGACAGTATTTTCTGAACATGTTCACTTGTTATGCTGGCATAACAGAATAGTTTCTTGTCTATATTAAACTTAAATACTGTAGCATGTTGTTCCTTATTTATGTTGTCCTTTTGCCAAGTATTGGTCAGAATGCTTGATTCTGTACATGTAATTGTATGGCTAAAAATGGCCTTTTTAAATGAAACATTTTGGAAAGTGTAAATTTAACCCACATATTTAGGTACCTATTTCTCCAAAATGATACCTCCCAATTAGGAATGATTAAACATTCCCTTTTTAAAATAAAATGCGTTAATAATAATAATAATAATAATAATAATAATAATAATAATAATAATAATAATAATAATAATGATAATAATAATAATAATATTAATAATAATGATGACGATGATGATGATGATGATGATGATGATGATAATAATAATAATAATAATAATAATAATAATAATAATAATAATAACAAAAAAATAAAATAATTATAATTATAATAATAATGACAATGATAATAATAAAATCTTTTCCATGTCTTTATTTATATTTATAACTAGTTTCTCTAAAACATGTTCTAAGGACACATCAATTGCCAGAGTTGACAGTCTTGGGTTCTCTTCCAGGCCAACACGTAATGAGAACAGTTGATTCCTCAATTCATTAGTACAAGAATAATACGAGAGAACAAAATCGGTGAAATGATCCATAAAATACCACCGCCTTTAATTGAATAGCTTCCCTTATACGATCTATTAGAAAGCGCTGATATATTTTTGTATTTTCAAATATCTAACTAAAGAAATGAGTGTGCCAACGTAAGAGGAAATAATGGCTAAAATAAATCCTGCAAGTTGTTTTGTCATTATAAAGTCCGTTTAAGATGTCTAACTCGTTAAGTCAAAGTAAAAGTCTTGAACAACCGAATCTCAAATCCATAATGGTAATATAAAAAATGGCGTTACATGTCATTAGCGTATTAGTGCATGTGTGCTAATGGATGTCTCGGCAATGTCCCTTTTTAATTGAGTCTGGCTGGTCATTTACACGTACAGAAGAACGAGGTGCGCACGAATTAGAAAGACAAGGCATACTGTAACATTTTCATACTCTTTGTAATGTCTTTTTATATCTTTGTATTTCATTTTTAAAAAGGGTACATGCATACATACGTGTTATGTATCGTCACAATTTTGTAGCTTTTACAACCGACTGGCATGTTCTTTGTCTTTTCAGAATTTAATATTTAATGCAGAACTCATAGAAAATAAATCGCATGTGTATGTACTTCCAACACAACGAATCATCTACTGACACTACATACATATTGGATGTGTGTACTATAATTGGAAAATGTTATGCCTATCCGACCTTTAAATAGACCATTGGTCATTTAATAAAAATGAACATATTTAATTACTTAAGTAATTGGTTTGTGTTAATTGAGAAACTGCTTTTGCATTTTATCAAAAATTGAAACAAATTGTAACTTGATTTCTTATCCATTCATATTTTGGTCTCACTGATTTTCGGCTGTGAGTATTGAAGTTTGGCATTGAATGAATACGATGCCAGTACAATTTATTCTTTTGCACTTGACTACTTTCTCTATGAAAAGTTGTGTATCATTTGTAATGTGTATTAACGCGTGTTTCGACAACATGCACAACAAATGAGTTTCATGTAGATAGAGATTCAAGGCAGAGAGCAATAAATTTAATCCAGTCATGCATTATTTCATGGCAATCAATGAAATGCTCAACACATGAACAACTTATTTGTTTCGACGGAATAAAGACAGCTTAAGACATGAAAAAAGCAAATCTATGAAACTTTGAACGATGTGTACATGTACAATCTTTAGGAATGATAAGTGACAAATCAGGGTTCTTTAGATCTTTGTTTACTTAAATACTATACAACTGATTTATGTCTGATATTTTGTTTTAGAGGTATACATGAAATATTTATCATCATCATCATCATCATCATTATTATTATTATTATTATTATTATTATTATTATTATTATTATTATTATTTTTATTACTATTTTTATTTTTATCATCATCACCATCAGCATCATCGGCATCATCGTCATCATCATCATGATTTTATTTGATAGAAGCTGCCTTATACCAGCAGAGATAGTCCATTAAAAGGAAGAAGTAGCTCTGCTTTGTGACTGTAGGTTGAAAGGTTTTATACCGTCTGATCGTATAAAATATACACCATTGCAATGTTTTATTGTAAAACGCACGTTTATTTAAATAATACCATTAGGATTGTTACGTCTATTTTCCTGAGGCGTTACTAGCACTTATTTAAGTTACATTTTAGTATAAACTGTCTTCTGCAATTTTTTAAACTTTTCCTCCGTTTATCTCAGATACAAACACATGATTACTTTAACAATACAGTATTCCATAAAGTTGTAACAGCAATACCTCTGTTTATCTTATGAGAACCTCTCAAAGTTAAATGACCAGAGTCACGCTGTAGACCTGTAAACCGACCAAAGAACCCCTTCTGGCAATTTTACCGACTTTCAGTTGTAAGACAATGATTGTTTGGTTGGCTCTTTTTACATTAATTTTCGTCTCAGTGTTTTTGACGGTTTTAATTTGACTAATATGCGGATGCTTTTGCTATGCGCTTTTTAGATTGTATGTTGAAACGCCCATAGAACATTGGCGCATTTTTATAACATACATAAGCATGACAAATACTAATGTATCAGATTGGTTACAGGGTCTGTGGTCACCGACTGTTTTCTGATACTACAATGAAAATGATTCGATATGGCAAACAATCTTCTCGAACCTAAATCATTAAGCAAACCTTATCAGAAATCTTCAACATGGTATACTTTATTGTCATCAATGTTGTGTATCAATTTAACTCATATCGCTAAAGTCTATATATATTTCCAGTTCATATAGATTGCTCTGAGATTACAATGTATATCGAACTTTCTATGAAATGATCACTATCTTACATTATTTTATTAATATTTTTATTGTATTCAGATATTATGTTTTTATTTGGAATGAACTTTTCGGTGCAAAATTTGCTGTTTTATCTTCCTGGCAAGTATTGACCTTAGCTTACGGATGATGATTGTGTACTTTATGTTAGTACATATATCACAAATGCATCGACCTGGTACTTTAATTTATTTTGTTTTGGTTACCATAGAGTTGGTTATCAAATTGAAAATGTCCATCATTCTGCATTATGGCTTTTCTCCCCTTACCTTCATTCCGGATTTTCAGATATTCATCTCAAAGCTATACTTACGCTTTACAACAGCAACTGATTGAAAGAGACAATAAAATTGTATGATTGATAGAATCCATATCAGTTCTGTGTTTTGTTGAATAAAAAAATACGAAAAAGTTAAATATATTAAGTATTCAATGAACAATCATGTCAGGTCTTCTTCAGAACCATTATAAGGTACATGTTATTAACATGCTAATTAGTTCTTCTTCGTTCCTAGGTCAAATGCTTATGCACCAGACCCACGATGCGCACTGTAAACAGAGGCTATTTCTGTGTGTAACTTTGCAATGTATCCGTTATTCTGGCTGGCTATAATTTGTCCTGTCAAAAACATGTAAGTGAATACCAGGGTGAATGACAGTTAGCTTGTTTTATCCAGACAAAACCAGATTCGTTTCTCTGCTTGTTTTTGAACATGCATTGAATTATATAAATATAAAAAATACAATATTCTGTCTGACAAGTTAAAATTTTAAACTTTGGATGCATTTTGTATATTCATGAATTAAAAATTATTTTGCTGCTTCATCGAAAATTCAATAACTATTGTTTTGCAGAGAGTCACTTATTCAATGCTATTCGGAAAGGCTCATATCCAATACCTTCATATAAAAATAAACCATATCTTAGGTTGTCAAATCATTCATCATTTCCTCCTCTTGCGTGTGTTTTGTTATTATGTAAGGCAGATTTAAGACGCAAAAGCTAAATAAAAAAAGACAAAAGGTATTCACAAGCGAGTTGAATGTAAAAGTTCGAGAAAAAAGTTTTGACGGGACGTTATACATATACATGTATAAAGCCAACCCAGAAGTAAATGTCTTTCTAGAGTACTTCACCGATTCTACAGAGCTAAAACCTATTTCTGAGGGTTTCTCAAATCGTAGAATAGAAAAGAAAACACATCCATAAAAAAACCTTCAAACTGAGGCGTTTTATTGCTAAATTAAGTAGTGATGGGATAAAAATAATGTTTATACTGTATTAAAAAGAGAAAATAAGAATGATTTTAAACAACTACACTCAACTCTTCATAGTAACTGATTCCAGGACAAAATGACCTGAGAAGAAATTATTACCAAAGAAAATGTGTAAATAGATGAAATTAAAGTAAATGTATCAAAGCCCAGTGTCCGTCATAGGAAAATTCTTAACGATAATGACAGGATGAATTAAATGGCAAATTATATTACAGGCACGAAGAGACATCTTTTAATACCGCCACGACGAGACTTACTGTTTTTCATGCCTGAGAAGAAATTATTACCAGAGAAAATGTGTAAATAGATGAAATTAAAGTAAATGTATCAAAGTCCAGTGTCCGTCACAAGAAAATTTACTTAACGATCATGACAGGATGAATTAAATGGCAAAATATATTACAGGCACGAAGAGACATCTTTTAATACCGCCACGACGAGACTTATTGTTTTGCATGCAAATGACGAAAAGTCACTGTTGTTTTTCGTATGCATTTTACTGGACAATGTCAACTGCAGTCGACTGGACGAAAACTGGTTCAGCCTGTTTATGTGTTAACTATTATTTTTTAGTTTATCTGTCTAGCGCAAACAGCTGCCACTGACAGCTTTTTTCTTATAGAAACAAAAAACACAGAATCTTACTTACGTCAATGTTTCTACAACTCATACTATTTTGTTCTTATTTTGTTTACTGAAAGTGATGGTAGTAGATTTGCATTCATTTGCAAACTTGTAGAAAAGTGTAGCATCGACCTGGTGCTAGACGAATGTGGAATCTGTTTAATTCTTTAGCTAAATATTTAAATAGTCAAACTTAAAAATAAGTTGTACCATTAGCAAACGAACTATTGAACTAAAGACTTGAAAATGACTTAAATTTCATATTACAAGAAATGTGATCATTTTAACCTCAGATAAAGTTAGCTGTAATTTGTCAAGCGTATCATCACAGTTACACACGTAACTTGTGGCCGAGTTCTGTATGCTATAGAACCCATCATGCCATGGTAACGGGCAGACATCAAAATATGTTCCCTCCACACAGAGAAAGCAAATTTAACATCTATACTTTTCATATCAAGTCAAGTAAAGTTATATCAAGCCATAGACGTATCTACATGTGCGCAAGTTAAATGAAGAGAGTGACATGATACATTTGTACATTGAAATGAGACGTTAGACTAAGAGAAAACTGCAATTCAGTTAACACCTTTGAAGGTCAGTCGACAAAACTACCGAGACTGATCAACAGCCGAGTGTTAATGTGTCGAAACATGTCTTGTGTGTTGTACGTGTAGACATATTTACAGTTGGCCTTTGTAAGGTTTAACGAATTCCGACAGCGTCGGATAATGTTTATGTGAGGAAGTAATAATGTTTAAATGAAAGTATGACCTTTATACTTTGGCACGAAAAAGATGCATACTGTTTGCAATTGTATGACTTCTATTAAACAATATAAAGATGCAGATCTAGTCACAAAATAAATTATTCAGCGTTTTAAACATGTGTGCGGGTGACCAATCTACGATAACACAGCTTTCATAACATCGATACAACTGCATTATCATTCGCAGAGGCAAACACAAAGATATGTGTTTTTTTGTCATTCATATGTAATAGTCAAAGTATATCATTCGTGGTTTTTGTCATTTAATGTAATAGTCACCAGTGATTATATATTACATTTACAATGTGTTATAATATCTTTATTCCAGTTAAAACTATGTTTCTCCTTTTTTGTCGGCTACACACATTAAACATTAATTAATATGTCATTTCAAATGCATTGTGATGACTCATCACATACTTGTTCTTACATTTATATTTGGCTTGCCTGTGAATACCGGTGTCCGGTGCCTTTTTAAATTTTGATATATGTTACAATGCTCACAGTCCTTTGTCAGATTTCCTTATTCAAACTCTGCAGTCCTGTTCAGTGGTTCTACCCAGACATTTTCTGGGGATTTCTTGCATAAGAACCGGTAATAGATATCAATAAAACGACCATACACATATCAGTTAATAGCAACACTAGTTTAGCAACTAACTTAGACTAAATTTTTGAACAGTAAGATTATATGTATGTTGATTCTACTAAGTAAGTGGGCATTTGATGATTTGATGGGGATTAATTTGAAATAACTTTTCCCAAAACAAACTATACAAAACAAACAGGTTTGAACTTACTATAAAACAAATTTAGGACGACAGATGATTTGTTATCATTTGGTATTATGCAATTAGGTCCTTGCATGGCTAGAAGATGTCACAGTCTCTGATGATTGTAACTTCAAACTTGTTTGGTTGCTCACGCTGATATTTTCCCCGCCTCTGTGTTATTGCGCAAGAATGGTCGTATTATATAGAGGTGATTTACCAAGCAAAATAAAAGTTCATTGTACGGAGCACTGCATTTTAAAAGATAATATTAAACCCAGATAAATGGTATGACTCTCATAAGAAAATGGGTGCTGGTCAGTCTGGACACAAATATATTCATCTAAATTAATAATTATTATATACATGCATGTAAATATTTCCTGCGTGTCGGCCGTTTAGAGCCGGTAATAAACATATAATTTATATTAAAATTAGCAATCTCCAAAAAACTAATGCTATTCTCGATTATTGTGGATCCAATAAAGTCATTTTTACAAGGATACATTCTATTAGTGTACCGGAAGATCATACGTTTCAGGATTCATTACGTTTAGTGTACAACTACTTAATTTTTATTAGCATTCACCCCAGGGTTAGTAGAAATACATTTGATCACAAGTTGTTGTAAACTTCTCAGTAAGGACATTGCTTGTTATTACCTATTGGTTGATTAAAAGGTTCAAAATTTGTAAGGTACATGTATATTTCTAAATGCAAATTAGACTTGGAATCGATGGGAAATAAAATATTTTGTTGGATTTCTGGCTAGAAAAAATGTTTTAACTTGTCTTTATGGATGGTCAATGCATTCACAACCCAACAGTTACAGTTTAAAGGATTGAATATCATACAGACACTTGCAATAACATGAGTGAGAACTGTCTAAAGAATGTTTTGAAGAAACTGTTAAAGGAAAAGCATATTAAAGAAAAGAATGTATCAGTTTTATGAATTAGAAATGCCTGCACGCACACACACGCACGCACGCACACACACTCTTAATAAGATCACAACCCCTTGGTTGTGGCTAGAATAACATGGACGTAAATATCCGGTGACTGGTTCAGTAAATGTATTTACTAATTGAAAGCTTTATTTCCATTTCTTTGTTACATTACTAGCTGCCACTCGTAAGTCTAAAGTGTTTCTCTCAGGGAAAGAAATAAGTGTATGGTTAATTCTTTTCTTTGAATTTTGACAAATATTCTCTTTAAACATACAGCCATGTTAAAGCTCGTTCATTTTTAAACTACTTCAAAATATTACGTGTACCGACAAACGCTCTATTAAGATGTTGTAATTATTTTTTCTTACGAACTAATGATGGTAGCAGGCCATCAATTCTTTGGCCTGTATTTATCTTTACCCCTTTTCTTCGCGAGACAAATCAATGTATTGCAGTTCTATTTTTTATTTGTCGATTTGCTTTTAACTTGTCGTTAGATGTAAAGTAAATAAATTCTTGTAACCGGACACATCAAAACGGCCATTGAACATGCATTGGTATATGTATATATTTGTTTATTCAAGTTCTGTTCTCTGTTGCCATATGCAATTTTATCATCTAAATTTAATAAACAGCAATACAGAAGAATCCCGCTCTTGTTCATTGGTGTTTGTAAATTGTGCACACACTGAACAATATAATAACGGTATGAGTGCATTCTAAGAGAGTGCAGCTACTGAATCTTTTCAACATAACCTTTATTTACTCATTGAACACAGATTGTTAGAGCCAAGTTCGGTCTTGTTAGACATTTAAATCAATAGGAGCGAAAGTAACCTCATTGACTCGATGTTTTGTTTTTTTAAATTAATTTCAAACTTAAAATTCGCCGTAAATGTTTAGTATACAGAAACACACACCCAACCCCCAACCTCCCAAATCATAACACACCACATCAAATGTAAACTGTAATTAAATAAAAAATAATAAAAAAATACATTTATATTATGAAATTTATTTACCTCTTATGTCAATTGAGCATTTTCTTTAGGAAGAATAGTTTTTTTATTGCTTCCATAATTTAAAACGGCTTTTTGTTGGTATGTTGATAAATTCCACAAATGGTGCATGGTTTCTCAATGGAAAACCTAGGCGTTGCATCGTTGTACAATACACCCCAAACTGGCAGTTTAATGTTAAATGTACATTGGCTGTCATGAAAAAAGGGTTCATCTGCCCCACTTAAGAAAGAGGTGACTTTTTAAAGCGTAATAAGTGTTTAAAAACCTCAAAATACCACTATGAGACACTGTCGCTGTAAGATTACACTGTTCAAATCTTACAATAATTTATGCGCAATATTGGCCGCATACATATGTCTATAAAACATAAAACATGCTGTCTACGAAATATTGCTAATGAACCGGTTTGGCTTATTTATCTTTCCTAAGACAATGTTTTTCTTGGTACTCCGATTTAAAATGAAAAGGACAATCCAATCTACTATCGATCACTATAATACAAATAAGGCTAATGGAATAATTTAGAGTATCATTGTAAACTGCATACGATGGTGTGCTTGAAACATACCACTTTAAGGTCACGATTTTAATTGTGATAATAGGTGTTACCCTTAGCCTGCCAAAATAAAAAAAATACGAGTCTATGAAAGCTTCTTCTGTTTGCATAACAAAACATTCTTACATTTTTGGTTAATCGTATCTTTTAGTATTTGGCTGCACAGTAAAGACATTAAGACATTACTTGCAATTGTTTATACATACATGTGTACACACACAGACACAAACACACACACACACACACAGACACACACACACACACACACACAGACACACACACACACACACAGACACACACATACACACACAGACACACACACAGACACACACATACAGACAGACACACACAGACAGACAGACACACACACACACAGACACACAGACACACACAGAGACACACACACAGACACACACACATACACACACAGACAGACACACACACACACACAGACACACACACAGACACACACAGACACACACACACACACACACACACAGACACAGACACACACATACACACACACACAGACACACACACAGACAGACACACACACACACACAGACGCAGACACACACACATAGACACACACACACACACACACACACACACACACACACACACACACAGACAGACAGACAGACAGACAGACAGACACACACACACACACACACACTCAAATATTGATTCCGTCGTTTCCCAATCATTTATATACACTCTTAGTAACATAAATGCATCGCAACAAGATATATATATATATATATAAATTTATATTCTTTGTTTTTAAAAGTGGGCCCTTGAGGCTAGATTTGTTTTGAAAATATATTCTAATTAAACAACCTTCGTAAAACTTTGCTAAAGCAGCAGTTACAATAATCTGAAACATTTCTCAGCAACAGTAGATCACCAACATAAATTATTGTCATTAAGGTTAAACAAAGATTACAAAATCTTATCAATCTGATAGGGCTTCCAATTTAGATCTTTTAGACACCCAATTGGAATATCCAAAAAACGTGGAGTACAAATAAAAAAAAAGGAAATTAAAGAATAATACTAAACAATAGTTTTTTATTATAACACTACAAAATATATATGTATATACATTTTATGACAAAACTATTAATTTACCCATAACAAAGAAGAAGTTGTTTCTCACATTCATTAGTGAATAATGAGAAATATGCATAATATTTTACGGAATAATTGTTGGAATTATTATGTTTCATGCCAACGTAATATTGTTCATAGAAGTGGTATTATTATTGGTTTCTTAAATTCAATCAGGGAACTGCAATTTCCGTTAGATTACTATGCTTATTGCCTACATCTATTTGTTTTAATGTATATAATAATATATATGATTGTGCTCAAGAAGGTGAGATATGGATATAGAGGGAAGATACAATTATCTATTTGTTGTTTACTAAAGAAAAAAATGTTAATTTCGGTGGTAGTGATGGTGGTTGTAGTGGTGGTAGTAGTAGTACTGGTAGTGGTAGTAGTAGTAGTTGTTGTTATTTTTTGTTTTTATTAATGAGAAGAATTTAAAAAAATGTAAGAAGAATTCAAAATGGAAAGAAAAAGAGAATACTTGGTGGAATAATAAGGGTCATTACACTTTCATTAACTCCATAATCTAGAGAAAGGGAGGTCTCGTATCCGAGTGGTAGAGTCGGGGACCAAATGTGGGAAGTTCTTGCAGCTGATCTACGGTGCGTCGTTGGTTCATGTCATGACATTTATGAACACGTTTGGTGTCACGCAGATGCAGTCTGTGCTGCCATAAGGTTATTTATTATATTTAGTATAAAGTCAGCGGACATCCGATTCAACAATATCGCTCTGCCACCTGTGATAGACAAAATATAGAAAGATTCGAACAGCCTTTGTTTGCGTGCAATAAGAATTGTATAAGGTCATTTGCATTTGCAAAGTCCCCATCCCTGTTTGTGTGTGTGTGTGTGTGTGTGTGTGTGTGTGTGTGTGTGTGTGTGTGTGTGTGCGTGTGTGTGTATGCGCGTGTGTGTGTGTATCTGTGTGTGCAATCGGAAGAACAAAGGCATATTGAAAGGAACTATGTTAGTATGATTCCAGGGCAGTAACTGTTGTTTCGTTACTGTTTTATTGTTACTTTAACAACTGGCTGACATGTGAATATCTTTGTCCTGTGTCTTTTTAAGTTTACTAGATGTTGTAGTATTCATAGAACTTTGTCATATTATCTTATCCAATCTGCCAAACTGAGTACGTATTTTTCTTTCCTTAAAATATTGATGTATTATCTGTTTCTGTTTAAAACATTATTTTCGTTCTCAGTTTTGATGGTACCTCTTCCAAGGTTGTGTGTTTCAAAATGGTTAAATGTATTTTTCTATACATATTTTATTCTTATAAATTTGATCACGGTTTGAGACAATTATTGTACTTAATTACTATTTATTATTCAAGATTTTATAACGATCAATTAAACCATACAGCAGAGTAGCACCAGCCCCTCAAAGTTCTATCTCCCGCGATCTACCTGAGGAGGACTTCTCGTTATACGTGCGTAAACGTAACAAGCGGTATTTCGTTGGAGGTTTCTTGCAGACAGTAAACGAAAATTTGATTTACGCTTATGCCAAGAAAAAAGGTGTACAACTATCAACGGTGACTATATACAAACCAAAGCGTATGGAGACAGCCGTGATACGAGTGAATGCGCAGCCGGACATTGGTGACAGTATGCTCAATGGTGATTTCTGGCCCCCAGGTGTTACATGTGCGGAATGGGTAAACAAAGCGGACAGAGACAGACAGTCGCGTTTCCGTTTTGGAACTGGTCGACATCACAGTTACAACGACAACATCGAACACAACTTTGGTAGCTTTGAGCGCGCTAGCGTACTCACGCATAACAACGTCAGTCGGGATAATCGCCGTTATAACTACGACCATAATGCCGGATACAACAATGAGTACGACGTGCATGAACATATTTACACTGACGACAGGTTTTAATTAATGATAAAACAGTGCTTATCTCAAACAATTTCTAGTGCAAACCATGATAGTATGGCAATAAACATCAAGCCCTTAGTAGTGTATACAGTTTTTTTGTCCTTATGAAAACATGCAAAATTTAACACTTTGTTCATGGAATGCTACAGGTATCATGTCAAGTGCGTTTTACTTAAGTAAATTACTTTCTCATCATAAAATAGATATTTGTGGTATAGCCGAACATTGGTTAAACAAAACTAATATACAATTTCTCGACAGCGTCAATAAGGACTACAACAATGTAAATAAATGTGAAGATTCCTTTTTACAAACAAAAAATAGTTCTAAGGGTGGTGTTTCGATTTTTTGGAATAAAAAATGGGATAATCATATAACACCTTTAGAGTTTGATATACAATGTGTGGTGGGTATTCAATTTCGACTTAGTAAGGACAGGTTCTTATATTTTGTACAGGTATATACACCTTGCACTAACTACGCTGTCAGTGTTTACAGGGAACATCTGGCCAGTCTTCAGGATATAATTTCAACTTATTCCGTCAGGGGTCGTCTTATACTAATGGGTGACTTTAACTCCCATCTGCAAGGGAACTACTTCATTAAAACTAGCGATAGGAGAAGTGTAGAATTTAGTAAGCTGATAAATGATAATCGAATGGTGTCAGTTAATACCCTTCCATTATGTTCTGGGGCAGATGCTACCTTTGTATCATATGACGGAAAGTATCGATCAATGATAGATCATATAATAATACCGTTAGAAAGCGTTGATGACGTCACATCTTGTTGTATTCTAGATGACGACTGTCTTAATGTTTCTTCACACAGACCCATTACAGCTTCAATGTTATTCTATGTACACTCGAATCACCACAATCCTTCGCTTTTTAAACACTATAAGTGGGATGCAGCCAGTAATGTGGAATTACGTAATTATCAATCTGATATAGATACAATGTTATGCGATCAATTGCTACCGATTAATCCCGTTGCAACTGAAATCGACACGCTGTATACAACTATCGTACAGTCTTTGAATAAGGCATCAGAATCTCATTTGCCGAAATCAAAGTTTAAGAAATACTTTAAACCTTACTGGAATAAAGATTTAACTGATTTCCATGCTCATATGAAACTTAAACGTGAAGTCTGGGTAGCTGAAGGTAGGCCTCGAGGTAGCAGCTACCAGTCATACTCACAGTACAAAGATGCTAAACGTGCATTTAGGGCTTACCATAGACGTGTTGCAACAACATATTTAAACAATATAAATGCTGAAATTGATCGTGCTGCTTGTGTGAATAGTACACTATTCTGGAAACTTTTTAATAGAAAAAGAAAGGGTAACGCATTTTTGGCCGGGGGCGAAATTAATTTTTCAGGCAAAATTTTAAGGGATCAAGAAGAAATTACAAAAGCTTGGGGTACTTATGTTAAGAATTTGTACAGTGACAATGTTCATCTCTCTTATGACGAGACTTTTTATAAGCAAATAACTACCGAGGTAAATAAGCTTAAACGAGCCAAATCCACTACCTATTGCGATGACTACATAGCAAAGGAAGATGTGCAATCTAACATTAAAGAATTAAAACGGGGTAAAATGTGCGGGTTAGATGGAATTTATAACGAACATTTAATATACGCCAGTGAGAGTTTAATATATGCGTTAACTTGTCTCTTTAACGCTATGTATAGAACAGCGTACGTGCCAATAGAATTAAAAAGAGGCTTTGTTATAACTCTGTTTAAGGGAGGTAATAAACGCAAAGATGATCCAAAGAGCTATCGGGCTATAACATTGTCATCCGTTATTCTAAAATTATATCAGAAAGTGCTGTTAAAACGTCTACAGTCGCGCCTTGAGCTCTCTGTTAGTCCTCTTCAGGGTGGGTTCCAAAAGCGTATGGGCTGCATTATGACATCATATCTAGTCAAGGAATGTGAATTATTTTGCAAAGAAAATAATTGTAAACTCTTCGCATGTTTTCTTGATACAATGACCGCCTTTGACAAGGTGTGGCACGATGGCTTATTCTATAAACTGCATAAATTGGGCATTTCAGGTCGACTCTGGCACTCAGTAGTGGCCATGCACACCGATATGTTTAGTTGTGTTATGATGAATGGCTATAAGTCAGACTGGTTCCCGGTGCTGCTGGGAACCGCTCAAGGAGGAGCCTGGTCACCGTTTTTGTATCTCATTTACATTAACGACTTGATTATTAAGTTGACTAAAATTTCTGGTGGTTTATCAATAGGCAACATCTGCTCATGCGCACCAACAGTCGCTGACGACATGTTACTATTATCTATTTCGATAACTGGCCTACAATCAATGATTGATACGTGTTATGAATACTCACGTAAATGGAGATTCCAATATAATTCATCTAAATGTGGAATAATTGTCTTTAACGAAACAAAGAATGCGGCCTTAAAGGCACGAAGAAAGTTTTACTTGGGTAGCAATACAATACAAGAGGTATTAGAATACACACACCTAGGGGTTTTAATGGCACCGAGCTCGAATAAGAAAGACATATTTTAGCTTACTTAATTGTGCCTTTCATGACAACGGCTTAAGTCCAGCTACCTGTAAAAACATTTATTGCCACATCGTGCTTCCTAAGGCACTTTACGGAGCCGAATGTCTATTCAACTTAACACAGTCGGAGTTGTGCACCCTTGAGCGTGCTCACCGAATGTGTATCAAATCATTCCAAAGCCTACCTTTGCGTACACGAACTGATATTGCCCTCAGTCTTGTTGGTTGTCTGTCCTTGGAATCGGAATTAGATCTTAAAAAACTAACATTATTTGGTCAACTGTGTAGATTGTGTCCGAAGTCTACCGTAAAAAGGGTTTTTATTTATAGATGGGCTCAATTTAGACTTAAAATATCAACCCACGGCTACTGCTATGATATCCAAAACGTATTGAAGAAATACTCACTCACGCACTGGCTTAACTATTATTTAGATACTGGTGATTTTCCTGCCAAACTTAATTGGAAAGCGACCATTAAGAAAGCGGTGTGGAACAGGGAAGTGTCTATTTGGTTAAATAATATTTCGAACTCTGATTTTGGCAGATTTAGGTCTCTCCATAATCAATATAGACTGTCTTATATCTGGGCATATGCTTCCAGTCATCCTTACAAAGTATCGTACTGCAAGACGATTGCCAGGTTTATAGCCTTTACATCTCGTTTTAATGAAACTTGTTCAAAATGCAACGGTCTAACGGGTGATATTTGTCTTACCGACCACATAATTTTGGATTGTCCTGTATTACGTACGTTCAGAACAAAATTACTTGATTATATCAATGTTGTATTTGGATCAAGCATTTGTTACTTTCTTAATTCACTTGATAGACATTGTCTTGTTAATATCTTGTTAGGTAAGTATTGCTCTATTGTAGAGTTGCATTTAAAATGTAACTATGATTATTTTTTGGATGTAATATTCAAACAAATTCACATAGCCTGGCTGCATTACAGCAAATATGAAAATATACATACTGATTGTCTGCATGCTTAGCATTACATTTCTCAAATAAATAATGTTATTTATATATTTCAACTTATCTTTTACTATCATCATTATCATACCAATAGTATAACATGCAAACTGTATGTAATTTAAATTTGTTGTCTGGGTCATTCAATGGTTGCCACATTGATTTTGTTCAACGTTGTATTTTCTGAAATATATATAAATATATAACGCTTTCTGATCTTGTGTTTAGTTTCGGCAAGGTCACTCTATAGCGTTCTACCACTGATCATATGCGTGCTTATATATGTTATTTATACTTTACACATAGGTTATATGCATTTGTACTACATGTATATAGTCTTTGTTTGTTCACGCGTTTGAAATTTGATTATACATGTATTGATTCTTTTGCTGGGTATATTTGTATTATTACATCAGCCTTTTTATCTGTCTGTCTGTCTGCCTGCCTGTCTGTTTTGTCAGAATGTCGATCTGTAGGAATGACTGTCTGTGGGTCTGTCAGTGTGTCTGTTTGATTGTCTATCTGTATTTCTGTCTATCACTCTGTTAGTTGGTCTGTCTGTGTGTCTGTCTTTCTGTCTGTCACTCTGATTGTCTGTCTGTCCGCGTGTTTTTCACTGAGTTTATCGATCATTGCGCATTTTCTTTTCAGGACTTTTTCTGCTGTTTTTTCATGTGCCCTTATATTTAACCGCATTATATAAAAGATTGTATAGCCAATTTATTGCGCATTTGTTCGACTGTTATATTGATCTTTTTAAGTGTTACCCTATTTCTTGTCTTCATATGTTGTTCTCTCTGTAATTTCTTAAATTCTTACATGCATAAACTTGTTTTTCATTTGTTTGTCTGAGTAAAGTTGCATGTTTGTTCAGTTTGTAAACTTATATGTATGTATTTCTTGTATCTTCTTAAATGGAGGAATAAAGATATATTTATACAATCTGAATAAGTTTGCTCAGAACAAACTCTTGTAACGGTATAATTAAGAAACTAAATTGAGTGTTTTCGAGGAAGGGCGAAGTATCAAATGCATATTTAGCGCAAACCCGAAAACAAACAACAGAAAAGTCAATATTTTTTGTCAAGTAGAGAGAGAGTAACTATATGTATTAGAACCATTATTCCATTATTTGAAATATTTTACCTCATCATTTTAACAACATGTATACTTTCCAGTTTCTTTCGTTATATAATTTGAAATTAAATATTTAAATGGAGATAATACAGATGATGCTACAGGTTCTTTATGCTTACTTGATATTTAAATAGTGGCGTAAATTATAGCTGGTTCGTTTTAAATTTCCAAATAACAAATTGTTATTCTTAACTCGCACGAAATGATTAAAAATTTGCAAATATCAAATATCTAGATACAGGATTGCCGGTTTGCAGGTCAGTCCGTACCATTACATCAAGTATCATTTTCATGTAGTAGTTTTGTTCCTTGTGGTGCCTTGTCTATTAGGCCTCAGCATTCTAACAGAGACACAAAAGGCAGCAAGAATTGTTTTGGCTTTATTTACTTTATGTGTCTTTGATAACTTTTTGTACTCAATATTACATCTTAAATAGGGTAAATAATTAAATGTTAAGTTGTCGTTATACCAAATGTAGAAATGTAAGACAATAAATGCACACGACCTCACTACAAATTATCTATATCCTTTACATCGGTTTGTGTCTTTCTCAGATTTTTATCATATCCGAACATTTGACAGTTGTTCCGACAAAAAGTCAGTAAATGAAGACTTTGCTGAGTCATTAAAATCTTGAAAGGAGTAGTAAAGTGGCTTCAGCCATAAATATCTCCACTCCGTTTAATGATGCAACAGTTTATGGGAAATCTTGTTTCATAATACAGAGCTTTTACAGACAAAATAAATGAGAAAGTAAGCAATTTAATGCTTAATAAGCTATTTTGTTACAATTTATACATAATAATGATGGATGCTCTACATCAGAGTTGAATATATATTTATCTCAGTCATATTCAATATAGTTATTTTCGATAGTTTAGGGAGAGATTTAAATGACATTGTGTCATTTTATTTTAAATGTACATACATCAAGTGTCGTAATTTATAAGACGGTGTATCTAAATACAAACAATTGGTGTTATGTTATATTTTAAACCTAATGCACTTAATTTCTAGATTTTCTCTCCTATCGCAGAAAATAAACATTACTTGTCATGGTTATATACTTGAACAGATTGTCTGCGATCAAGCTTCATTCAGTTATCCTGTCATTATAATTATTATTATTAATATTATTATTATTTATTGTTATTATTATCATTATAATTATTATTGTATATGTACATGTATTTATATTAAGCAGTAATAGTAGAAGTAGTGGTAGTAGTAGTAGTAGTAGAAGTTTAATGTAGAAGTAGTAGTAGTAAAAATGGTAGTAGTACAAGAAGTAGAAGTAGTAGTAGTAATAGTAGTAATGGTAGTAGTAGTAGTAGTAGTAGTAGTAGTAGTAGTAGAAGTAGTAGTAGTAGTAGTAGTAGTAGTAGTAGTAGTAGTAGTAGTAGTAGTAATAGTCGTATTAGTAGTAGTAGTAGTAGTAGTAGTAGTAGAAGTAGTAGTAGTAGTAGTAGTAGTAGTAGTAGTAGTAGTAGTAGTAGTAGTAGTAGTAGTAGTAGTAGTAGTAGTAGTAGTAGTAGTAGTAGTAGTAGTAGTAGTAGTAGTAGTAGTAGTAGTAGTTGAAGTTATAGAAGAAGTATTAGAAATAGTGACAGGCATTTTTATATTTCTAGGCTTAAAGTAATACTCAACATTTTAAAGAAAACACACACAGACACATCTTAAACAGATTAAGGAAAAACAAATCAAAGGTTCGTAAATAAATGTTGTAAACTGCGAAATTCAATATATCTAGATCAAAACCTGAACTCATGTAACAAAGTCTGTATTTGAAATCTGCGTATATTACACATAAGTCTAATGCATAGTTTGATTCATATGTATAATTTGATCTTATACAATCAACAATCTTTCAATGATTTATATAACAACCTACACAATATTCTACATAACATTTCAGAAACATTGTTCCGAATCCTTATAAAAATCATGATTCAATCGTTGCCTCTAATTGTATACATATAGTCACAATAATTACCGACATACCTTGTCAAAATCATTTTTCCTTCACTTAAACTCGAGTGAAGAAATAAATATGATTGACCGTTTTGCTGCTTTTTATTATTCACTTATGACACTAAATACAACTTACAACCTGCCCTTGGTCTTATCATCGTGCGCAATACTTCCTAACTCTGCTGACAAAGGTGTCTGCATTAGATGAAAAGCTATAGTACCGAGAGCCTTCTGAAAGGAAACTCTTCCTTATGTGTAAGTCTGTAACTATTTATCCTTTATTCTTGTTAACATTAAAACTGTCAAGAAAATACCGATTCTTGCATTAAAGCTCAGCCAATGCCTGGCTAAATGAGATTAAGCTGGGATTTGATACACCTCGAAATGAATATTATTATATAAGATAATCGTAATGTATGTCAGTCGAAAGTTAAATCTGGTTTCACTAAAACTCTTACACTGTTATTTACACAAAAGCATACAATTTAATGGACTTAAATCTACTCTAAATCATCAAATTCCTGCAAATATATATGATTTAGAAAAGTAAAGATCTGCCTCTCTTACTTTTAATTTAGACTAGACAACTATAAAGCAATGACCATATTCAAACTGCAATTGCATATCAAACGTACATGTCGAGATTTACAAATGTGAATTATAGCAAAATACTGTCCCAAATTGCATAGTTATATACTAAACTTATTTCTGTCACACTATCTGACGTTGTCTTACTCAAAACATTCTCCCCGTTCCTCTTGTTGTAAATGTTTTATAATTTCAGCAATATGCTACATGCGCTAATTAAAATAAGCGGATAATGAAACCAATAGCACAACAGCAATTCCTTTGTTCTAATACTGGTACCCATAACGTTTAAAAATATCGATCTTCATTGCCTTTAAAATAAAACATAAATTTGTTTGTGATATTAAAAATTGTACATTAACCCAGTAAAATAAATCAGATCAATACCAGATGCTGACAAGTTAATGATAAGATGACATCCATCTTCTTAGCAATAGAACTTGGCAAATTTATGCACAACTATCCTAGGCTAGTTTTATATGAATGTCTCATATTGTATTATATTTTGTTAATTTTATGTAATTTCGATGTAGAAAAGTTTGTAAGACAAGAAGGGCCAAAGCAACGAATTATTGAAAATATATTTAGGCTAAGTGTTTCTTTACAACTAGCAAAACATGACATTTAAATACAGCAAAAACACGCCTTGTCGATTTGTGTATCAGTTTATGAATCCTTCTAAATTTATTAGCAAAATGTCGAAATGGATATAACTTAGCATTTATAATTTCTACATTTTGTCATGATTACTTATATTATACTCTACTGCACTTTGTAAAATACGATTTTATCAATGAATGGATTGTTAACTGCCAATTCTCTGCTTTGTAATATCACGCAAAAAGTACAACAACAACAAGACGATTTATATTTTACAAATAAAACCTTCAAATATCAGTTTAACATCCCACCATGCTTGATCATTAGGAATTTTTCTAACTACTCCCACTTGTAAAACAACACGGAATTCTTACGTTCTGTGCAGGCTAGACATTTCTTTATTCAAATATTTGTTTTCTATTCATTGCTGGCATTTGAGAAACCCATCAGGGAGTGCGAAGGTAGAGGTCTTTTAAAACCGGTATGAGCACCCCAGTCGGTCCATACATGTATTGCCAAATGACAGTTCCAAGGCAGTATCTGTTTTGCTCTTTTGTTTATTGACTGATTACAGATTTGTTCTTGCTTTATATTTGGCTTTCATGTGAATCCATGTGTCCTGTGTTTTTTTTTTCAAATTTGTGTACATAGGGCTTTTATATTTCCTTAACTGCTTGTTCATAAGTTGCTTATTAATTTTGTTCACGTACTGACCGAGCTATTATTTTTGTATATAAACATGAACACATTTTAACTAGGTATTCATCTACAAATGTTTTTAATCAAACATGAAAATTGTAAAGATTGCAAAATAGTGTTAATTATTTACGCAACTATAGTTTTATATTTATTAGATTTAATTAGGTAAAAATTTCTTTGGACAATAAATTTTGTTTAATCGATGACGTAGCCGAGTACCTGTCTACACCCAGAAAGCAAGGGGCCGTGGTCGAGTGATAGAGTACTTGTACTTCTGACTATTGGCATCTGAACGTGTGTGTTCGGGACAATTATTTTTTGTGAGAAGACCTTCCAGGTGCCCTGCGGCGAATCGGTGCAACTATGCGGATATTTAACTGGGGTTTTGGGCCACCAAAATAGCTGTGTTCGCTACAATGACCACACATTCTCGCTGTATTGAATTTCAAAAGCAAAACAACAAACAATGCAATATCCAGAAAGTTGTAACATATATTACCTGCAAAGCTGAGACCCAACGAAAATGAGTAGCATCAGTTTTCAAGAGATACATAACAACCAATGTAATGGACTTACTCATTGCGTTCGTTAAAACCAAATTAAAGGAAAGATAAAATTTTCAAATTACTTAAATTTAAGCTTTATAAAAAAAGAACAATAATCAGTTTTCGGTTCGAGCGTTATCTATTCCTCTAGAAATATTATCAGATTTTAAATATGTTTTTTCTCTTATTTACTGTTGATAAAGTACTTTTATGCGAAAATATGTTTTCCAAATATACATTTTTAACTAATTGCTATCACAACACGACCATACCAGAAAATTTTTCTTACAACTACGCATGCTAGTATTATATGATTACAAATCACACGCCAATATAAGTGTTACATTGTAGAATGTGGTATCTCGGGAATTACACATGATTACTTTCTAATTGGATTTTTTTTGAGGAAATGCCAAAAGTAAATTGAAATTGACGTCAGATATAATAGCATGTATACAGCATAACTTTAAAATAATAGGAAAACTAGATAAGGTCCTATGAGAATTACCACAACTACATGTATTAAAATCTGAACTTCCACTAAACAAAGACACACACATTTAATGTAATAGACGAAGACAATAATTAGGGATGATCTTAATCGAAGGTTCAATGTCGAAATTTTTAGGTTAAAGTGGATGACAAAATTAAGAGAACGGAATTACCTAAAGTGCATAATAGCTTGGAGGATAATACATGTGGTAACGATCACAATTTTACTTAATAGTGTATACTGTTATATAACTATATTTGCGTTATGACAACTTGATTATGGAGTTTACGTAAAATTACATTTAGTTTTTTACAGGCAATGAAATATCAAATCAGTACTGATCAATTATAATGCTACCAAATATTAACCTGGCATGCTACAATATATGAATGTCTTCAAAGACAATGCTTTTATTATTATTTTCTATTAACAAATTAATTAATCACTATTGTGATACACCTACCTTCATAAATAGATTGTGTTTCCTTTTGCTAAAGCGTTTTAAAAGGTCTGCGATTTATACAAACTATATTATTAGTCTTAAAACTGTCTTAATGGTTGCTTTTACAATTGGTTTAAATGCATGTAAGGACATCACTGTCTTTCTTAATTGCGATACAATTATATGTCTGTATCCGATGATAATATTTTTGCATAGTTATCCATTTCTCTAGATGAGAATAAAAGATTCGCATAAACGTAATGACTGCAGTCACGCAGGTCGGTTGTGAGGTTGACGACATGTACTTGATTGATAGACAGGGGTTTCTTTGTTATTATACTAGCACATGCAATAAATTGGACGTAAAATAACTGTCATTAAAGAACAATAAATAATAAATTCTATCAGTGGAAGCTATAAAGTTAAGTTATTCACAAATGATCGCTTCAATTATTCAAAAATGCAATTTTCATGGGTTGCTTTTCCTTGCATGAGTGAAGTAAGCCATTAAATGCACGCGATGTCACTCAAAATTTACATTTTATGAAGTATTTGCGTGTTTATCTTCTTAAAATGCATGACTTTGCAATTATCCTCTAAACATGTTCTTAAAATGAATGTTTGTCTCCGCAGAATAGAGTCAGATTATACTGGATTAAGGAATTTGAAGGAAGAAATAATACTTTAACATTCCCCATCCTACATGTATACTACAAAATGCCAAAATATAACAAAAGGTTTTGGCAAACAGGTATTGTAGTTACTTCCCGATCACAACAAATGGAACGTAACTAAAAAGAACATTCCAGGCCGCTATAGCTTAAAAATTTCGCCACTGACCTAAAAACGAATGGGAGTGGGGGTGGGAGGCGTGGCGTAAAGGTAGAGTCACTGACTTGCTTGTAACTCCTCCCACTGCTTACCCACTCACCGTGTCGGTCCTCGTCCCGTATGTGGTGAAGGCCCCTTTCCGACCCTTTTCTTTGCGATCAAAGACAATTAAAAACTGTTTGTCTAGTCATTGCCATTTACATTCATCAAACTTTTAAGACACTAGGGTGGAATTAGTTCAAGTTTCTTAAAATTGAGTTTATTATTTTTTCATCATTTGTTTCCTTTAGTTCCTTTAATCTATGTTTCTTAACGTTGAGTTCTGCTGTTTTAATCGTCCATGTATAAACTGTGGTTAGAAGCATTCTGTGTGAATTATATGAAAGAGCAATAGTTGACTCCCTAAATTAAGACATACTTTTCCAATAAAATAGCAGAATTAGTTTGTTGCCTGGAAAACAATCTACCAGTGAACGGGACCTGTAACATAACAGCTCATTTAGAATGATAAAGATGTATTGGTGGCTAAGGCTTTACCGATCGCGTGATATAGAGTGCAAATAAACTACATTATACAGGTATATGACGAGAGAATGGTATACTAATGTATCACACACACTAAGGCTGACGGCATTCTAAGTCTGTTTATCTACAAACAGGTACCGGTCACTGTTAAGTTCGCAATATTTCATTCTTGTCTAGATACGTGCATGGCTCGAAAAAGCTTGACTGATTTTATTCACTAACGACTACTTCCTTTTAAGGTATTTTCATAAATCCGACCTTCTATCAGAAACGTCTAATTGTTTACACAAGTGTCAACAAATGAATGACTTTATTTGATTTGCCGGTTGCAAACAGTTATCTGGGACATTTTATTAAATAAGTTTTACTTTTTTTACCTGCAAGTTTGCAATAATGCAATATTGTAAGCGGCACAACACAGAATGCAAATGTTTTTAATTTATGTTTACTACTTAGAATTGCAGATTTGGAAAATAACACACTGTTTTATTTAAGTTTATTTAATCATATATTGGCTTTATTCTTAAGTAATTTCCGAAACGAAGAGCCAGATGATATAAATCGATTGGTGACTTCTTTTGAGGTATAAAGTAAATTAAGTAATACAGCTTACTTGTACATCAATAACTTATCAACCTTATTTAAAAATACTTCTGAATTGGATGCAATTACTCGTTGTACATGACGACACTATTAGGGGTCTACTCTAAGAAACCTTAAAAAACATATTATATAGTGCGATGCAAAACATCAAATTCGCGATGAAATGATTCCTTTATTTCAATAAAACCCAATGAATAATATGAACATATCTTGCTATAGAAGTAGATGTTAAAGACAAGACTTCATAATAAATTAGCTTATGGTATGGTATTCTCGTGTTCGCCATACGTGTACTTAGTTTAGTATAACATTTCAATTTGAGGTTAATAAGTTTATATGTATATCGAATATGTTAAGCTGCAGTAATTACATCTGTTGACAGAAATAGACTGAGATCACATTTCAGTATTATGTACATACAGGCGGTTCAATCGACCTTTGAATTACACAGTCAAAGTGAATAATTTAACAAATAACTGAGATATAATAGCTATTTACTGCAATTCAATATACTTTTTAATTATTTGTGAATAGTAAAAAAAATAAAACAACAACCTTTAGACAAGGACAGATCTCAATATAATGAGGAAGAATAAGATCTCTAGCTAGCTGCAATGATATATAAGTAAAGTTTTGACAAGATAAATAATAGGGAAGGTACCGGCTATGTAAGGAAAACATACTTTAAAAGATTATAAAGCCGGGCAAAATGTCCGATCAACAACTATGTCTCGAAACTTTATGCCCGGGAACTGGACCATCTGGCGAATAGTGAGACATAATTAATTCGCTTTTTTATTTGGTTGTTGAAAGGGTGAACAGTCCATCAAAATCCATCAAGTGAGGGTGAAGTCTATTTATTTTGTTTAATGCTTAGCTTATTGTATGTCGCTTTTGGTATGTCCCATACACACTATCTAACTGTGGACCGCATTACTAAGAAAATCAAAATGCAAGAATACGCGTATAATTATTGTTCATGCATTTGACAGTTCAGTGCTTCTGGCCCATCATCTTAGTGTGTTTATACTACGGTAGTTCTATCTATCGGTCCGTTAAAGCGAAATAGAACATTGAGAACGCGCCACTATTTATTGTATTTTCTCATAATTGTAATAAGCATAATTGATATAATAACTTTCTAAGCCCAAACTTGCCAAATGTCGTTGTTTTTACATCAAATATCACGCATTGGTTTAAAATATTTTGAAAAAAACCTTATATATTAAATCATGCATTTTTGAATGCGTAGGTAAAATTGTATATTAACAAGCTTTTGTTATTGAACATATTACATTACTGGAATGCCTTACAGCATTTATGACAATTTACTTTTTCTGTCCATTTTTTTGTTTGTTGGGTTTATCGTTCCTCCAATACCACTTTAGCTATTTGGAGACGGTGTCCACTTAAAGCAGGTATAGTGCTGCCTTCACTGTAAATAGCATGGCAACATACCACAGCCAGTCACATCCTGACACCGAAGGAACCAGTCGTGAAACTACCTTTATTTATAATCCCATAGCTGCATCTGACGCTCTACTGGGTGCGCAACCAGGTTCAGTCTTTGTATAGTATTATAATACAAATATAATTATGAATGTTGCACTGTACCAAAAACAGAGGACATGTTAATTCAACATAAACATATGACGATATTTTATCATTTTGATAATTAATATTTTATTCATTATTATGATTTAAATTTAATTTGATATTTTCTGCATATGTATCAACACATCGTTTTCCTCAGCGTAAAGATATAATTACAGGACGCAGCGCAACAGATTCTATACATGCAACACAGTGCTATAACCTATAAAAGATAAAAAATAATGCCAACTTTGTTCCGTCACAAAGTTTTAATTCAATACCCCCAACTGATTGAATGATAAATACAGAATTACGCAACGAAATTTCTTAACTTGTATGAGCAACTTATGCTAGTGCATGATTTTTAATTCATATAGAATGGGGGTGGGGTTCTATATCTTCTGTCAAAAGCAACACTGCTGATTCTCGAAACATAACTGGAACATTTTTTCGTCAAATATACAGTAGAAACTTAATACACTGGATATAAAAGCGCTTTTGTACTTGGGTGGCTCAGTCTCTTATTCAAGTGAATAATTTCTTAGACAATATAGTATATTTCTTTGTTATTATCTCGAAAACAAGTAAACAACTTGCTTGACAAGTATTTGTATACTAGTACATTTAAACTCTAGTATCGCTCGTAGTATTTCTTTGACAATTAATGAAATTCACAACAACACAAAGTGGACATTTTTATTTCAGATAATATCTATAATTTTATTGAGCCCGTTACTTTAAATGTATAGTTTCATATTCATCTTGTTTTTACACAGCTGGTCTTTGAGAGTAACCTCAAAGATGTGCAAAATTACCAGCACCCCAGTCGGTCCTCTTGCCGAGTAGCCGTTCCAATGCGGTAAGCATTGCACTTTCTGTATGTGTGTACGGTATTATTTCAATTTTTGTCACTTAACAATTAACGTGCATGTTTATTCAATTCTCAAGTGTTTTAATTAAAATATATATTGTAATAGTCATAGAAGCTTATCCTAATAACGTTTTGAAGCGTCCAGTAAAATACCCAACAACTAACAGCACTCCCGCGCAGTTCGTTTTTCATGCAATAACTTGCGTATGTAACATCAACACCTTTTCTGCTTTGATGAAAGGTAACAAAAGATCAATGTGTATCAACCGTTCGCTTATTCAATGTTTTAGAATTGCTTAAGAAAACGTTTCAGTTATCTATTCTTACATATACTGTCTTTTATAGATAAAAGGCTTGTTTTATCTTTTTTCTTTGCTTATCCTACAGTCTCTTAGACTAAAATTAAACGACAGTAGTATTTCAACCAGGACATTTTGTTTAACTATGCCATTTTACTGGACAATGAAATCTGGCATTTCCAAAGTCATGGCATGTGCTTACTTCTTATGACAATATTTTAGGATGATTATATTAGTATATGTTAAAACAAGTCATTACCACAAGTACAATTTATTTATTATGTAAAACTTTGTGATGAGAAATTTTGAAATGACACTGACGGCATCCATGTTGAAGCGTCGTCATGTCAAAGAATTTACGGTTAAACACATTGTTACAAATGTAAGTAGGTAATAGTAAATACTATAAAAAGAATGCATACCAACATACACTAACTGTAACAATGCTTCCATTAGTTACCAAATGCAGAAAACACACCTTCATGACATGGTACTACCAAATACTATGTACGTTAGAATTCGAAATGGGGAAACATGAGAAAGTCCTCACAAGTTGTGCAGTGCTTTTGCTGTTTAAACTGTGAAACAAACTTTGTGAATTATTGCCAAGTATCTCCAAGATATGTTTAAACTAAGGCATCTCCACAATTATGCAACCGTTTGCTGCTATTGGCATCTTCGTTCACTTCAGAAATGTTGACACTCTTCATTTTTAAATCCCAGAGAGGCGGCAGGGTCATCTGTTCTTGTCATTCCGTAAATGTGTTTCTTTCATGAAAACCTATATAATTAAACGAACAAGAAGTATCGAATTTCGGAGTTGGTACGGCTTTAAAATGTTAAGATTGTTTGCAACCCTGGCGTATATTTACCAAAGCTTTTACATAATTCGTTTGATCGTGTTTATTTTTATAAGTAAACAAAATTGTATCTACCAAGACACCCCAATATGAGACATTTTCTGACAGATAGCACTTATTCAAATATTTTTTATCTACTCATGGTAACAAAGTTATGCACGCTGGCAAATAATGAAACTCGCTTTATATGAAACACACGCAAAGAAGATTGCAAATGCGAGCACTTGTTACACGCTTATTGTTTCCAAAGATATTTTCAATCAGTAACAAGTCTTTGCTAAAAAAAAACAACATTCAAAAGACATAAAATGTTCATGAAAACTATAACACTTAACTAACTTCATATAACCTTACATAGATAAATTCCTTTAAAGCCACCTCGGAATGCGTCTATGATACTACACTTGCTGAACGAAGCAATACAGCGGTATCAACACACAGTCTGTGTCTAGGTCGGTAGGAAGGTGGCGTGTTTCTTGTTTACATTAGTTAATTGGTGCATTTATTAATACCTACTAATAGGGGGTGCTTTAATATTATCCGTGGCTTGCATTCCGTCAGCAGTTTAAGTAAGTACCAAAGGTTCATTAAAATATTCTTTATCGGGGCTTGCATTACGACAGCAGTTTTAGTAAGTACAAAAGGTTCATTACAATATTCTTTATGACACCTTTTAGCGAAATTTAGTATTCCAAATTTAAACACTTCTTTTTCTGGCAAGATTTTTTTAAAATTCTAATCTCTTACCCGTTATGTGAACAATTGTATTCTGTTTTAAGAGTAATGATTTTGTTGTTAAAACAAGATGAAAATATATTTTCATAGGATTATTTTTACTGATATCTCATTTTTATACTTAATGCGTCGTTGGTGAGGATATTTTTGCGTACATAGATACTTAGTGGATATAAGATTGCAATCAGAGTGTTTAGTACCATTAGGTCACACGACTTGTAATTAAATGCGCTGGTGAGTGGCATACTGGAAAACTGCTATAAAGATGACTTACTACAAGTGTTAATATGCTGGCCTCAACGTTGTTTATAATATGCAGTTTGAGTCATCGATTCATATTTTTGTCGTCTCTAAGAAATATGGATGATTTACCTTTACCATAAGATAATTTATGTCAATAGCAATTTAAATTATCAATATAATTACATGTTAAATAAGTATTTATGGCAGAATTACCAATCTTAATACGGGTGTTTTCTTTTTCTGGTGCTCAAACTCACAGTGTCTCGTTTCTAATAAATATGCTAATGTGTTATATCTTGAAAAATACAAAATTACTACAATCATGGTTGAGTGGACACTGCCATCTATTATATTACATTTATTGTTATTAAAAGAGCTGTGAGAGGTGTCACTTTAATTTCAAATGATCAAAAAATGTTGTTTTTCTATAATCACAAAGCAATCGCTTACATCTTCCATATTGTTTAATTTGGATAGAAAATTGTCCACTCTTAAATAATTATTCTGAGTGCCCGACCATTAATATTGACGCTTTTTGAGTTAAGCATACAGTAATTGGAGCCTTCATTCGAAAATAGCAATTATTATGATTTATTATTCAATGTAAGCGCACCATAAGCATTTATAAACAGCTAGGCAAATATGATTTTCTGGATGTAGTTACTTTTTTCTTTAAATGATATTTAACACTTATATGTATAACAATATTATATAAGAAATATCTCTGACTTCGTTTTAATCCTTGTCCGATTAACAATGTTTTGTCTAAAGGACATGTCTATTCATCATTATCAAAGTATCACTGGCAAAGGCCATTTTCAGTCAACATTTATAAACGTCAGAAATTTATTTACCCAACAACTTGTTTCCTTTGAAATAAATCACTAGCGAGACTATGGACAGAAATATGTGGTCGGAACATGATGTACAACCTTTACGCATGAAACAGTCCATGTGGAAATCGCTTACAGATTTAAAGTAAGCTCAAGAGAAAGAAGGAATATTATATGTTTAAAAACTTTAAGTTATTTGATATTTAATCCATAATAAATAACATATTCAGGATATTCTGTATTAACGTTGTTTTAGTTGTTTTTAACCTAAACCCCAACTTTCTAAAGGCAAGTATATCAAAGGCGTAAACGAAGTATTAGACATAGTAAACAAAGTATTTTGGCTATAACACAAAAGCTTGAATATGCATGCATATTTCACTTAATATCAAGCACATAATAATAACCTTACTCAGGTTCTCTATAAAAATCTGTCAACTGTGTCTTTGAGGTATATTTTACACAGGTTTTCTATTTTGTTGTATAAAAAAAAAACTTTTCGAAAATTAATATAATGACTTCGGAATATAAAAATTGTCGACATAAAAGATTTCAACAATAATGTTGAAGAGTACTCTTGCGAAAAAATCTGCTAATGCTTCAGTTTAGATCTAGACTTAAAACACATAAGGAACATTTAAAAGGAGACTACATTGACTTAATATGAATTATAACATGATAATTATTAATAGAGTTCGCACTTTATTCAAAACTAGGAAGTGTTTATTCATTATTTATTGATTTGAAGTGTCAGTTGCTACAACGTCCAGAGTGATGAAGTCTGAAAATTAGAAGCTCATAGACTGACTGCATGACCATTTCCACCCATCTCCATACTCGGGGATAGCAGAGCAAGTACAGAAGCAAGTATATCTGTCGAAAGGGACTCAGCGCATCAATTGAGCATGTGCATCTTTCAAAGGCTAATATTACTATTGACATCTGCCTTAAATGTGTACTGTGCAATGCAGACATACTTGAAATGCCAATTTAGGAATGAAACACACCGTGTAAGAATATCGCCCACATAAATCAGCCAAGAATAAAACCTACATATTTATACTCCATTCACAATACTACATTACTTGGATATAATTTCATTCATGTTAAACAAGTTTTATTTTTATTAATCGAACGACGTCACGAATTTTACCATATAACTAATTCTTATTATTCTTCATCTCTTGGGATGATTTTAATTCCAACTTTTCTCTCTGTAAGAACTATTCACTTGAAGGGTGTTTTATAACTTATCAAAATGTATATTCGTCAAGTTCTTTGAAATTACCATTGCATTTATTTTGTCATTGTTTTAAAAACTCTTTAATAATTTTGTTAACAGTATTTATCTTAAATGAAACCTTTTAGGAAGTGCGAGGTTGGAGAGCTCCGTAAAACTATGTTTAAGAATGCTTGTCAGTGCTTTTGTCGACTGACCGTTCAAATGCGCTATTTATTTTGTGTATGTCACTTTGTCATTTTTTTGACGTTGTCTTTTGGTGGCTATACACCTTCGATATTTGCGCACATTCATATATATTTTGTTCTTTGGAGTTCGTTAAACAATTGATTCGCACTTCATCTTTGATCACTCTACAAGGAGAAAACGAGATTTTCTGATGGAGTTTCCTGTCGATCAAAATGTCACAGCCATTACCAGCCTTTGCTTAATTACCTAGTGTTCTAGTATCTCAAAACTTTAACCTTATTTAGTGACATTTCTTGTATATATTCTTTTTAATCTTGCATGCAATGTAATGCCCAAGTCGTTCTTGTATTATATATACGTCTTTACTTTTGTTTTGATTGAATTTATGTATACACTTTCAAGTATACTAGTAATGGCCGTCATAGCTGAAGAATAAAAAAAACAGGGCTTAAATTTATTTTCTGTTGTAAGTGAAGGCACAAAGGGCATTTGTTGATCAGTAAGAATCATTACGCTTTGCGTGCATGTTCATATAAGTAATAATATATTGGAGGAATAAAGTCCTGGTATTTTTTCCAAATAATTATATGTACGAGTTACTACCTGTATAAACTTGGGTGGACGTCGGTAAAAAGATAATTCATCTTAAAATTAAACCGCTGCTACCATGGCTTTGCATTGTCACATTGTACAGTCCAGTCACATGTACATCTTTTGCATTGTCACATTTTACTGTCCATGTACAGACACGTCCTTTGTATTGTCCCATTTCACTCTCCAGTCACAGATACATTCTTTGCATTGCCACATTTATTGTCCAGTCACAGGTACACCATTTGCATTGTCACATTTATTGTCCAGTCACAGGTACACCCTTTGCACTGTCACATTTTATTGTCCAGTCACAGGTACACCCTTTGCATTGTCACATTTTACTGTCCAGTCACAGGTACACCATTTGCATTGTCACATTTTATTGTCCAGTCACAGGTACACCCTTTGCATGTTCACATTTTATTGTCCAGTCACAGGTACACCCTTTGCATTGCCACATTTTATTGTCCAGTCACAGGTACATTCTTTGCATTGCCACATTTTACTGTTTATATCATGTGCATTGTCCCATTTTACTGTCCAGTTACAGTCATAGCCTTTGCATGGTACATTTTACTGTCCAATCACAGGTACATATTTTGCATCGTAACAATTAACTGTTCAGTCATTTGTCATATGTATATGTAACATTTTACTCTTCAGTCACAAATTTATCGTTTGCATGTAACATTTTACTGTCCAGTAACAAGTAAAGTTTATCGCTTTATTGATTGGGAAACAATAGCATGCATCTGGGTGTTTATTGGTGTTTGTATCACGTCGTATTGGAAATTGGGCTAAAAGGTTGAGTTTCTCCGTCGCAAAAAGTTCTTTGATGAAATTAAAAGGATGGTATTTTTATATTACACATTTGACTTTTGTAAACTATGCTTAACTAGATGTTCTGTTTGTTAATAACAATTATACACTAATAAAATAAATGAAAACTAGAGCAACTATTATAGTTCCATTTCTATCATTGGTTCGTCTATTGCTGCAACTAAGTCTCTGTATATTTTTATTAGTGTATATCTATTTGAAGAACGGACATATTTACGAAAGATCGCTAATATGCTTTGTAAATTATTGGCTGCGGCGCCATCTTTATATTTTACGAATACATTCCACAATCGAATTGGCATTTACACAGGATATGTAGGCACCAAAAATAATCGTACCTATCTATACGTATTAGTCTCTATAAACCAACGTAAACATAAACAGAATACGCGGTATGCAATACCACTATATTATATTTTTAAAATGTATTTTTATCTAGACATTTGATCATTTGATTCTATATTCGTTATCAGCGTAATAAAGATATTGATAATACAATTTAGCTTAATTATACATTTGTTTCCGTTGCATGTGGACGAGCAATTAAAACATGCGGCACGCTAGTGGTTCTACTCAGAACATTCTCTAGGGTCTTCTTCCACAAAAGCATACTGTATGTTTTCGCAATTATCGCTTTTATTATATCCGTACTATGGAACCTATATAACAATACAAACAAAGGGAGAAAAACTAACATAAGCCAAAATCAATTCCGTTTTTTGTTCTTCTTAGTTGGAATTAATTTTATGTCCATAGTCAAATAAGTTTAACATTTACAATAATGTTTCACCACATGTTAATATAGGGCACTTTAACAAGTTATGTTTCAAAATAATGGGCCGTTGTTCTTCATATGTGTCCGCATTTCTCCTATAGAAAAGAAGTTAAATTACATATAACAAAGTATGTCAAAAGTAACCGTAAACTGGCAACAGAACAACATATTTTCAAAATTCTTTTTATAGACGTGAAAATTTTATTTTGTTTAATGATTTTTTGTACATATTTTCACAATATTAATTTTTAAATTGAAATTATAAGAAAATTATTAGAAAAGAAGGCCAGCTTGATGTCACAGAAATTGTTACTTTTTGAAGGCAGTTTTCAACCAACTAAATATTATGGAATTGGTAAGTGAAGTGGCTGGAAGCGCGCAAAAAATAAAATTATCATTATAGCGACGTCAAGTTATATCATTTTTGTGGAGATCCTTTTTTACAAGAGCAAATAATTCCACGTAGTCACTATATTAGCACTGGCTTTACCTATGTGAAGAATAATATAAACAGCAAAACAAATGTTTGCCAATCACACCAAAATACACACTTTTAAACTAACATACATGGAGAAAGGCAGATGCCATCCTGTCTGAGACATGACGTCTTATTTTTTTACATGGTCAGAATAAATTTCATCAGAAAAATACATCATATTAAAGCATATTAATATTCCGTCAGCTGTGGCAGACATGTTTTTGTCACTGTTGTAATTACTTTTCCTAAGACAACGTGGGACGGTTAAATAAAAAGGACAGAATAATCACATTGATTTGTCTCTAAAGTTAAATACTTATGCAAAGGTGTTTAATAATAAAACACATAACTACAACTCATTATCGTAAACTTCTAGTCTTTATTTACTTTCATACTGCAATGGCAACTTTATTATGTGTACAACATTGTGTAAGCTTTAAAGGTGCACATGTTTTTAATTAAACGACTCAACGCATAAAACATTTAAATATTATTTTTTCAAATATGCACTATGCTACAACATTTTGTATATCATTTATCAGTAGGCGGGCGAAGTTAGTTTATTTTCTATGATACAATTTTATTTAGTTGTACTGAAAATATATGTCTTCAGAATTTAATTAAACTATCTGCAACGAACTTTATTTATTCATTCTATATTTATTCACGGATTAACTTTGAAGAATACAACAAGCCTGCTATTGCAAAGATCAAACCCTTCCAGAATATACACATACAATGACATTTATAAATGGTTTCATTAGCCAACATTCAATTGTTCGATTCTTTCGTAAAATAAAATGCCTCTTCTGGATAATGTGAATTTTGTATATACAAGATTTTGATGTAAAAATACTTAAATAAGCTTAGAATGACACTTAAACACATACAAAAGAGCAGAAGAACGGACAATATTCCTTTCGTGATCTATCCTATTTGCGGTATATATACATGTACCAGATAATAGACATAGCTATATTCTGATCTACTCAGCTGTTTTTCTTTTGTATTAGGTTTCTTCCATTTGCAAGCAAAATCTTACACTAAGTTTTTGAAATAATCATTGAGTATATGCAAATATTCACAAGATTTGGGTTGTTTGAAGACATATTACTAAATACAGGTAAAGCCTAAACGCAAGGTGATATGGAAGTAACTTTGCTTTAAGCGTTTCAATCGACAGTACTTTACTCAATTATTGCATCGACATAAAAGTTACATTAACATTCAAACCATATCTGCGCTTATATCAATGCGAATGGAATTTTATGTTGCTCTGACTATCGCAAAACACTGTTAAAGCGCTTGAAGACTGAAACCTTCAGCACAAAAATCGAAAGGAAAGCTACTAATAAAATGTGTGGGTGACATTTAAGTGCGGGGAAGTGTAAACAGTGACTTTCAGTATTTCTGAATATATATCTTTCAAGTGTATAACTTAAAACTAATATCAGTATGTGAGTATACGGAATGTGGTCATTGAATATGGTGACATAAACAGTGACACCACGAACAAAACCACAAATCAAAACACACTGTTTAACGGAAAGCTACAAGATATTTTCGCACTGGAAAATTATTGCAACAATATATACAGGTTATTTAAATAGTGTTACCGCGGTACACTGTATATGTACTGTATCCGGCATCCGGTATCCGGCAATGACCTTTTGTCCGCCTTTGACTTTTATGTCTATTTATTTGTTTCTAAATCGTATGCTACAAGTTTGTATTGAATGAGCATTGTTATCATTGGTAATTACTTCTGTAAGCAAGTTCAGAATTACAGAATAACATTACCAACGTCTGAAATATAAATTATATTAAAATTATATTTAAATAACGTTCATTGTTAATGAAAGTTTAAGTAATTTTACAAGACCCAATAATCCTCATCGACAAATAATGAATATACTAACGGAATAGTTTTGAAAAGCGGAAACAAGGAAGAAATTGATGCCAGCTCGTGCGCTAACCGGAGTCATGTAAATGATAATTTCTTCTTCTGTCTATTACACACAATTTCTTTCAGCTGGCAAAATTTTAAAAATGTTAATTTTAATAAGGCACTACATTATTTACGGTGGCAATAATATGATTTTGCTAAGTAACGAGTTTTAAAGCAAAACATGAGCAATATATCTGTAAATTCTGAATCTACTAGCAATCGCAAAAAACGGCAAACCTTATATCTGTTAGAAACACATTCGTATGTCAAATGGTTAGCATACGTTCAGTATGTTCTATGAGCCCAACGAGTGATGTGTGGTATAGTAAAACAGTTATAGAAAGGTCATTGATAATATTTTCATTGTATATCAGATCATGTATACCTGCTGCAGGGTATACACTTGTACAATATCTGAACTTGCTGGATACTTTATTTGGGCTTCCATACAAATTGACTGTATGCAAACATACCTTTAGTGGTTTCTTTAAAAACATTATAGTTAAAGCCCTGCAATATTTGTGCAATAATCAAATATAAACATCAACATTGTAAACGTTTCTGTACACACAGTAGGTACCTTACTTAGAAAGGCCGGTTATAAATAATAGGATCATTAAAGTTTCATATACATGAAAAACTGAAAAAATGTGTCGTGAGCCCGGTATGAATTTTTTTCTTAGACAATGTCAATTTTGTATCACGGTTGTAAAGAAATAATATAAAGTAATTATCAACGCTTTAACAAAACCACGTTTTAAAAATGTTTCATACAGAAATCTTTATAAGCACAAGTTTATGCAAGAAAACCAATACGATAACGTGTTTGGGTGCCATAATAAACGGATGCTAAATTTTTTATTTCTATTTTTTCATGAGTTATGAGATAACCGACCATATGCCCCATTTAGGTTGAACCAAATGATACATAATGTCTTCTGGGCAAAAGGTCTGGACGTAAATCAATGATGTTGTCTTCCTTTGCGATTTCACCTGATTGATTTGCGCCTGACATGCCATTTGTATTATCACTACAGTGTATGTGCAGACCATAAAGGCATGTAATGAATTCTAAGTAAACATGTCCATGCATATAACAGCCTGATAAATAACCTTTTTTGCGTAAATGAAATATTGTCAGAAGGTTAAAAAGAAGCAAATTCTTATTTGGGAATCTCATGTTACTGTGGGCGCCTGCAGGCTTTTGGAAAGTATCGTTTTGTTGCTATATATTGTACTTTTCTTTTGATCACAACTTTCGGAAAATTTTGCAGGGTACTATGAATACAAAAATGTTACAAACCACACAACAAATTTATGCACATGTCTCTGAAATAAATAAATAAAAACAAAATTAAACTTAAGACGAGACAATTAACACATACAAACAAGATTAAACGCAACAGAAACCGCATTTTGAAACGGTCTGTTGGCACTTGGAACGACTTTGGTGATTTACAGGTTAAAACAGCTCTAACCTTGCACTTTGCCTGCAAATACTGAAAAGAAATGTCTTTTTTAAACTAATTAGTCCAAGCATTGTACAGTATTAAGACATATGAAGAAGTGACTTCATTTGAAACAAACACGTCTACTAAATGTTCGCGTGAAAGGGAGTAGGATTACTAATACTAGACAAAGATACACACATGTGCGGTTTGCTACTTGTAAATCATGGACAACGCTTAACCAAATTGGCGCACAATTTCTCCAAGTGTAGGGACTGTCAAATATAAACAAGTGACCGCGTCCTCCGATTGGTCGGAAGGGAGAAATATTGTCGGGATGTAACCGTTAATTGTTCAACAAGAGATCAACCTAGAGTTGATGAGTGTTATGGTCTGAAGTGGTCTGCATATAATTAAATGGAACAAAAGTACGAATGCCCGCTGTACTTTTGCGGAAAATGCTAAACAATACTAATAGGATGAATAACATGCCATCATGGAATACATTCACTGGGAGATTTTGTACGACCACCGCCCTGTACACGTAACTATGTTGTGATCTTAAATAGTAACACCTTATCGTGTACTTTAAGTAATACAGCACGAATATAGTATTTAATTATTGGCTTTTCCGTGTAAAATAAATTCATTGTTAGTTAAATTGATGTCATACATTTCTTGAAATAATGTTTTTGATCAACAGAAGGGCGCATCGTGGTTCATGTAAAACTTGTTTGCTTTAAGTCTAAATACTTGGTTAAGTGAACTGTACTTTTGGTGTTAAAGTTACTTCTGCAAAGGATAAATCATTTTAGTTAAATAAACATGAGCAATTCAACCGACTCATTCATAGCATGGTTGTTATAGGTTTTTAATATTCTTCTATAGAAAAATAAATAGTAAATTTTTTTGATACATATTATAAAAAACTTTTATGGTTATTCTATTAGTGCATCGTTTTCCAATATAATAACTAAACAATTTTAATTTTGATGTAATATACGAAAAATATTACACAATATTGCAAACACGCTGAAGTACAATTAGAACCGAGAAAAAGTATTTGAAAATGAAAAAGTAATGCAGGCTGTATCGATATTTACTATTTTCTCCGCAAGTCTTTTCACCAATTTAGATATGAACATACATTTAAACTAGAGCCAAACAGTTGAAAAATCAAAGCAAAATTGATGGGAAATTATATAAAAGAACACATTATTTAGACTGAAATAACTTCATTGTATGTCATTTAGTATTAAACAGGATAATATAAGTTACACTTTAATCTTAACGTGCTTGTTTAAATGCACATGATAACTTCATGGTGTATACTGTGGTATCAATGAAAGTACTGTGCCCTCAGGACATTGCATACTGACTAAACAGGAAGTAACATTAGCATTATGAAGATGACCCTCGTTACCACACGAGCACGCAGGCTGTACTTTCCTGGCAGCTTCCTTTTATCGAATTGCCTTCGTTAAGCTGTCCACTTTCTTTAACGAGAATTAATGTGTCTGGTTTCGTACTTATGGCAATTGATGTTGACACAGCTACAATTTATCCTTGGTCGCTATTTCAGAGATGCATGTAAGAAGACATTAACTGATTATGCTACTTAAATAGCAAAACATGTGTAACAGCATGAACTTTTGTGATTATTTCCTTAATTGTCGTAAATCAAATAGATATAACATTCTTATATTGTGTTTCTCAATTCACTTGAAACGGGTCTTTATACAATAATCCACAGTGTAAACTCTAAGAGGGTGTAAGAGTGTTAGAGTCGCCGACTTGTAACTCCTTTGACCCTTAAGCCTCTAACCGCGTGGATTCGAGACCCTTTCAGGGCGAAGGACTTACTGTGGGAAAATCATCCAACTGACCTGCGGACATATATCTGCAGTCTTCTTCAACCAAAATAGCTGGACGTCGCTATAATGATCATAAATAGTCGACTAGATGTATTTCAAAAACAAAATAAAACAAATAACTCTAACTTGAAATTTGTATCTTATCGGCCAATGCTTAAAAAAACAATTGAGTGTATTCACATTGTACGACCATTAACTGCAACTTTAATTGGTTATTATTCAAATTCAGTATCATTTGAAATTTGACCAAATTTCTCAAAATGACACCACGAGCGTTCTGATAAAATTACTTAAGCAAGCATCCATTGAAGAATATGGCAGTATTTAATTAAAATCCGAAGAATAAAGAAAATACAGAAATGGACTGACTCAATATTTAAGCATTTATTCGAGAAAAAGAAAAAGATAGCAATCAATAAGAAGATAATTTTCAATAAAGTCGTGGCGCAAATTATGTATGAAACGTGTTGATCTGTCATCAAAATGTACCTATAAACATTTTAAAATTACAAACAAAAAACAAAAACAAAGAAACAAACAAACATAAAAACAAACAAACAACAAAAACAAACAGCAACAACAATACAACAACAAAAATATAGAAAAAAACAACGAAAAACAACAATGATTGAAATGAGCGTAATTACGACTAAGTGGCATGACAAATTGTCTGAAGTGACAATCCTCATAAAAATGCAAGGCCATGTAACGCTGCGGTAAGTTTGTTCCTATATTACACTATAACGACTATGGGCCAAGACAATATACATTTATTGTTATTTGCTGCTTCTTTAATCTATCTTATTAAATAAATACATATAATCAAATTTCATTGGACCCACATCGTTGAAGTTTTGCGATTTTATAACAACGCTTGAGACGTTTGGAATGTGTAATAAAGCATGTGAGCTTTACTGACAGTTAAAAGTTCCACCGGATAGGTCTTGACGGCCGGCGCCTGGTCTGTGTGACAGGAGGCTCAAACAGATACTTCCGTCTGCTATATCAAGCAGGCGTATTCAGCAGAGTTATAATTCCTATTCAATATTTTCATCTTGGATCAATCTTAAAAGATAAGTTTATCTGTCAGCAAATAGGCAGCATATTTCTGATAAAATCAAGCGTAATGCTTTCGTAAAGAATACTTAATTAGAAACACAAGGTTACACAAGGGCATTTTAGAAACGCCTAAGTCATACAAAAAGCTAACTTTAATTTAATAACAATTTTAAATCGGCTGCAAAGAACAGGAGGCAATGGAATTATTTCACTGTAATCATTTTGTACGATGTGTTTTTTATTATTTTTCTGCTGTATTGTAAGTTGAAAACTTACACCAAGTAAGTACAAGTAAGTACACCATGGCGATAGGCAATCACAAATTGCACAAATTTACAGCATACCATTTTCAACGGTATGAGGAATTGGTTTTATGAAGCATGATAATAACAAGGAAAATAACTAATTGTTAAACAATGCTAGGTCACTGTTGAATACAGAAAACAGTAAACGCGAGGTCTTGACAAATCGACATCGCGAAGCTTGCCAATCAATTTATAATCTGTGTCAGACTTTTGTAACATTAATTTTGTTCAATATTGACTTTGTATACTATGGGAGGCGCCCATGGCGTAGTGGTAGAGTCGGACATTTGTAACTCATCTGACTGCTTAGCCTCTCACCGCCTGGGTTCGAGTCTCGTTCTGGGCGAAGGACTTAATGTGGGAAGGTTTTCCATCTAACTTGCGGTGCGCCGGTGGTTCTATCCAGACATGTGTCTGGGGTCTTCCCCAAGTAAAAGGTTGGACGTTGCTATAATAATCATAATTTGTCGCTGCAATGTATTTCAAAAACAAAACAAACAGTATACTATGTTTTCAATTATCTATTTAATAACTAAACTCAGTTTTTCGTGCTTGTTTTGATTTCCATTTAATATGTCTCTATTTCCTCTAACTGAATAAGGATTAGTTTCTTAAATATTCATATGAATGTGTCTTACTAAAATGAAGAAAAAAGAGAAAGTTTAAATTTCTCCATTTTTGCAACGAGTAAGATGTAACTAATTATAGCACAAATCCACACTAATCGTAAATGCAGGTGGTACTTTAGCATGTCATCTGCAAATGACGTATTTAGTCAATGGTAGCTATATCACTATTGAGATTGAGTGTCATGTTTATTTCTCTTCCCAAACCGAAATCAATAAACAGAAATCCATGTGTACATTAAGAAAAAATAAACTAACACGTCTGCTTATGTATCAAAACTTTTTGACGCTTCTAAACCAGACAAATTAATTCTTGAATTTGTTGATAGAGATCAACACGGGTCTTTACAGATCAAATGTTCAAGTTGATGGTTCGCATTTCCTATAGAAACATTAAAACTGAAACATAATAACAACAGGCCCATGCTTGTACTTTGTGTATAATTTATGTAAGTTTTTTTGTAATTGAAACTTATGTCTTAGCATGGTATACCTAGTAGAAGCAATGTAAACCGAAGTGTACATGCCAAACTGTTGCCCCATTAGGAAATCAAAAGCCTAGAAGTAATTAACATGATATAAGACCGTCATATAAATTCTAAATTACATTGGCTTTGTAGTGACGTTAACCAATCTGTGAATTATGCGATATCATGTTGAACTTATGCACGTAAATTAAGCATATTCGTTTTCCAACACAAGACGAATGTCTTATCAATGACATTATCAATGGGTCCTAAATAACTGTACTAAAGATAAGGACGTCTTTGAAACACCAGAATTATATTGTCATCCTTAAGGTAAATCTTTTCTCCATCTAAGATATTTGATGTGAACATTTACCATGCATGAACAATTCAAGGTTGATTCAATATCATTTAAAAGATATATCATTTGTACGAGTGTTTGTTTATTCAAAGCTTACCATTTATTACTGCGAAACTATAGTACTTTAGTTAAAATACTAAAACAAGGTACATGTAGTTGATGTATGTTCTCTGATGAGACCTACTCAAATGGGTCTCTGGCAAAATGAATCTTTCAGCATTTTGAACATGACAGATTGCTGTATACAAACATTTTCTCCTAAGCTATAATAATCTTTGTTATATTTGAGAGACATAAATCCCAAAGTAAATATGCCACCCCACCCACATGATGTTCGGACAGAGGTAAAGGCAAGTAAAATATGCCTCTTATACTCTTATCTATGCTGCGTGCGGTTCGTGTATAAACCAAATTACAATGCATGTGGTGCCTCATTCATTTTAAAATGCCAATTATCTTGACCGACATATTCTGAACACATTTGGTCTAATTTTGCGCATTTGGCTGTAAACACCAAGAGAAAATGTGTAATATGTTTGAGTAAATGCGATTATAAATAAGCTATATACGATAAAGTAGAAAGTATATTGTAAGAAAATGATTGGCAAAGTGATGTCAGAAAAGACAACCTTTCTAAAACAAATCATGACAAATGGGATGGGATGGGCTTTGCCGGCATTTTTGCCGATGCTGTGCAGCGACATGTCTATCCTTATAGCACAGGGACACTTATGAGGTGCCCAGGGACTGAACCCGGCCGGTCCATTATACTGACACCAACGACTTAGGTGTAATACTGTCCCTTTAGTCCCGAGCGTAAGGAAGGAAGCCACTTCTACAAACTTTAGAGTCTTTGGTTTGACTGGCCGGTGTTTGAACCCACGACCTCCCGATCCGCAAGCCGACGCTCTACCACCTGAGCTATTCACGACAAATATCCTGAGTTTAATTAATGTTAAATGAATGACAGCATGTGTAAAATATAGCTGGCTAAGTTATAGTAATAATTAACGTATTCAAAGATCGGTTGAACAAAAACAACTTTCTGATATGTATCCAGCAGTTGGCCTATATATAATACATGTTACAACAGGTAATCCCTGTTCTGGGGGAAAATTATGCATAAATGCTGTATAAATTTATAATTTAACTTAAGTAAAGGTTATATCAAATAAATAAAAATAAAATTAATACAATTGCAATCTTTTCCCGAATCTATAGATTGTCATGCTGACAGGCATTACAACTAAATATAGATATCGACGGTAGAGCTAATTGCCAAGATGATCTACTAACGTGATTTTTCAAAGGTTAACGGTCGCGTGGTTTCTTAGTTTAAAAATAGCTAAATGTGTAGTGTGGCTCGAATAGGAAATACATTTTTGGGTGTTATAGTGTACTTTTGACATGGTTGTGTGGCAACAATAATATATGTCTTTGTTTGCTATTTATCAGAATTTCAGATACAGATATTACTCATAAATAAATAGAACCAGACCAAACATTACATATCAAACTTCGCATACGATTGTAAGATCAACTTTTGAAAGACAACTCACATTAACAAGTAGTCTTTCAATGTAATTCCCTTCGTTTGACAGTCATCTTGAATGTGAAATACCTTTGTTCTGTGCCTTTTTCGAAGTTTGGTATATGTTGCAATGCTCATAGGACTTTGTCATATATTCTTATTATTGAAAAGTGAGTCATATCTACCACAACACAACATAATTCTTTCTTTATTGTAAGATTGATTAATTTATTATCAAAATACATCTGCTTTTTTATTTTACACTTCCGTTACGACACACTGCTTTTCGGTTATTCATAACAATTCACTTAAATACGTGTGTCGCGATATGTCTTTCGTCGGTATGTTTGTATTAATTTGTAAATATTGTGAAACTATACTGCTCCTTTTAGATAAGTAGAGTAAAAGGTTATAACAATTAAACAAATAATAATGTCCATAATGTTTAATGTTAATTGTAATCAGAAACATTTTATAATAAACGTTTAGAAAAACAAGTAAGCATATTACACAATCTTGATGGAAAAGGAAATAAGTTGAACAATAAGAATACATGCTACAATCCTTATCATTGCAACATACCAAAATTTAAAAAGGCACAGGACAAAGGTATTCACATGCAAGCCGAATGTAAAAAAAAATCTGTGATGAGTAATTTGGCAAAAAGAGAAAAACCAACAGTTACCGCCTTGGAGTGGGCAGTCGGCAAAAAGGACAAAGGGGGTGCTTAAACTTTGTTTCTACAGTGCTCTAATCTCGCATTTCGTGTAGGCTTTCCCAATTGCAAGCAATAAAAAGAAAATCGATATATTTGAATAAAAATGTCCAAGAGCTGACGTTTTCTTTGATACATGTTAGTTGTAATGAACGTAGTGATGTAAATATAATTAGAAGTGAGGAAAGAACTATTTCTATCAGAAGAACTACACAAAATTGTTGCTTGTAAATATAATTATTTTTTTGAATGAAGAAAAACCGCCAGAGAAGTGTTAATAGTTGTAGCTGCCTGTTTATATGAAGATAGGATTGATGAACCAAAGACAAATGTCCATCGAAGGAAATACCCGTGAACAATCGTTATATAATGAATTAAATAACAACATATGCTCACGGAGATTTTTACCACCACACTACATATGTAACATTGTTGTAATCATGAATAAGAATATATGACAAAGTCATATGAGCATTACAACATATACCAAAATTTGAAAAAGCACAGGACAAAGGTATTCACATGCCAGCCGAATGTAAAAGGATGAACAAATCTGTGATAAGTAACTTAACAAAAAGAGCAAACCCAACAGAAACGCTCTCACTCACCTACATTGCTTTCTCTAAAAGCTGTTGAATGTATTTGAAGTCCCCATCTTTCTGCAGATCTAAGAAAATTGTATTAAACCCTAAAGATAATGGTCGGCTTATTTAAATGACACATCAATAAATCGTTTTTAGAAATAACTGGAAACAGGATCCTTATCCAATTTAGGGTTAAAATGGTACTTTTCAGTAAATCACAAATTAACCTAAGCAATGGCAATTCAAAGTGAAATGGAGAGAAAATAACTTCTTTTAAATATAATCTATACATTAAGCTAATGGATAGAAATCCATCTTGCTGTGGTACAAATGACACCAAAACCTTGTCATTTTGAAGAAACTCTGTGAATGAATCCAATTTGCTTGGTCGGGGACGTATTTTAGCTTTGTGTAAAAGCTACTAGTGTTAACAAGAGAAATACACGCATCTCCGTGTCTAGCTTTAATCACTATCTCAACGTTTATACGTACCTGTATATGTAAGACTATTGTTACGACCCGTCGCGCTATATAAGTTTATTTATAAAGTGGTACGTTTACTAAACGACGAAATAGTGTAACAGAAAGAACAAGCTAGCAACAAACTAGTACAATAATGTTTTATTTAAAAAAAAACAATTAAAAATATGGCGTAATAAAACAATAACAAATAAATGAAACAAAATTTCAGAGGGCAAAATAAATATTAGCTTACAGTTTGTCCCTTTCGGAGGTGTCCCTTTAACAATGCAACAAATAATCCAGCGTCGAATAATCCTGAAGAGTTTTTCGGTAGAATGTTCTCGCAGATAAGCACAGTTGAAATAATCCAAAGGTAGAACAATACAGGAATGTTAATTATAAAATCCAAATTCAACACTTTAATATTTATGTCACTGTAGAATATAGTAAGTCCACGTATGTTCCAACACAGAAAGATTTAACATAGAAGCTGCAAGTATTTCCAAATTATATGTCCAAAATGTATGTAAGCAAAACTGTATCCAAACTTTCCAAACTTAACTTTAATTCGGCAAACGCGCCCTTATATATACCCAAAGAATTTCCAGAACATTCATGTACCCAGAACATTCTCGAAAACCAGTTAAAAATAAACAATTGAACTTTCTAGCATGATCCTTTTCTTCTAGCAGTTACGCAAATGCTACGTCATCAAAACCACAACGTTAAACAACCCTTAACCTGACTAGCGTAACCTTAAACGCTGGTGTACTACTGTACATAACACTATTTAAAGTTTGTGATCATACATCAGAGGTAAGTGCAGTGTACTTGGCATGAAACACTATTGAGGGCAAGCTTCCAACAGTTAACCTACTTATTCAGGATACAAAGATTTGAATAAACGTGCTGAATGTGTCTATGAACTCTTATCATGACGATATTGTTTCATGTCTGACTGTCTCTGTTGAAAGCATTTACAGTAAAGTTTAATAACAAAGGAAACATCTGCCATATTACGCGTCATTTTTGTTTATATGTCAATTAATCATAAAGACAGGCTATTGCTCAGTTAATTCGGAATGTTACTTTAGAATGCTGTTAACGCAAAGTTAATTTAATATTTTATATAACCTGACGAGGAAAACCCAGACAAACGAGTTTTTGGAAGTGTTTAGCAATTGTTTAACACAATTAACTAATACTTTAGGGATCATTGGCAAGTAAACGAGCAAATCAGAATCCACGTGTAACTTTTATTGTCATATATGTATTGTTAAGTTGTTGATAGTTTATTTAAGTATAACCAGCAATTCTTCCAAATTATTTATATATTGTAATACTGTAAGAAATCAATAAAAAACCCGGAAGCCTTTATTACGATAAATTCAATATGGAAATAAACAAAATGATAAAATCTCCACTAAAGTGCTCTAACCTTACTAAAGACAACACTATCCACAAAGTTCTTACAAAAATGAATATGACAATAAAAGATCATGGTGTTAAACACTGATACTGTCCTAGGTGTTTGACACGAGCCGGTAAGACAAAGACAAAAACAGACAAAACGTAGATTAAATATAAGGTACTGCAGTATCTCCAACTGGAGAATTTAAATATCGACATAATAACTGCTTTGCTTTTGCAATTTATGAGTCAAAATGAATTGCATGTATGCAAACAAACAAACAACACAGACCAAAATAAATGTTGCACAATGAGAATAACATCGTTTTACATCTAGCATATATTAACATTGTTTATATTGTCATGTATCCTTTTCGCATATACATAAACAATTTTTGTACCGAATATCTTCCGTACTTTCTTGAAATCTAAACAACATAAGATTTTTACACGGGTATAACACAATATTTTAAATAAGTACTGCCAAAGACCATCTGTTTTATATCTGCAAACCAAGTGATTGTCGCAATTGTTTTCTGTTATCTGCCAGCCTCTACTCATAGGCAGATTACTAGCAAGATAGAAAGCAAAGCGAATCACACACGACTGACTGTCAGAGTTTTAATCTATAATCGAGTTTTGTGTTATATCAGCAGAACTCCTATCGATAATAGTCCGTTACAATGAATAGACCTAACCCCACAACAGTTACCCTCTTGGGATGGTCAGTCGGCAAAGAAAGGCTGCCATTTGTAACATATTGCCAGTGTAACTGACTAATTACAGTAAAAGTGAAAAAGTAAAGAGAGACAGGTTAACCGTCTTATACCTGCCAAACACTTTTTTTAAATATGGAACTGTTCTGTGAATATTCGGCAATCGTTTTTATAATAAATTAGCATTGACAATTTACAATAAGAAAAAGGGAAGTAACACTTGCATTTAAGACAGCAAGTAATAATTACAGCCACCTGTTAAGGTTTTAGTAGCATGTTATATAATAAAAATTAGAGCATTTTCTATTTGCATTATACTATCATAGGACTTGTACGCGGTATGATAACGTTTGCTTTACCAATCACATTTGTGATAAAGCTGTCAAGCGCATTCCAGATGAACAACTGGACTTTGATCGAGGATATCAGTAAGACATGAGACGCAATTTGGTGGTCTTGGGATCTTAAATCTTGTGACACATTACCTCACCCGTCAAAGGTTAAGTTTGAAGGTGAACCCATTATGAAGTTTTAGAAACCTTGGCTTGGTAATCTTTATTCACTTTAGTTGGGAATCGTATTTTATAAAGGAATGGTAATTTTACATATTTTGTAAGACGCGTATAATAAAAAAATAAGCATTCGTAAAAGCGAAATCCATTTTAGTCTTTTTTAGAATGAGGGTAAAACATATTAGAAATTAACAATAAAATAATGTTGTTAATAGAACAGATGGTATATATATATATATATATAGATATAGATAGATAGATAGATAGATAGATAGATAGATAGATAGATCGATAGATAGATAGATAGATAGATAGATAGATAGATAGATAGTGCTACATGTAGCTGAGTGTTGAATAAGGAAATTTCGCTAACAAACCTCACGAAAATTTATTTAAAACAAACCTCTTATAAAATCGGAAGTCTCCTTCCTACAGTCGGTGATTGTATTTGAAAGGTTCCTTTTGCTATGCTCTTGTCCTACTCGGATTGACGGAACAGAAACTAATGCGTAATCAAAATAAATGGCGGAAGAAAACGAATGGCCCAACGTTGAGACGTTCTTAAGTAATAATTCTATCGAATCAAAATAAAGGATGAACAGTAGCCTTCACTGAAACATTTATCAAAGGAATAGCAATAGTAACGTGGTAGCGGTAGAGATAATGCTATTCTATGAGACATATTCTAGACATTTAGCTAATGGTATGGACAGGATCTTATTACGGCCAGTATTTCATCAACACTTTAAGGGAACGTCTTATCAATTTAATGATACACATGATATATACAGTATGCGATGTTGGATGATTAACAGTTATGTTTTAAAGTGCCTTTAAATTCCTTTAACATGGTAATTTCACAACTGTACGTCACAGTAAATCCATCATTAAAATCATCTATGTCAAAAATATTGCAAAACAACAAAAATAACACCGAAAGTAGATGTATCTAACCTTTTTTACATATTACAACTACTATAACATATACAACTATTTCGCAAATATTATTGGCAGATTAAGTAACGTACTATCCTTGCACATACAATACGGAATCCAAGGGTTTACCCTTATATTTTTATTTGCTTTTTTTATTCACATCTTCAAATGCAGTTTAAAAGTGATATATTCGAGCAGGCAGACATCGTCATTCATTTTGTCTGAAACAATGTTAAACCCATTAATAGTATGTAGTGCTCTGTATAGTTTGAAATAGGAAATAAGGTAACCATCCTTATAAACAGCAGTGTTTCTTCTACAACAGGATATGTGTTGACGGTACGTATGTTATGATAATTGCAGACAGTAATAATGCATGTGCCAGTTTCTAGCCAGATTGGTTACAATTGATTTATTAGCACGCACTTTTATACTTCCTACCTTTTAATAAAAAGCACATAATCTTTTATCTTTGCAGTTCCAGTCTTGCATTATTTTGATTCTTGTATTGCATACAACGGTTCTTCCAATGGGTTCAATAGGAAGCTAATTACCATATAGAGAATATGTTAATTACCAACAAACCTACATCTGGAAAAGTGGTAAGAATTGGACCAGTCAGTCTCTATCCTCATGGTTTCGAGTACTGATATGGTACCGACTGCTACGTAAATGACTTAAGTACATTACATGTACAAAAAAAAACAAAAAACTAATACTTTTTAATACTTTAGCCCTACTCCTAAAACAGAAAATAATAATTATCATAACTTAATAATTAAATAGGAAAACCCTTTATGCCTTTAGTAAAAAAAAAAGATAGAACTCAGCATACATAAGTACAAAAATATCAAAATATAATTTAATAAAAAAATCCAAAAAATCAGCAAAAAATCAAAGAAATAAATGACAAAAGGGTCAATTAATAAAGAAATAATAACCCAACATAAGTTAGGAAAGAAATACATGTTTATCATAAAAAATCAGCCAAAAAGTAAGATCCACTGTAATCTGGAATCCTCTATAAACCGAACAATTAATTCGGTCCGACAGGAGGCCGGACTAGGAAGGTTTCACTGTACCATCTTGCCATATAAACATTTTCTTTTTGAGAAGCCAGTCTTTTCGGCGTATTTTCTTTTATCTTTCCACAAATTAGGTCATGCACAGCCCAGTTATACAGAAAAGAAAACAATCAATGTAGTTAACATATCAGTCAAAATGTACTTTAGTTTAAAGAAATGAAAAATGTGTCTTCTATGATATCAAATTGCAAGTTCAGTTAAAATCAGCTAAAATCAGACAGTAACAAGTGGGCTCGTTGATGATATGAACAAATCGGGACAATTATATTTTATATAAATCTTAATAAGAATATATGACAATGTCCTATGGACTTTGCAACACTTACCAGACCATAAAAAGCACAAAACAAAGGTATTCACATGCAAGCCAAATAAATACATAGTGCTGGAAGTTATTGCTAATTTGACTGACACACGCAAATAACAGAACTTTTCTGCATTTATCAACATAGTTTCACAGTTTTTAATATATTGCCCATTTAACGAATAGAACAGATGCCAGTCTATTTAAGTCACTATTATATAGTTTGTTCCTGTGTATTATTCAGTTTTCCTATCTGAAAAGAAAACTAAAGAAAATCCCCAAATTCGGATCACAAGTAACACGGTGACATATTCTGTAAATTCAAAACAAGATTCTGATCGCTGGCATATTTTTGTCTTGTGATCAAGTTTCACATTTAAAAAAGCTTAATACAGTAAGGAATGCACAGAGAACAGTCAATGTATGTTACTGCTTTCCTTAAAGTGTATAAAAATGCCCTTTTTAAATCAACGTCAATGTTTAGTTAAATGCAGTACATAATATATTGTTGACAAGTTTCTTTGTATTTATCCTCAATGGGATCAAACAGAAAAAGTCAACGCCTTAGTCTAAACACCACACATGAAGGTAAAAAAAATGCTGAGAAATAAAATGCACTTTTATGACACAACAATTAACATGTTTTCTAGTTTAATGTGTTTTAAGGGTAACTATTTGGCAAGGTAAATGTAAGTAAAATAAATCGTTGATTAGACCGGCTACGTATGAATTTATTAGCAAACTAAGCAACAATGAACTAAAAACTAGTAGAAATTAACATGTATGCTTAATAATGCTTTCCTTAGAAAAAAACCCCACTTTCTAATAACTGTACCAAAATAGATCAATATAATTGTGTCGGTGTAATGTAACAAAAACAAAACGTATTGCTATAGTTTTACCGTTATTGTTGAACTACAAAGCGACATTTCATTTACACATTTTGTATAATAATGACACTATTGAGACATTGATTCTACCCATTCTAGATTAAATCAAAGAAGAGCTATTCACTTTTGATATGAACCTATCCTGTAAAATTCGCAATCTGTAGAGAGTATGGATAAATTATGTGTGGTAATCACGCTATACGTCTTTGTAATTAGGTTAATCATATTTCCTTTAAGTTTATAAAAAAGAAGACCAATCTGATTATGGATCCATGGACATTATACACAAAGAAAAATAAATGTTTTCCTAACTGCTTTCTTCTTAAGATGAGACAATTCTTCTAACAATCATTCTTAATCATGAAAAGTACAAAAGTAAAGTCGTTTCTGCATTTTGTATATCAAAACAAGAAAGAAACGAAGATACAGCAAAAAAACTATTTTTTATTAACACGCGTTTTTTTTTCAAATTGATAAAACATGCTTTAATTGAAAATAAAGTCAACAAATACGATTTTCTATAGATAGGCATAGAATATCTAACCAATTGTGTTAACAGAAAAGGAAACTAAGCTTTAGTATCTTAAATCTTAAATTTGTACGATACTTAAAATTATTTTAAATGATTTAGTACAGCGGCGTTCAACAAGTTTTTCCTCGTTACTTAGAACCATTGGAAGCATAGAAGCGCATTTGTTTCCATAGATACGTAAAATACGAGTAAAAGTGTAAGAAAAAGGCTGGTAGACATCGATAAGTTATACAATTTAACCAATCCCAATTTACGGAAAATAAGACACGACCTTGCAAACCGGCTGGAAAGGAATCATATCTATCTATCTATCTATCTATCTATCTATCTATCTATCTATCTATCTATCTATCTATCTATCTATCTATCTATCTATCTATCTATCTATCTATCTATCTATCTTACTATCTATCTATCTATCTATCTATCTATCTATCTATCTATCTATCTATCTATCTATCTATCTATCTATCTATCTATCTATCTATCTGTCTGTCTGTCTGTCTGTCTGTCTGTCTGTCTGTCTGTCTGTCTGTCTGTCTATCTATCTATCTATCTATCTATCTATCTATCTATCTATCTATCTATCTATCTATCTATCTATCTATCTATCTATCTATCTATCTATCTATCTATCTATCTATCTATCTATCTATAATCTATCTATCTATCTATCTATCTATCTATCTATCTATCTATCTATCTATCTATCTATCTATCTATCTATCTATCTATCTATCTATCTATCTATCTATCTATCTATCTAATCTATCTGTCCTTCTGTCTGTCTGTCTGTCTGTCTCTCTCTCTCTCTTTCTCTCTCTCTCTATCTTTCTCTCTCTCTATCTGTGACTTAAGGAAACTTGTATAAGTAAAATATCTGTCTGAACTTCAGCCCTAAAGGACGTATGTTTCTGTCACTTGGCAAATCAAGTGTTTCTTTTAGACAACGTGAATGTTGTAATTGAATAGAGACATCTTGCATTGATTTACTGCGAGTCGTTGGTGGTATTTCTATATACCAAGCAACACGAAGAAAACTAGTTACTTTGTTTTAAATCTGCACAGTCTAACTTATTCATACCTTTACCACGGTAAAGTCTGTGGATTCTTTAATAATGCACAATCACGGACTGCACAGGAAGCGATGTCAGCATTAATAAAAAAATGATTACCACACCTACGAACTACAAGTCCATATATTCTTTCGGAATTGCCAACGAAAATGAGTCCATATCATGGTGATGAGAACTTATGTGTCTGGTTTTCTTTCTATGACATATTATTTGATAAGAGTCTATGCTATATGTAGATAAATAACTACGCCTATTGTATCTTACCGCTTTGTTCAAGGTAAGAAAACTATTGAAAAAAATGATTTTTTGTAGATTCATAACATGGATAAGTATGTGACTACTTAATTAAGCTGATTTGGGGCCATACTTGGCAGAACAAAAAAAAACTTCTAGGATTTTTAAGTCAGATTGATGAACAATGTACAGAAAGAGAGTGCTAATAAATTTGACATCTATGTTATTTGTATTTGAGTTTTGATGACACGAAACAATGAAACATAATTTGTATTTCTCGCAAAATTAATCGTTATTCTGCAATCTAAGAAAGTGTCTTCCAACTTAATAAAAACACCCTTAAAATTATCTTAAACGCCGTCTAGTTTAGAAAAAACTTTTCTATAAAAGCAACATGTTCTGTTCATTTATAGTTTATGCACGGCATACTAATTTCCTCGAAAATTGGCAAGGTTTTTTAACTTTCCTAAAATAACTTATTCATATATAGAATAACATTATTTTAAACACTGTCTATTTCCCTGCTCAAACGTTCGTATGCCCCATAATAAGTGTCATTCAAAGTCAAATTGGTTGATTTAGTGTAAAAGTGTTAACAACTTTGACCGGTGCTTCACTTGTATAGTTATGTTTTGACTCAAAGAAATATCTGTTAACCATTTCAAAATGGTATTGACAAACCTGGTAAACACAAAATTATCATGAACATAACACAGTTCAAATGAAAATGTAAATATTAACGATTTGCACTTTACATCTTAAGGTGATGCCAGATTTACGCCTACCACCATTAGTTTTCCTAAGACTTCTCTTGCTGATACAAAGAATGCATATTAATACCTACGTTAATCTGGCGTACTAAAGGTCGAAGAGAACGGTGCTAGCAATGAACATATATAATCTGACATTTTGTATCCACATTGTGTTTTATTGTTTAACTTGTTTATTAAAGCACTTCTCATACAATATTAAAATTAGAAGAACAATTGCAAGAGTTGTCATATGTTTATTCATCAAATATATAAAAAAATCATCAAAGTTCGAAATTTGTTTTCTTTTCAAACGAAGATATTATATTCAGTATTTTTTAGCATTAACCTTTAAACGAGAATCTAGAAAAATGCCAATCTGTGACGTAAAATTGAGTTCAACTGCGGAAGAAACAAAGGTCTGTGAGAAATAATTACTTTGAGAACACTATACCCCTTCGGTTAATGGCAGAACAAATCCATTACCATGTTATTTAACGACGGATCAATAAGATCGGATATAAATCGGACAACGCTTCCATGAAAATGAAAAACATACTTGCTGCAACCTTTGTGCAGACATAAATCTAAGAAGGATGCCTTAACATTGGTTCTGACAATAACGCTCTATATCAGTTCATTTCTTTGTGATTAGTTAGTATCTGATTTATCATGGGAAATTTGTTTATCCATATGTTTCTTAACTAGGCGAAGATAAGCCTAAATTGAATAATTCAGTTATATTCAATTGTACATGAAAATATTAATGTTATTCAATATCAATGTTATGGCGTTTCATTATGACAGCATAGGTTTGACGGCTTTGAAAACCTGCAGAATATTACATTCAAAATAACATATATTACAGACGTTAATGTGAGAGTTGCTGGAATGTGAATATTCCTTACAGAAGAGTTGATAAATCGCACAAGCCACACATATTAATAATCTCGATAAATGGTGTAAATGATAAAGTATGTATCACATGCATAATTTGTCGTGCTCTTCAACCTTTTTACGGCAGTAATGTAAAAACCTCACACATGCATGTGTTTTGGTCATTATGTATATGAAAAACTTAAAAAAAATTTGTTTATCTCTCTGTTCTGCACTTATCCGCCTGTCGCTTTTTACTTTTGAGTCTATTATAAAGTTAATGTAAAACACTACACGGCACAATGTTAAGCCTGAAAAATAGCACCATTAACCTCAACCACCAACAGTTGAGCTCAAAACTTCGTTTCCCTGACAACCGCAAAGATAGATATATTGACGCTTTCGAAAAACAAGATCCTGCTAAAGTGTCATTGAAAAAATTATACTTTTATATATCTTTTGAAATGGATCTGTACTATAATTATATATTTAATTAAATTCTTTCTGATGTTCTCGTCAATTCGAAATACACAAATATATTACGTTTTAAAATGCAATAACGCTTTTTCTGTAACTGTAGGCAGTATATTCACTTTGTTTAATATCTTCTTCCTTAAAGACAGCAAAATATAAAATACAAAAATCACACATTAACATGTTTCAGTAAGTTTAATCAAAGATCATAAGACATGCTTTTTTCTCAGAATGTCATGGTTTTGACACAATTCTTTCTTTATCTTCTCTTTTTAAGACAACAACCTATTACATACAAAAAGGATACATTGATGTCGCTTTGATAATGATAGGAATGATCGACAATTGTGAAGTTGTACTCTCTTGTTGGATCATATAATGTAATATGTGCTGAAATGTATTTCCTTTTAAAAGTGATGCCGAGCTAGGAGAGGGCATGTTTTCTCCTAATAAATTTATGACATTTAACTAATGTTCAGCAATATACAACGTATCATACGATAGTTTTTTTCTAAGTCAAATCTGGATACTGTATTCGTGTGATTGCTGATATACGAGAACCAGTGTTCAGAACAATTAAGTGTATTACAAAACAAATCTTTATATGACACACAATACATATATATGTACATTACACCAATCGCTTTCTTTCACAAATGAACCTCATTCAACATGTTTACTCGTAATATATTTTTCCTACTAGTTTCACAAGTGTAAACAAAATGTGTGTCTGTAAGACATAATTGTTTGGAACCAGAGCTGTATATACTATATTATTTCTTTAAATGACGATCATTTTACTTTATTTCTGCTGTTTTGACATTTACTTTCATAGTCTACTAACCATTATCAAATACAGTGAGGACCACAAAAATATATTTTACTTATAGAGGCTTTATTTCCGAATATTTGTCTGATTAAAATTTTGCTCTGCCTATTCATATCAAGCATAATGGGTAAGCATGACTCGTTTTTATGATTAATTAGATCAGGTGGTTACGTTTCTTAAAGGTCGCTGGAAAACAATGTATAATTCAATAGAAGATAATTGGCAAGGAGTGAGTGTCTTTTTATAAGCAATACAAGCAATGCAAGCACATGCAATCCTTTTTTTGTTCCTTATAGACCCCGCTTTCTGAGCTTAAAAATCCAGGAGTTTTAAAAACTGCAAGTTGGAATGAGGCCAAAGAACACATTAATTCGATATGCGCTAATACGCATCTGTCAATCAAAAGCTCTATGAACAATGGCTTATATAATGATGATAAACGCATCAACACAACGTAATTAACGTGGTTACAAACTAACAAGCTTTAATTGTGAAATAAGTTATTTCTGTTCTCTTTTTACACTACGAGCATTACAAAATAAGTAGTAACATAACTTGTAAATAATATTAACGTTAACTGGTTCAGAAATGTCCAAAGAGTGTATGTTACAAAGACCATGTGTACAGTAATCATGTTTCAGAATTCTAGTAACAATGTTTTAGTAGAGAAGAAAATTAAGCTAATGACAAGACTACACAAAGTTCTAGCTAACAATACACGCAATTTTCAAACAATATTCAATTACTGTTAAACCTACAACGAAGAATTTTAAATTGGTACTCAATTATATTTTATGCAACCATGTTTCGTTGTCTAAAATAGTGTTTGTTTCAGGATAAATTAGAGTAATTTGCTGACACACGTTGAGAAGCTGATAAACAACTATTTAAAGTAATTCACTGGATTTAACGACTTTGTTTTCATGGATTACATTAGCTTGCATGCCTGTCGTGCAGCACAATGATACATTTTTCACATTTAGTTGGCGCAGGTCTGTTGACGCCTATTAAGGAAGCTTCAAATTACATAGGGGAAGTGTATAAAAATAAAAAAATCCAGCTGTAGGTTCTTATATATAATTATATATAATTGTGGAAAACAACACGAAACAACCAGTAGTTGCAGTAAATGACAGCAAAATATTTCAGAAACTTATAAATAATATTGGACATCGCCATTACTAGCGACATTTATAAACTTTTAATATTTGTACCATTTTATTTTATTAAGATATTTAAATGTTATATAAACAACCCTATATCGCCCATTTTCCTATGGCTATACCTCGGTTCAAAGACAATGTTTGGTCATATATGCTTCATTTGTCATTTTCTACTTTGCACTGATATATAGATTTTTTGAAATATTCACGTAAGTAAAATATATTTAAGGAACGTTGAAAGTAAAGAACCAAATGTATAAAAAATATGAATAATTTCTCGGTCTTTAGCCAACTAATGGAAAATATTAACTAAAATAATACTTTAAATTAAAACAACAACAACAAAAAAACAGCAACAAACAAACAAACAAAAGAGAAAACCTGAGTTGTTTGAAGCTCTTCAACTCGTCGCCTTTACAAAAGTAAAAACCCAATTATTAAGCAACAGTATACATAAACATTTTCTAACAAAATAATCGGCAACAAAACAGTTCCCAGTTACTTTTAATTGTTATGAGACGACGCAATTACTCTTACAAAGTGCTTACTTTGCTATTCTCATTGTGAAATATGTTTGAAATATCCTCCTATGACTTGGCTCCAGCTTTAGGTGCACTGGCTGAACAAATCTCGATGATGTATGAATATCATAAGTGAACTAGACCATTAACAACATGTTGAGCCGTCTCGTAGATAATGAGGTGCGAAAAGACTCCATTTAAAAGGGAAATGGGGGGAAGTAACTTTTCTTGAATCATACATAAGAACATTTAACGTATATAATGACAAAAATGTAACAAGATTTTGCAGAAGAAAACATTTCTTCAAAATATATTCTAGAAATTTAGCTTTTTTCAGGAATATTATCTTTCTGCGGCTATAATACATTAATAGCAATTTAATGAACGTCTTATCGTATACATTTCACGTGTCCTTTTCTTGAACGTTTTTCCATGCTCAATAAAACACTATTAATGGAAGTTAACTCGGTTATGAATATTACATATGCAACAAATCAAGGAAACTATTTCATTTTCAAATAACCTATATCGATAAACTTCTTCGTATTGTATCTGGACGATTGAAAATCAAGCAACATTGACTGTGTTGAATAATAGATTTACAGTGTGGCACAAAAATCACAACATATACATTTACTCCAAAAGTGTATTTGCTCTTTTAACTTAAGCTATAACACATACATCTACTTCTACTTAATCTAATTCATACCACACTATTGTAATTATAAGTCAGTCTTGCAATACACATAATATTTTTTATCATGTACCTTATTGCTTCTTATATGTGTCACTGCTATTAGAAAGGCCTTTCAATTTCTAATGTTTCTTGACCAGTATATGTAACTAATATGAAGGCAATGAACACATTAAAATCTGATAGACGGGAACCTGGATTCTTATGCTGAAATCGATTCGTAAATATCAATTGCAAGAAATCGCTTACTAGACATCAACAAATCTTAGCATAAGGCGACAAGAAACCATTGGCATTAAATTAAGGTAATTTAAAGGATATACAAGTTTAAAGCAATGAAAAAGCTCGCCATATATGCACCGTTATCACATCTCGTGCAAATACATTAGTATGATACATCATGGCGATGATTCTAATTGGCTTTTCGATTGAATATCAAACATTGTTTTGTGATTTGACCTAGATAATAGTTTAATGATTGAATTAATCTTGATGATCTAGGAAGATAAGATAATAGCTGGCAAAAATTAGGCAATAATAACGAGACGCTTAGATACATTAGTCATATATATATATATATATATATATATATATATATATATATATATATATATATATATATATATATATATATATATATATATATATATATATATATATATATATATATATCCCTCTAAGATACTTTTTTTATCGAAACATTGTCCTGTTGTCCTGGGGCGTATTGCCCTTGTCGTGCCTGTCATTTCGAAAGGCAATACACATATCTATTTGTGTGTGTGCCCGGTGTGTGTGTGTGTGTGTGTGTGTGTGTGTGTGTGTGTGTGTGTGTGTGTGTGTGTGTGTGTGTGTGTGTGCGTGTGTTGGGGGTTGGGGTGGGGGCGAGTTTGCATGTTTATGTCATCTTGCAATACATAAAAATGTGGGAAACTTACTTGCTAATTTTGTTGTATTGCTTTGCTCGCATATGTATATATTATAACGTGAACATTAAAAGAAGACTACTAATACAATAAAAACAAAACAAAAAGCAACAACAAGACAACAAGACAACAACAACAACAAAAGCAAACAAACAAAAACAAAAACAAAAGACAACAACAACAACTTAAAATCGATAGTTTATTGATAGACGGGAGTGTACTTTTCCACATGTATATGGTCATTTTAAATACATATCGTTTTGTTAAATGATGGCAATTTTAGTGGTAAAAATGAAAAATATCTTTGTCTATCTAAAAACTGATTATTTTCCGGTGATTGTCCTATGTTGTTCTCCTAATTAGATTCGTTAATTAAAATATTTCGAATCAGTCTAACAAAGGTGACAGTGCTTAAAATTTAAATACGTATTTTGTTCTGGACATTTTGCTACAGATACATACACAGTTAAAAATATATTATGTCATTTAAAATAAAACATATTTTTGAAGGTTTGTATAAACAAAATCATATTTATTCCACTTCAATATTAGTTTGATAATGAAAGTGGTAGAAGTATAATTTGCATAGAAGGATCTGTAATGCCTGAGTGACCTTCTAATAACCTCTGTAGATAGAATGAAATACATGTATGTCAATAGTATAGCAACAATGTCCTCGGGTGAGCTTAGTAGAACTTATAAATTTGTTCTGCAGACCACGAAACATGGTTCAAAACTCCCGTCTTTATTCAGCATGATGCGCTGTCAGATCCTCTTAGTAAAGGTGTTGATGCCATTTGCAACACAGCATGACACCCTTAATGTCATAAGATAATATTCAGGAAATATATTGAGAAGAAAGTACATGTTCCTATTCAACACTAGAGAGAAGGTACATACAATCTTACACTACCTGCTGTTAATAACGTTTCGTGTACATTGTACCAATTGGCACCATGAAAAGTGAGCATCGGGGAAAAAGAACCTCGATGCAAATATGTCTTTACTTATTCATTTTATTAAGAGACATGGACATTATCGCCTTTAAATACATTACAAAAAAACAACTTTTTTCGTTGTTTGAGTCATCTCCATTATATCACAACAGTTTTTATATAAATGTTGATAATTTTTTTCAATGTCATCTACATCCATACTTATGCTTTTTTTTTCTTTTTTGATCTTTTTTTTCATAAATGTCTTTATATATATAACAGACTTGATGATAATAAAAAATCTTTCCAAGATCGCGTACCATATTGCCATACATTACTGTGCTTCCGTCTAAGTGTACCGCCTCTTTTTTTTCTTTTTGATTTTTTTTCGTATACAAATACACATTTATCGGAATGCTAGTATTTTTATGCAGGGAATCACTTTCTTTTATATTAGCATATGGCAACTGTTACACCGCATAATATGTTTCATGCACATCTACTTACTTTTGTAAACATGGAAATAATGAACAAATTCTCGTGGAACTTATTTCAATCACATTTATTTCACCTGAAAGTACTATTGATAATACAGGCATTAGCTAATTGCAAAGAATATATTTGGAAGAAAAGTGTTTTATCTCGGTGGCAAGTTACAACGTAAATGTTGGAAAATATTGCATCATAAATAACCTAACATGGTTAAAACTTACAAACCAATATTTTTACCGGCATATTATGCAAAGGAAATATAAAAGTAGGATTAATTCCACAATTGCTGCTGTTTTGAGCTCCATCTATCCGTTGCAGATGCACAACAAGTGTGACACAGTGTGTTGCAGATGCTTTAAATGCAGCAAAACTTCAGGGTTTATCAGTAGCAAGTTTAAGCTTTTGAAACATTATGTTTTATACTTTAATTTTAGAAACGAACTTTAGGTAATAAATACATTTAACATTATACGGCGTTTAAAACTCGAAGTTCAAGAAACATAGTTTTTTTTCTCATACCATTTCTGTCAGGACGTTGCTAGAGAGTTTGTACAATTCACGTTCAAATTTTACCCATTGTTAATCACAATGCATTCCCGTTTGATCGTTTCATTCCTGGATAGACTTTTTAATCGAATGTTACTACATGGACATACGAGAATGTGCAGAAAAATAAAATGTACAACCCTAGGACAAACAACTTTTAAATTTGACGATATCAAGTTACATCTAACCATTAAGCTTAAAGCTTCAGAATATCATTTTCAGGACAAACTATAAGACAAATACGTGAAGTACTACCTACTGTGTCGGCGTTGTAAGTAGAGAACGTCTACAGTTTCTCCACATCTTGCATATACGCTTAAATTTCCAGGTTGCCATTGTCGAGTTTTCACCATTGTCATCATAGAAATGATGTCAAACTTCCAATTGCTCATGCTTGTGTGGCCAAAATAAGATCTTGTATGCAAGGAGTTGTGGTGTTCGCTAACAACGACCAGCTTGACCCAATCTTCTTACAGCAATTCTGTCGGTTACCTTTAGAAGGCTTCAATGCAGTCAGCCGATAGTGAGATGACTTTAGTTTCAATAAATACACAATTTACACTGTTTGTCGTAATGACACCGCATTAAGCATCACAATTATAAAAACAATTGTCAAAATTAGAAAAATCAATTCAATATTTTCTGAAACAAGTGCAAAAACGAAAAGAAAAATGTCGGTAATTGCTTGTTTAGTTTTTAAAATGACAGCTCAGCAGCACAATTTAATTGTAATTATACCGACGTCCGGTTATTGAACATTTCAATTTTAAATTATTACTAAAATTGTGACGAGGTTTTACATACACTTTTTATGAAACGAAATCTTCCCCAAAATATTTTACTAGACATTTTTTTTAATATTTGCCCAGTCAAACTGACACATACCAATGAACATGTGCTTCTCGTGATTGAAGCCGACGCTTTATATAAATATATGATAATAAATTTAACGCAAAGATTGATCTGTGAATGACCTACTCTTTTCATATTTCATGGCATGACATTGATTTCTGAGAAACATATTCAAGAAAAGTTACGGTAAATAATGCTATTGGTATTGGTAGCTTTAAGCAGTGGTTTATTACCACATTACCGTAAAGATGTCAACGTGGATGCTTGAGACAGGAACTTCCATTAGCATTTACATTCATCGGTTTGCTTTTAAGTAATCCTTACAGGAGGTACATAAAACACTGTGTCTTCACCAAAAGCAATGGGCTTTCACAGTCTTTCTGCTACGTACGTACGTACATACATACATACATACATACATACATACATACAAACACTATGCCCATGCGCCAGAAAAACGAGGTAAGAATATATCATTTTACCATTAAGTAAACGCGTATGTTTGCCTAAAATGAACTTTCATAACCAGCTCTATCATCTTTCCTGGTATTCCTTTTCAATTCTTCACTTATAACATGCACATGCATTTTTCGCAACACAAAGACTTTGACAGTACATATCTTGAGTATTAAATACCTGCACGTTGTGTAGTTTTGGCTTTCAATGCCATGGGATTGAGTTTCAAAACGTATTTTTATTACACAGCAATTAATTCTTCTCAAACACTAATGCCAAATTAAAATGCGAATACATGTATATCTTAAAAACGGCAATGGAGTTGCATCTTTAAATTAATTAAAGGTGTGCCTGTGTAATAGAACTGTCTAAATTAACAATCTAATAAATATGCCAATGTTGACTTGCAATTCCTTTTTTTCAAAATCTTACTTCGTTTTTTATCTATTCGTCTTAATCGGATTGGAACTACCAAAATAATAAATTAGATTTTCGCGTAAGCTAGCAAAAGTATGATTAATGAATGTTTATGGCACTCATAATACTCAAGGACAGTTGCATGCAACTGTTTACGAATAGCAAACATTTAGATTTGTTCTCAATATGAATGTGATTAGTCAGAACGTAAAAAGAGCTATAAAGTATTTTGTCGAGAACTCATAACATGCATCGTTTTGCTTATCGGTTTTGTTTAAGTTGCATGTACAGCTTATAATCTGTTGAAGGACACACTAGTTATCTTGACAAATTAGGCTATTACCATAAACCGTTAACATCCATCAGTTAAGCCGAGTTTCAGTAGTTCGCCTTCCCAACAACCTTGACACATATATCACGTAAACACATGGTCAGTTCTATGTCATCAGATTATCGACAAAAGTTAAATAGCAAAATGTACATCGTTTTACTTTATTACCATGTATACTTTTTGCAAATGATGTAGAACTTACACAAACGTCTTATTATTATCTTTTTTATTATAAATTGTCACTTGTTAAATATGAACATAAATGGTAATTTTCTTTACAGAATTCCGACATCGTTTTTTCTTTGACCTAACATGGTCAATGCAGCAAGTTTCCTTAAGTTTTTCTTCCAACAATTAACTTTAATTGTTTAACTGTAGAAAAAAAAAAGTATTACTATATTTTAAAGCTGCATTACTATTTGGCATCATCAACAAAAACATTACAATAATAGTAATTATAGTAATAATAGTAGAACATGTAATAGTAGTAGTAGTAGTAGTAGTAGTAGTAGTAGTAGTAGTAGTAGTAGTAGTAGTAGTAGTAGTAGTAGTAGTAAAAGTAATAATAATAATAATAATAATAATAATAATAATAATAATAATACAGAAAGAAATAAGACCAAACTAAGTTCCTTTATAGAGATATTTGTGTAAGCCCAAAAGAGTTTAAAAGGGTGATAGATCATTTAAGAAGAATTGGTCTAACATAACCACTTTTCATTAAGAAATGTGTGTGTACGTTGTACATTTTTGCTTGTTTAATCATCAAATGACATGACCACGGTTTGCAGATTAAGAGTAGAATATCATCAGCTTTTTTGCTGGTTTCCAATCCAGCCGTGCAACCACGGACGCACCCGGATTCGTTCGCAGTCTTATTGACAAAGGTACCACCATTACGACTGGAATAAGATAACAACAAGTCAAATAAATCACATAAAGAAGATATATGGATTTTTAAAAAAAAAATCGCGTTTCTTCACTTTAAAATTACTCGAGAAGTCTTTTTTGATTGTTTTTGTTTTGAAGATGTTTATATGAATACACATTCATTGATCCCTGGCAGGTGGTTTCGATTTCATTCAATAATACATTACAACAATTGCGCCTACTTAGCACAGTAGTAAAATAATCACCAAAGTCCTTTTAGCAAGTCTGTTTTAAATAAGTATTAAATGACTTATCACAGATTTGTTCTATTACATTTGGCTTGCATGTGAATACTTTTGTCCTGTGCCGTTTCAAATTTTGGTATATGTTGCAATGCCCATATGACTTAATCTGTTACTTTAATCAATATTTATATTATCATATTAATACAATACCAAATTTACTCACATACTATGCATCGGCTTCAATTATTGAACTTTACATACCCTGAACGTATTTTAGTTTTAACCTGATAATATTATATTGTCGTAAAACTTCAATGTATTCGGCGCCGTATGACCTATCAAGTGTCGGTGTGCCGTAAAACCCCAACAACAAACAAACAATTACATACCCTGAAATCAGACTCACTACACTTTAATCAACACCTACTGTTTCATCTACTCACTTGGATGTTGTCTCCGAATACATTATCGATTCATTCACATGTGAAGTAAACTTTAAACGTATTTCAATGTAAACATCCTGAAAATAACATGTCAAAATGGCCTCATATATGTAAAATATACGTACGATAAAATATATAAAAGTGTTGAAATCAACTGTTATAGGGTCATGGCGTCGTTTGGGGTGTCTGGCTCTATTCATCATATATACTATATATACATTAATAAAACTATATATATATATATATATATATGACCCTATAACAGTTGATTTCAACACTTTTAATTATGGTAAGTACTTCTGTAAGGTTTTCTCGAAATGTAGCACGAAACAGTTTAATAATATTTGTGATAACAACGTTGGAAGTAAAAAAAGTGAACAAATTGATGACTAAAAGGAATACAAATATTGTGCATGCCTCTGTAGGACGAGGAAAGATACATTTTAGTTGAAAATCTGTTTACATTCATAATAACTGATCTAATTTTGCAATCGAATCCCAAACAAACTTCGAAAACTTCCCAAAGAAGTTGATAGAAATACAATTGTATTACAATACAATCAAAATACAGGCATAATATTAAGATCACAGTAACTTTTATTCTAGTAAGAATAAATATATAAAGGCAAGAAAACCCCGGTTAATCTGCAATATTAAATCAAGACATGACGTTTATTGCAGCAAGCAGCACAATTGACGACAGTGCTGTGAATATCTTACGTATTTTAAAGAACTTACAGAAGCTTCGTTGTACTTTTGGAACATGATCAAACTGGAAGTTATGGTTGGCAATTGACTGGAAGCGATACGTAAATGTAATAGTCATCTGTCAGCTTCTCAGTTCCAAAAAACACCGTTTAGATCTAATATATTTATGTAAAACAGTAGTATATCTAGTTTCTAGTACATTTTCATAAAATTTCATGCTTTACTCTGCAATACTGATCACATTGTTAAATTGTTATATTTCAGGTCTGTTCACATATCAATATCTATGATATATTCACAAAGAACACCAAATCCCCAAAGTCATGTGATCGCCGCCATCTGCATAATCTGGCTTATGTCAGTCGGGCTGTCAATGCCAAACCTTATCTACGCTGACACACTGTTATTAAAGAAACGACGCAGGATCATCTGGCATCAGTAGAAAAAGGTTAACTATCATAAGTGGGAAGGGCACAACTCTCAGACCAGACAGAAAAAAGATGACCATGTCAATGAAAACTATCCTATTTTGAGCAAATAAATGTTAAGCCGATTTTTCCTCAGGTTTATTGTCTTGTCTGTTATTTAACAATTCTTCCAAACAAGATACTTTTTGTTTAATGTCTCTTATTTTGTAACAATGTTTCTGTACAGTCCTTGTATGGTTCGCTACAGAGTAAACACAGAATACCGTTGTTTTATGTATGAAATATAAGAATGTGACATAATAAAATCGAAAACACGGTCAGGACGTTCTATTGCTCGTAGACTAGGACATTTATTTTACGGGGTTCTCTTTTCAATATTTTTTTGGTTGTTTCATTTAAGTGTATAAATATTTTGGCGCAGAGGTGCGCCTAAAAATATGTCTCTTCATCACTTTGTAGCGCTTTATAAATCGACATTGCGACATAAACATCAAATATACATATGGCAATTAGCACAACAAGTTAAAATTATGCATCATCAAAATGAAAGTCTATAAGGATTGTATAAATCCGGAAATTTTCCACGAGAAAGAAGTTATTTTTAAAAAAAAATCAAACAAAAAAACTACAATAATATATATTATTATATTAAATTATACCGAAATGTCCATTTAAATTAGACCGTTATGTAAATCATGCAAAATGAGACTAATGACTCGCTTAATGTGGATCACAATAGGCAATTGTTCACCTAAATATACTTCAGTGACATTACTTAACATATGGTTTGCTATAAATCTCGTACATAGCAAGCAAATAAAATAATGCATAATGTTACATAATTAATTATCTATAAATGTTGTTTTTAACGACAAAAAAGAAGACAAATGGCCATTGTTAGGAATTTCATGAAAGATATAGCTTCGTCAAAATGTACTACAGGGACATTAACTGATAATTAATTGCTTTATACATGTCGACGATGAATAATAGCTCGCTCTGGCAGAATATAAAACAATTATTTCAATAAAAACCTTCAGATTTTAATGATTTATGATAACATATTTGCTTTGGTAGTTTCATTCTTTAAGGAACATCTTTCTGTGAACAACACAAAATTGGTAAATATAATTGAAACCAGCTCGAGGACGAGTAACATAAAATGTCGACTGTCGAGCTTATACATATGATGGGAAATGCACCATATAGTCAGTATCAATAAATAATTATCAGTACAAAATAACATATATTTAAACTAAACAGTTCAAAGCCGTATTAGACCATTTTAAATGACCATCCTAAATTGCATACAGTTGAACTATAAATATAGCGTGCCATTTATTCTTTGATGGACAACACTTAGAGGAAGGTTGTGCACAAGCTATCATAGCTCCTCGAATGGCGTGTCCAATAGTATCTGGTTACTGTATCGTTATAAGCGTACAGATTACAGAGGTAGAAGCAGTGGTTAGCAGTGGTAAAAATGACATTTTCTAATAATATATAGAAACAAATCGGTGAATATCTCATGATATTGACAAGAATTATTAGGCGCCTTAGCGAATAAGAATTTTTCTATTCATACGCCTTAAAGTAAGATTAAATTACTTCTTTTGGATTTAAGAAGTCGCTTCTTTTTTATGTTAAATATGATTGATGGCCTTGTAGTCCTGGTGTCAACTATGGTGAATGTACAAAATTACTTGAGCTAGAAAAACAATGTTTGATAAACTGTACCTAGTAATAATTGTGAAATAAACAGACAAAAAAGCGTTAAAGTCAATCCAAAACAATACCCAAACTACCACTATTGCCCATTTCAATATGCTCATATTTATTACTACTACGAGGAGAAATATGCATTTACTTTTATGAGGTTTATGTATCATTTTTAAGAGGTAGAATCACATAAACGCTTATTTGAAATGCATTTCTCTACCAAAAACTGACTAAGTAATTGTCACTATTAATGTGACAACTATATTCAATATATATCGCTGTTGGGATGTCTACAAAAATTGTTTTAATTGTACAAACCTGCAGCAATATACTTAATTTAATTATTTCCATGTACTTAAATATGTCAATGAATTACAGACGTTTGTGTATAGAAGCTTAGGACTTTTAGCACATTTTATAGTGTCTTAACTTGTTTAGTAAAAAGAGGATATTATCTATCAACATCGTACACGGCATGCGTAGACTATTTCGTTTTTTGGACCCTAACAGAGCATGTTCAGTTAACCTCGTTACCAATCTAGCTCAGGAACAGTGAAAATAATTGCACAAATCTGCATTTATTATTAACGCCTAATCAGTTCTGACACTGTATGCTGTTTATGTTATAAAACATCTGTGCATTGGCATGTTCTTCTTTAGGTTTCACGCTGTTCAAAATTGTATACGTCATAGCCACTGGAAAATAAAACTGGCAGAGGCAAGTTTATGGGTGCCTCTCTTGTATCCAATTTGCAAAGAAAACGAAAAACAAAAACAAACATCAACAACAAAAAAACAAAAACAACAAACAAACCACAACACCTGGAACCAATATGCAGATAATAATCTCATTTTACAATGTATTTAGTATGAAAGTATGTTACAATAGAACCGCTTACACATCGTTTAAAAAAACACCATCTATCAAGTAGTTTAAATTTGATCGATTTTAGTAGAATTTTCAGTTCAGGAAATTGGAATATAGCCCCAACTGGCTTCACACTGTTACCTCAATGGAAGGTTTAAACTTGTAGGTTCTGGGGATGTAGTCGTGGGTGTTGGGTCTACCCGGCCGGACACAGCCTCTGGCTGCTGTTGTTCACATTAATAAAAAAATAGGACCATGTGCATCAAGTGTGACTTAATGTTTTACGTTTTCTTCCCCTATAACATCTCTGTGTATAATAATCTAAAGAGGTGCCCAGCTCGGATCTCACAGCATGGTGCCATATTTTTGGTCGAGAGATCATTTTAAATGTCTCAAATACTATTTGTTTGAATATCTGAGGCTGTCTAGAAAGCCAGCAAATGGTTAAGCTCAAGTTGCAGATCATGTTATTATAACAATGAATTTTAATAAACAATGTACCGAGATTGAGACAGAATACAGCAAAATGATTTATCTGTTTATAATTTACCGCATTTAATTATGTATAATTGGATATTTAAAAAAATATGTGTGTTACCTTTAAATAACGACAATTGTACCAATTCTCTCTGGTAGAAAATTATATAAACTAACACACGTTATTTATAATATACGCAACAAACCATAATTATAAAATAAACTTGAACTTTAAAGCTCCAAGCATACATAAGTTGTTTATTAAATTGTCAAAATGCTAAAATTGACTTAAAATGTAAATGTTTCAATGAAGTGGTTGGCGGTAGGCATGTCTGCAAAATTGCATACAATATCAAATCGAATTCTCATCCACATGTGCTCAGTTATTGTGACCAACAAAATATTTTCCAAGTTGCTCGTCAAATTCCATTTGCTAATTACATGTTATACTTTTTTGTCCATCTCTTTGACATACCATTTTTATGTGATTTCTCTAACAACAAGGAAATGACAAATTTTAATAAATTGTTGCCAGACAATATAAATCACTGTATAGTTGTTTGACTTTCTTCACAGTCTTTTTATCTATTGTGAGATACATTATCTAAGCGAACAAGAAAAGTAGTTTATACAGCGGTTAAAATCGTTTTTACGATATATATCTTCATGGATAGTTTTCTTCTCTTCCATATTTACACCAAGGTAAGGACTCAATGCCTACTTTCTTCTTTTACAGTGTTACAAATAATTGGAACTGTTGCATGAAATCAGAGACAAAGCAGTCATTTTATGACCACTATCTCTTTTGATACCAAAGTAATAATAATTTTAACATTGTTTGCTGATCGCGATCGGAATAATCTTAAAGATATAATTGGATTTTTGTCCGCTTTAGATTGCCAATATCGGTATATGGACACCAGAAGCACTTTAGGACTGGACTCTAACGCAATGAATGATAAAAATTGGAAAGTAATATGTACATATACCCTCAGGGAAATCGGTCTGACCTCTATTAGTCTAGTTTATTTGAAACTTTTTCTTCTGAACAGATTATTAATCAACCGACATGGCGGCGAACTACAAATGGTCAAACGATTCTAGTTATTCTTTCGTATACTAATACCTGTTTAGCCTAATTAAACGCATTTTAATTAGTTCTTATTACATGTAATTTGCACGGTAAATCTTTTCAACAACGGATTTCTATGTCAAAAGCAAGTCAGATGTAAAACATCGCGTGCATCACACTTTATGCTGCGATTGAACCTTGATCTATAATCACTGGTGTATTAGTACGTTTAGCAGTGTATACATAATACGTAGATTATGTTTTGCGGGACTTTTTGCGGGGCTTTTACCTGTGATACCTGCTACACAGAGGTATCATATCCCTCGTAGAAAGACGAGATAAGCATAAAGAATTTGTAAAGCGATTTGCATAGGGTAAATATATATATTATTTAAGTTAAACTGCTGTTTAGAAATTTATATATTCTTTATAAAATATTTCTTACATTATATTAAAGATTAATAATACAGTATTTGAATAATAACTATTGCTTAGAAAATTCAGCTGTTTGCTAATGAACGTCCACTTTGCAGCACGGTATTATTGAATTAGCGTTAACAAATGACATTTAAGTTATGGTATTAATGATATAAACATAAAGTTTTTTTCTAAATATCAAGTTGTCTATGTCAGGGAAAAAAGTGTGAATTCTAGTTCAATATACCCGTTCTAGAGTCAACAAAGTCACGATTATAAAGTTAATTTGCTAATGGTTAAGATTTCAGTCACAACATATTGTAAGCAACATGCAATGATAAAATCACAAGTAGCTATAGAAATACATTTACACCGAGACACAACATGCAATATACACATAATGTTTATAAATCAAAGTTCATACCTGGGTAAAGGAATATCATCAATGTGTATACATTTATATATAGTATCATTTAGTACGAACACTGAAATAGGCTTAACGGGGAAAGTGCATTCTCCACCAGAAGCTTAATACGATGCTAGACCAAAGTTTTGCACTTGGTAAAGTCTCCATGGTCTATCATAATAAAACATCTTTTCGGAAGTTATTGTAAAGGTACTGGGATTTAAATTGTTTTAACGTATGTTAAAGATAGTAACTGGTGCAATTTACTGAAGTGGGCGTTTATTATCTAGACAAATCGGTAGTGACATGTACCCAGCGCGTCATTATTTGATATGAAAGTGTACATAACGTGTCCATATTGGGAGAGCAACTCACAAGCACCACAAAGCAACTATCTATATAAATTGATCAGAACAGTTTAGGAAAATTTAAAAATTTGTATGACTTGTTAGTGCTAAATGATTAAAATGTTCTTATTGAATCCTTTGACTTAATGCTGACACCAATACCCAAAATACCCAAAATATATTTCCTAAAATATACCTGAATCTTTATTTGCGCTAATATCGGTGTTGAAAGTGTCATTCAAGTACAAATCTACCTTCGTAACTACGCTTTAATCACAATTTGACCACATGGCGTTTAGAACTTAGAACTTGTGCTTATAATACGTTTTGTCAATTTAAAACCGTTATCGATACTGCTGCATTTCAAGACAATATAAAATAGGTTGCTCTTTTCAGGTTTCCACATTGCTTCTGGCGGCAATCATTAACAAGTCATTCCGACCTTCCGTCTAGAGCGGCGATGCCAAGTTGCTATCATCGTTGTAATGACTGCCAAGAAAAGAATCGGACGAAAACAACAGCATACAAGGAACAATTACACATCGCAGATTTTAGACTGGATACCACTACATAGTATATTATGCTGACGTATTTGTACGACTGAAATTGCTACAATAAGTATGTATCTAAGTTATATTACTGTTTATTTCAAGTCGATGTCTTGATCTTGAAAGATACAACAAACTTGTAAAACCCATTATGTTTTGGTGTTCATTTAGAAAAGTAATTATAATCAAGGGCATTTTAATGTTCATATTTGTCTCATCAGTCGCTCAAATTAATACTATTGGCCACTGGATCGTCAGTTAAATATATAAATGCAGGCCAAGAATCATTTCAGATATGAATGACAATGTACACTGTATCTATTTTTACCTTCACATAAACTGTTTAACAGACAGACATTCCATTTAAACTTGATATGTAGTGAATCTTAGCTGCATTTTGAGCTCGTTGCAGGCTTGACTTAAAAGAGGCATAGCTTTATTGCGTTTCTATACTTATGAGAGTGGGATATGTTACCGTTATCCATTATTAAATTCTGAGATGCCATAAATATTGCAAAAATGTAACATGATGCTAAAAACAAAGATGAATGTTCCCCTGGAAAATCCAGATATTTAGCCTTTGACATGAACATGAACGATGGCTCGCTAAGGGGCAAATGAAATTGGTATACTGTGTAAGAAATGGTCACTGATTTATATAGACAGATATATTGACAAGACTTGGACTATTCATCATATATTTCTTTGAACACAAAATAACTGTTTTTGTTCTTTTTGCCATTTCCGTGATTTGTTTTGTTTTCTATCACTCTCTTCTCTGCAGGTAATTTATTGTTTTTGTTTTAAGTTGTGTTCTCAATCCGTTTGCCGTCTTTCTATTTATTGTAATACTTTTTTCTTTCGTTCCGCTTCGCTCTTCTTCTTCTTTATTGTTATTCTTATTATCCCCGTTTTAATTTCTAAACATTTAAAAGATCTGCGAACATTTTCAGATAGTACAGTGTTGCATGTAAATTCAAATTTCATGTCTTCAATTACCCACACTCTTTTAGGTTATCCAATTCGTTACATGTTTCTCTCTATTTTTTGCCTCTCGTATCTGTAGCTCTTCGTATCGTACATGTATTTCTAACTATACTATATCGTTTGTTTTTAAATTTTTTGTATAAACCTAACAATATGTAGCTTGACGTCGATAAAATTATAAACAAAACCCACACTAATTGGCTTTATATCTTCTATGCTAAGTATATATTGCATGAAGTTTGTTGTCTTAATGTTTAATATGTGTTATTATTATTATTTCGTTATTAATGCTTTCCCAAATTTTGTTCTTCCCAATACAACATTGATTCTTATGTTAGCAATACATGCTTGTGTTCGTTTTTATAATAGAACATCAATACATGATATTTTATGCCATGTGTCCTATGGCATATTGATCACAATAATAATAACGATAAGGATAACCAAATTGCTTTCATTCAATGAACATGGTACTTAAGGTGCGAAGACCCCTTAAGCATGCCAGACAAGAGGCATCGGAGCAAAAGATTGTATAATTACATAATATTTGTATGTGTAGCTCAAAGTCTGTGGAATGTCCGACCTCTATTAACCTGGTTAATGAAAATTTCTCATCTTTTCTGAACCAGAGTAATTATCCAGCAGTAAGGTATAAGCAAAAAATGTTTAAGTTAGCCGGACTGTTATAATAACCTGCTCAAGATTAGACGTTTACTATGACTTTATGAATAAATTAAACCACGTAAGTGAAGACGCCGATAAAAAAATAAATATACGTTGGATTACCAACGCCCCGTTTCACAGTAAAGGCACGTGTAAAGACAATAAGTTTAATTTAAATACTAATAGGATTCGTCATAAAGGAAGCTATTGAATAAAAAACAACAACACTCAAGTTTCATTACAACGGGAGAACAATGGTCAATCTTTGTATTGCATTTCTTACACATAAAATAAAGTCTAACATCAATCACCCCATCATACATTAAACATATTAACACAATCTTAAAGCAACGACAAGATAAATGTGTCACGAAGTCCCAAGACTGATCTCACTCAAAATAGCTTTCTCTATATCAATCTATATATCACTGTTGCTTTCTAAAATTATGTATGAACGCCACTTTATTAACAATTGTTAACCGCTCGATAGTTTGTTCTATATATAGTTTTATTTCTTACTAACATTTTTCAGTGTAATATCATATTGACAATAAATATAATTTCCCAAACACTGACAAGGACAGTATTTTACAAATTAATACTGCCAAAATAGTTGTAAATGGCAAATGACAAGTTGTGATCTTGCGTACATTCATCTCGGAAAACGGTATATATGTTTAAACATGGTAATCTTTTGAAATGTTTGAAATAATGACTTCTTTACGACGTTTAGCTAAAGAAAAAAGTAACATGTGTTCTTCTGTTGAACGTACATTTGTATTTTTCTCTTGATTTGTTTTTTTTTTGTCAAATTAAAAAATATACTAATCTGGCATTATTAATGGTATAATTCTTCTCTGTACACCAAACAGCGATTGCGTGTAAATTACCAAGCAATGAAAAAGGAATGATGTAAATTAAGAAAATAGAATCGCCCTTACTTCTTTGCCTAAAATCTAGACTAATGACAAACGCTTTGTACGTACTTCATGAATACTTACTTTAAACATTTTCAATCGTTATCCAGTTATGTGCTTTTAAGGGCTTATATCAATGTCAAATAGGAATATAAAAAGGTTCTGTTAGAATTACGTTAGATATTTAAATCTGAACTACCTCTGGACAAAGGCAAACAGGATAAATATAAAGGTGACAAAAACAAAGACACGAGACATACACAAACAGACAAAACCAGCAGTTATCGCCTTAGAACGGTCAGTCGGTAAAAGGACAACCTAATAGTTCCAAATGAGAGAGTACTTTGAAATAAAAACAAAAACAAAACCTAAGCGATGGCGTAAAATAAGAACCATTTAATAGCGTCTTACGATAAAATGAAACGACGTCATATGTCAGATGAGTCAAAATGTAAAACAGAAAGGAAACATCGAATTTTAGAAAATTTCCCAAACTAATAAAATAAAATTTACTGTTGTGAGGATTTAATAGGTAAATAGATTCGAGGACTTACCCGCAATATACATATTTTATAATAGGGTACTAAAATTCATTATGTTATACCTACTGTGCAATGTCACGTCAAGGACATGGAGAATGTTCAAAATGTAACACCTATCTAGAGCATAACTGGAGAGATGGAGAAACAGAAATCCAACAGTGACTGCCCAATTATGGCTTTAAATCATTGTTTTATATAGCCCTGCAGTAAAAGTACTAAGTATTAAAAGAAAGAAAAGTGTGGGTTATAACAATCTTTGGACTATTTCCATATTTGATACAATGCATCTAAATTTTGCAACATAACTTTAACCTATATGCTTGTCTTAAACACCTGTTATGATACCTTTATTAATACTTATTACATAGTGTTGGTAAATACAATTACTTTATAGAAAAGAATGATTTGCGATATGAAGACATCTCCTGAAAAAGTAACCTTGTGTTTAAATAAATTATATACATGTAAGATAAATATTAGATTTTCGTATGCATTGTCTACTGCCCATTTTGCAGTATTGTGTAAAATCTGGATTTACTTGCTTGCACTGTAAAAGTACGAATGATAGGTACACGTCAGTAAGTAGGCTTCACACAACTAAACGCTCACAAAAAGTGATTTGTAGATGACAAATTTCCTCTTAAACTCTTTACTATGTATCTGTTAATTTTAACATTGAAATTTGAAATGGAATTTTCAACACTTAAGATACTATTTTTCATAACCTCAGTTGTTTCGAATGCGCTGTTTGTGTCATGAGCACTATGTCTAAAGAAAAGAAAGGCGTTGACATAGATGTTCTTTTAATATTAAACATATTGTATGTAAACATTAAAACGACATAATTGTTATGATACCCTCTTAGATGATATTTATTCTAAAAAAGATGATGTGTGGATTATGATAATTGTAATTTAATATTTGTCTGATTACATTAACATTTGCACATAACGTCGTGTAGTTGAGGTAAAACATATTGTTTCCATTGGTGTTCAATCTAACAAAGAAATCATTATTCCAATAAACTGCTTGTTTGTTGCCCTGTTATTGCTTTAAGTGAATGAAATGACGGAATGATTAAACAGGTAATGCAATATAACTCTAATGAACGTAAAGGTTCACACACTTCCACTGTTCAGTGACTACAACATCTGCAAAGGTAGTACTGTTTTATTGTGATGCATTAAAATATCAAGATTCTTCAGTGAAATAATGTTGTTGTTTTTTGCAACAATATAAACATGTTTAAGAACTACTAACGAAATGTCCAAATATTCAACCACCTTTAAACATCAATTAAGCATCAACGTCATTAAAAGGTTTAAACTTTGACCAAAAAATATAAAAAGTTGGGATTGTAAAAATGGAAATATTTTGTTAGTTTTGATTATATGGCTCTACGCATGTTGATTTTTTTCTTTTTTAGCGTAAATGATCGATTTCATTTCTCCCGTGGTCTCCAGAAAGGGCATTTTCACTCTAAGCTACGCAACCCTTGAAACAACTTTACTTCTTACCACTCTGACAATATCAGATTTATTTGTTTGATTTTTAAATCTTAGATCTTTATTCTATTTTAGCTTTTTGAAAACTCCATTTGACAGTTCTCGGACTGATACTCCAGTTCAACAAACAGCATACACCTGCATTGGATAAAAATAATTGATTTACAAATTAACTTTAAATGAAATATCAGCATATATATAGTATTTACAATAGATAAAAGCTTCAAGACCACCGAAAAATTTCAATTGAGAAAGTAGTTTCAAATAACACTGCCTATCCGATGATGTACATAAGCATTTAATGACGTCATACGATAAAAATGCAGTGACGTTATAGATGAATTATAATAATAACAATAATATTAATAATAATAATAATAATAATAATAATAATAATAATAATAATAATAATAATAATAATAATATCTTTATTTTACGAAGGTAACGTAAGCTATATACATACACACAGCATATAATATAATCTTTTCTAACAGAGGCCTTCGAATAAAAAAATAGAAATAAAATAAATGTGCAATGTAACAAATGAAATACTTACTTAATGAAAAATAAACAACGCTACCGAAGACGACCCGTCGAAAACAATAAAAACAAAATAAATAAAATTAAGTATTTTGATGAGAAAATGTTTTATAAAATCCAATAATTGTTTTAATGAGCTACGGATTTATCCGCAATTTGTATGTTATATAATAAAGGCAAACAAATTCCCACAGTCATATTTACTGTGCAATCACACGTAAAGGGCATAGAGATTACTTAAATTGTCCCACCTAAACACGGCAAAACCTGAGAGATGAAGAAACAAAGTTCTAACGGTGACCGTCCAAATTATGGCTTAAAGTCACAATATTCATGTTGTCTCAACGACTTGTCCGGTCGTCGTATAATTTAAAAGCGATGCAAATTCTCGACTTAAAATGGTCAATTGCACGAAATGCGATACAACGAGGGATTACCGAGTTTTAACAATAAGCAATACATTTCCTGATAAGTTTTTAAGATATCAGAAAAGTTATTGAGACCCTTGATTTTCTATATCTTTATAAAATATGTTCATGAAAAGCTAACCGTCCATTGTTGTTATACACATTTGTTTAATTTCGCCAAGATCTATGCTTTTAAATGCACATGTGTATACACTAATAACTTGGACCAACAAATGACATAAGTGTACGTAATCTAAAAATAAACTATAGTAACGGGTTGGTGTTGGGTTTGCCCGAACAGTACAGAACCATTAAGAATAATGATCATGGTACAAGTACACTTTACGCTCACACGAATTGAATAATATTGTGATCGATCATCATTTCTATATTTGCATGACAAGGTCAGTGCCTTTGTCATTTTAACATTTAAATGATGTAATTGGAATTAATAACGATCTACTGACTTTTAAATATGTGCTTTATGTGACACATTTGTACTTACTCGGATATCTAAATGGATTCCGTTTTCCACATTATTGTGTTGATAAAGTTTTAATGACGTGACATCTTGAAGAATTATATTCAGAAATAATTCCTTAAATAAATGCCATATTACATAACAAGTGTATATACAATTTCTTTGAATAATCTTCCTAAGATTTGTATATTCTCTTCAATTTCCTGGCACCGACCATTTCTTTGGCAAATCTTTAACACAAGCTAATAGAACGGATAATATTATTACAGTTACATCGTATTCTTATAATTACATTTAAACTTAGAAAGTATACTTCTGAAGCTTGCTAGATCACAATAGATCTTTTGAAATCGTTTTTGCTTTACAGAAGGATATTGCTTTCAAGTTCTCAAATTAGGGGGCCTTTGAACGAGAGTTTCCAAAGTCTAATTGCTTTCGAAGTGAAAAGAACGAAATAACTGAAATGTGAGTGCTTCTTGTAATTTAACACTATAACCGATATCCCTAGTCACTTTTATGAATGAATGACCAAATGATAAATTCCTTGATGTGTCACTTAAACAAAACAACATATTTTTGTTGGTTTTAAATCGACGACTTCAGTTTTCATTGGGCTCAAAAATGGCTAACTCAAAAATGAGATATCATTTGTAAATGTTATTCACATTCTTAAGGCATTACTACCTCAACCTTTTCCATTTTTGAGATCTAGCCTGAGTTATCAACTAAAGTTAAGTATTCAAAGTATAGTTTTCAATAATATTTACCAAACATTCACGAATGTATAGACATGTCTTTATGCCAGTGCAATATGATAGAACTGTCAGTTCAGATATGTCTGAGGCAAGAAGACGTTAAAATATTTCTAATAGAGGCATGTTGTTATGTGATTGTTTGCTTAAGGTTTCACGTAAAACTAGGGTATGCAATGTAATTCATAGGTATTACTTTGTTCTTCGCTTTTCGTGTTATTACGTAAACATTTTGATTCCTGTCCTGGTTGGTTTCATATTGGATGAAATAGAAACTTTATTGAAGCAGCTATATTGTAATGTACATTTTCATCCAGATTTTGGCACTGAAGAGCATGATGGATCATTATACTTTTTATGTTTAAAAAATCACTTTTAATCTTACCAAATCATTGACTCCATATCAGGAAAAATACAAGCAGGAAACTTTGCTATTTTTACCGCGATGAAAGTCTTCATTTTCATTTACTATATAACAATTTTGTTTTCCTTAATTCGGAAACATTGAATTCTTTCAAAATAATACACAAAAAGTCATTTTTTAAGATTTCTTCTTTCAAATGTCACTTTTACACGGTCTCATGATTTGTATAAGTGCTGCTTGCTATTATTTTTACAATCGCATGCAATCAAACGTATGAATGGGAAGAGCTAAATCTGTGTTAACATTTTAAATGGATATGTTACATAATTTTATTCTGTGCAATCAAGAAGTGAATGCAATCCGAATGCATTTACATTTTAAAAGCAAGCTTATGTAACCATAAATAGTACAAATTCATTATCGACTAAATGTGGTCGTATTTGTTATTGCGAAATGTGTGTCATACATGTACTTGTTGTGCCTCATTGTAGTGAAAAATATATCAAAAGTAACTGTTACATTTAAAACCATATACCCAGTAGCCTATAGAAGTGACTTACTGATTATTAGGCAAATGTAATATTAACTCAGCATAGGATCGGGATACTTAAGAAAGCATAAACAATAAACCTTTATGTATCGTCAGACGGCGAAATACCCGGTGTATCAGAAACTCCCTGCAATACTCCCTGTACCGTTTCCTTTTCAGGTTGGTAACGAAGAAAAACATAAAATGCGTTGTCAAGATTTTTCAACCATTACATGAAAGTCAAAGCATTTTCTGTCTCTCTTATATCGGTATTGCCAACAAATGCATTGTACAATTATTGTTCATGAATATGACATAATTCATTAAGAATCAAATTTGAGGAGACTCAAAATGCTCATTGCTTGCTACTAAACGCATAGTTACTGATTCATTGATTTATATTTCATGTTGTATTATATTTACTAGGACTACTTCAAAAGAGAAGAACTATATAGTGAATTCAGTCATGGAACATATGAAGTTAATTTGGGTAATCGTTAGTAATAAACAACACTTCATTAGTAAACATGCATGACTTCAACGGTAATTTACCATCATATTTATATTTATAACATGCAAACTACAGGTAAATGCTTTGCAAATACTTACATGTTTCTTAATTATAAAAAAAAAACTTACCTTTAATAAACATGCAAAAAGTTGAATGTTACAGCTTTCCATTGAAAACATCTGATTGCTTTAAAAGGGTTCGCCCTGAAAACAACAGCTTTTTAGAGTAATATGGACGTATTACAATTTAGTAACTCTTTTAGAATTTACACCCCTCTTAAATAACAGTTTGTTTTTATTTACGCGATTATTATAGAAACCTAAATGCATTCCTAGGCTTTGGACATGTAAAATCCATTTAGAGACGCAGCCTTTTCACATACAAATTGCACATTCTACCACAGAAACTAATGTGAATATTCTGAAAATATATTTTGTCAAAAGTTTTTTGAGCTTAACTGATCGTCCTAGAATTAAGACATTGGTACATATAACTTTTAATGTTATATAAGGTAAATAAGAAAAGGTCCTATCAAAATTTTCACAGATATTTAAATTTTATCTATCTGTAGACAAAGGCAAACAAGGTAAATGCAAATGTGACAAAACACAGAGACGAGACATAACACACATAAAGAAAAACCATCAGTTACCGCCTTGGAACAGTCAATCGGCAAAAGGGCCAACTGGGGTGCTTAAACCTGGTTTGTGGAGCGCTCCAACCTCGCACTTCCTGAAGGTTTTTCTAGCAAACAAACAGTGTTAATAACAACATCCCGTCAAAGTGAAACAACTTACAGTAAGCACCTGCATCGGGAGTTAAAACAGATACAATGAACTTATATACATACATACATGTAATAACTAGTAATAAAATAAACACATATGTACAGTATGTACAGTAGATAAAAGCCTCGGCAACGTAACATGTAACAAATTAAGAGACAATTTATTGAAATAAAAATGAAGGAATGGCCCTTGTAGATATCCGACAATTGTGACCAAAACAAAAACGTCACAATAGGTTTTATCGTTCAGGTTAGTTTGACATTTTTATTGATCGCATGTTTTTCATCAAGTAGGGTTTACTAATGAACCACTATTCATTTTTATCGCAATAGCCGAACGGCCATTTCTACATTTTTTAATTAAAATATTTCTGGCAATCGCAATAGTTACTACTACATGTAATATGTGCATGTTACCATTCAAAATATTCAAATATAACATGTGATTATCTTGAATGGCTACATGCAAAACATTGCACGGCACAGTCAAGAGCCTTTCTGTTAAAGAGTATTTCACACATAAACATAGTAAACTCCTTATTAGATTGGAGCATTATCGTGAAGGAAAATCAAGTTTATTTTGTTTAATAAGTGATATCTCAATTATCCTCATTAAATGCACAGCATCATTTTAAAAGTAAAATAAACTAGTCAATATCGGTTCTGATATGCAGCCGCTGATAATGGAATTGGCGCCTTATAAATTTTAGATACAAATAAAATGTTAACCTTGCATCATTCTTACTTTATATCTTCATTCATGATTGTTCTGACGACACATTGATTGAAATAGCTTGAATGTACAAAATCTGAATATAATATACAGGCATAACTCGTCGAACAGTTAAGAAGAACGAGCTGAAAGCGCCGATTTGTAATACTAGTATATTATTTTTAGAAATTTGTCAATCGTTAAAGGTTTCGTATTATAAGTATGATGTATGGTTACATTAACATTTTGCTATAGGTGGATTTACATGTTCGTTCACTTTGGTAAACAAATGTTAGGATAGACGCATGCAAATGTACATCATGATATACTACATGCATGTTGTATTTTTAATTTGAAAGCATTTTATAATCAAGGGAAAATACTGCTGAGTCGTTTCAAATTAAGAAAGTTATAACAAGTCTAACATTAATATAAATTTAGACAGAATAAAATTGCTCTATGAGGATTGTTTTGTAGTGCCAGGCAGAAACGGACGGCAACTGACCGATCTAAAATAAAATTCTCCAAGACCCGAAAAATACTAGTGAGGAACTCATTGGCACGTGGCCATGTGTTTACATGTACATGTACATCATGCAGCTCTAACAAAATAGCGGAATTGTAGTGTTTGTTTGATCACTCATTTCTCACGATCGGAAGGTATATATGTTTTGAAATTGTTTAATACAAGGTTATGAGTCTTCTGCCAAATAGTACTTAATAGTACTTTTGTTCTTTTGGTTCATCATTGATTCATTGAAAATTCAATCCAGGTGACGAAACAATTATTTCCTAGTTTGTTGCATATTATCTCAGCATACAAAATGCCGCAATTCTGTTGCCCTATTCGCATGACCGTGCAGTTCATAGGCTAATCGACACAAATAGAATCATGATTAATACTCACGCAGTTGACAGGTGAATGTTTGTTGGAGTTGACCCCTGGTCTAAAAATGCTCTATCGATCGTCAAATGTTCGATTGTATTCGTAAGTGATTGTAATGGTTGCAAATTTACAATCTTAAAGGACTATAATATCTAACTGTGCAAAAAATACTGCTAAGTGGAAACCGAATGAGACTTATATAGTATATAATTTTAAAAGATGACACATCTGCTTCAACACTATCATTTCACATCATAGGAAGATCTAAGCACAATAGTTACGTGGTACCTCAACTCAGCAATAAACAATGCGTAAACTCTGAGCAATACCAAACTCGGTCAACTTCATTTTGATATGTCTACATTCATTACATATTATCCTGACCTAAAACTAAACAACACAACCAATGAAATATTTTCTGGTAATGACGCAGAAAAGACCATGTGCAGATGAAGAATGTGTTTAAACCCGCATGACTTGATAATTTCAGTCTCCCACCTCCACGACATCAACAGAATGGCATGATGATATTTACTATTAAACACATGCGCGTTCATAAATGCAATTATGGCAATTACGAAAATGCCGGTGCATGTTGTGGTTGCAGTGATTTAAAACGCAGAGATGACAATAGCAATTATTATGAGAGGAAATGGATTCAGAAACAATATGTTCTAAGTTAATTGTAAGACCGAACCGTCACCTCTCAATTTTCTGACAAATTATCATTTGTCAGATATAAAGCTGACCTGCGACTCCAGGGAATGAATAATTGCACTTTTGCGAAACTGTTGTGTTCGGCAGACTTTTTAATCTAGCAATGAACATGCCCACGTTTATATATTGTGTCCATTAAGATCCCGTCCATGGTACTTTACAAATGTATCGTAGACCAGTGAAATGAACTTTACTTCTCCCATTAGAAGACTAGTTAGGAGTGCCCGTGGCGTGGTGGTAAAGCCGACGACTTACTCTTAAGACTGTTTAGCCTTTTATCGCATGTGTTTAAGTCTCATTAAAGCAAAGGCCTGCCAACTGACTTGCTTTGTGCCGATGGTTCTATCCAGATCTTAGTTTTGGGATGCTCCTCCACTCCAATGCCTGAGCCTCGCCATAATGACCATAATTGGTCGCTGCGTTTGTAAAATAATAACCTAAAAGACTAACCTATTAAATTTCTCAACACATAGTTTAACATAATTACAAACAAGTAATTGAGGTTTTTGGGTAGCTATTCTTTCTGAAACTGCTCTGATTTCTAACAATTTTCGTTTTATTGTTAAGCAGAATTTTTTAAAATTAATATATTGAATATTAGAATTTATACGCATTTGTTCATATGACATCACGTTTTAGGATCGCTGTGATTATGTATATGAATATCATTTTAACATTTGTTTACATCCTGTCCGACTCATAATCATAACCGCCATTATTACTCAGTGTGAATCTTGTAATACCTTCTGTACCTGAATTCAGTTAGGATTATATCCAGATTAAACATTTCCTTTTTTATACCAGGCAATAAATAATTTACACAATGATAATAACAGATGAAGTGATAGTTTTTGCGCTGACTGTCTAGGTTGTGTTTTTGCTGTCGCATTTTATATCGTAATATGTTTGCAATCCACTTTAATTGAATTATTACATGGAAAAACTGACACTGTCAATCTGACCTGGGTAACGTTCTCATGTTTTATAAGATTGTCTAGACAGCAAGGTGGATCTAATTATTTACTCAGGAAACAAATTACTGACATGGCGTCATGTGCACCTGTTTATTAGATGAAGCATCTGGTGATGACAATTGTTGTCGGCATTAATTAGAAATGTGTAAAATGAAATTGAATATTTGTTTGAAAAGCAAATGTATCAGTGTCTCAATGATAAGTCTGGTATAAGAGTACGATATCTTTTCATTCTATAAATAAATGCAGAATTGTACACATTCTTTTGATTTTTCTGGATTCTGAAATCATAAATGTTGATTTAATAAAGTTGTGTGTATGATACTGTAGCTCAGAGACAGAGAGAGAATGCTAAAGGGCTCAAACTAATTTGAGAGAGCATCCACCTGTGGGTCATTTATCTTAATTCCGAATCCCGGAGGGCTTGCATGTTTTTCTCCAATGATACATTGACATCCAGCGTAAAAGATTCACCGTAGTTTCGATACAAGTGATTGGGGTTGCTTTAAAAATAAAGTACAAACACACATAACATTCATAAATTTCATTCACCCTTAAAACAACACTCTTATACACTCAACCATACCAAGCCATATATTATGTAACATACTGGTCACAGTGGTCAGTACTGATCATAGGCCCACAGTGTTATTCTGAGCAGGTTATTATACATGTACAGGCAACAGGCTTAAGTATATTTAAAACACCTGGTCACATACATATGTCACAAAACAGTATTATGGTTACATATTTTACACAAAAATATTTGTAACAGAAAGGGCATCACATGTGATGTACGAAATATTATTTCAGCAATTAGTTGAATGTTTAGAAAATTTTAAGAAAAATGTTTATTTCTCCTGCAACCATTTTACATTGGTCATTATTTAGGTTACTCCGCAGAAAAGAGATTACTGTTCCTTTTTTCGTTTTGAAAGGAGTCATTTTACCATTCATTAAAGTGACAAAGTCTCAAAGTTCTGTCTTTCGTCTATTTTATTTAAGATCGTGATTCATCATTTGGTTATTTTTTGCAAATGCTCGAACAAATTGTAAAGTCATACAAAAGGATTTTTTTACAAAAAAACAACAGAAAAAAAGGTTCTAAGATTACACATTCATTTGGTGTTGTCCGAACGTAATATGTGATCAATCTATTATACTGTCTGTAAAAATATATGTCACACATGAAATTGGTAGTATTAAACTAATCGAAGAATTTTCATTTATGCGATCGTTTAAATTTGGTTTGTATGAAATGATAATATAAATATATATTTTTGTAATTCCTTTTCATAATTAAAGCCCTTAATCAACTTCTGATGAGTTGTAATTTGCACGTTAAAGTTTATGAGAGTAAATTGAAACGAACAGTGCAGAACAGAACAGAAGTATATTTGTGATGTTGGCTATCTTACAAGTGGGTGATACAATAATACAAATTAAGAGTTGCGCTTCAGAGAATACGGAAAATACAGAAAACTTGTGATTTAATAATTATACATAATATTGAATATTGAATTGAATATTGAAAAAAAGAATTTTTGTCAGAATAATCTCATCTTTGGTGGTCAATACTCTTATCAAAACTGTCAATATTAATACGACCACAATACGATAGATAAAAAGTAATTTCTATTATTGTTGTATCTTTGACATTCAAAAAATCATTTTCAACGACTCGTTGGTTTTGCAAGCAGAAGTTACAAATCATTCTGCCTCGACATAAATGCGCATTCCTTCTAGTGTCTCTAGCGAATTTATGATTTGATCATCGAAATCTGGATAATGTGCTTTCATCTGAAATGAAATTTTAATTTATACATGTAAGAATCTCTCTGGAAGTCCAGGTTTTCAATATCAGTCAACCTTTGTTTAACAACATTAAAACGCTCAATATTTTTCTTGGCTTAACAAAAGTCGCAAAACCATGTTTAAGTAAAAATTCTTTAAAACTATTATTTTCAGCTTTAGACAACAATTTAAGGTTATCTAGTTCCGGGCACATGTTATAATTTGCACCAGTATTCAGTGCATCGTACATAATAATCAAATCTTAGAGACATTCTGTCGCGTTTCCCAAGAGATACTACACAACAATTTGTAATTGCATTTACACCCAATAAATATTGCAAATGTACTACTGCAAGATGTTTTAATACATATATGTACCAAGCAATAAGAACATGTCCTGAAAAAATAATTGTTGGGGCAAAACATTTCATATCTTTTTTCACATCAAGACTTCTAATAACACTGTTTCGTTTCTTTTTCATTCAGTGAAATAACTAGACACTCTTTTATCTATTGTTGTATCTATTTAATGTTCTAGCTTTCAGATTGGACTACGTTTAGTCTATTTCGAAAAGGAACGTACATGTAGCGCATGAGTCACTTATAAGCAGTAGATAGTTTGTACTGTATTGATTTGGGATAAATATCAAATGTAGATAAATGTTTCAGTGGGAGGCATACCAGGTCATCTGTCATGAAAACGGAATCTAGTTTAAAGTACTTAAGTTTATAATCTTATATGTTAACATATCACTGTTTTTGCTTTGTATTTAGATACATCTTAGCAACATATTTATGATCATTATAGCGACGTCTAACAGCTTTGGTGGAGGAAGACCCAAGACAAAAGTCCGGGTAGAACCACCGGCGCACCGCAAGCAATTCCCACATTAAGATATTCGCCCCGATCGATGGGAGGCTAAGCAGTCAGAGATGTTACAAGCGTGCAACTCTACCAATACGCCACTGGCGTCACACATATAACAGAAACTCAAATTGGTATTATCTTTAATACTACACGCCATAAACGTCATACAATTTAAACAAGACGCAAATTGCGGGCTAATAACACTGCAGTTTTGTCAACTCGAACTCTGAAAATCTGTATTTTCCATTGAAAACAGCAACATAAATAAGTTCATACAAACACATTGTTGCAAACCAATTATATTATATTGCAAAAATGATTATAATCATCAGATCAAGGACTAGCTAACAATTCAAAAATATGTCACTTATCATTTCGCATTCTTAACGTTTATAATTGATATAATTGTGCACATTGAAAGTTAATATTGTTGCAACAAAAACATTTATAAGTATACAGCTACTTTTGATCGTGTGTTTCATAAACTTATGACGTTCAATTATTTGGTTATTCTAAGGCTGCATGGTAAAATTAAAAACGACTTGCAGGCTCATAAGAATCAAATATCAAAGGAAATGACCCCTTCCCTCCATTAAGTTTTGTATTTTCAAAACTTAAATGGACTACTGTTTGTACAGCAATTGCCAACTGCACTCTGATGCAATATGGGAAAATCAGAGATACAGTGTACTCTATAATTTGTTTTCCAGTGATCATTAAGAAAGGTAGCAGTGCGAATAAACACATTTAAATCACAGTAACAAATCTGTCTAGACACGTGTCTGTACGTATCATAACAGATCAATTGTTCCTGACATGTCTACTCTGTTTCGAGGAGCAATCATACTGTTAATTGGCATAACATACCAAATAGTTGTATTTCATAATCGCACCAGCATTCCATTTTGTACTGATTCTTACATTAGTTTGGTTGGAATTAAAGGAATGTTCAGTTTGATTGTTTTGTCTTTTGCGACCTTACACAAAAATCCTTAAAAAAGCAACAACATTCAAACGGTAGGTTTGTTATATGTACTAATTTCACAAGCTCGTTATTTATTGTTACATGAAGACACAATACTTTTGATCTTGATTGATAATAATTCCCGCGTTTTGTAAAGTCGTTGTACAAAAGGTCTTTTTTTCTTTTAAAACAGACGGTTTAGAAGTCCTATATTACAACTGACAAAATATTATGTGACTATTTTTTTCGCATTCCTAACAATTGTATCTGTTGTATTTTCATAGTGCATACTGGAAAACTTAGTTTGTTCTGCAACAGCATTTATAAGTATCACTATCCGTATGCAAACATCAGATATAAGCTATAACTTAATTTCCAGTAATCATTGAAACAGTACCAGTGCATATGGATACATTTGAATCACGGTAACAAATCTGCCTGCGCTCTGTTTCGAGGTGGAAAACAGCTGTTTAATAGCATATTTTAGAGTTATGTTTCTAATTCATAATAGCATTAGCATTCCATAATGTCACTGCTTCTGATTTTAGTAGGGCTAGAATTAATGGAATGGCCGCATGCTCAGATTTTTTATTTTGTGTTTGCGACCTTGCATAAAAGTCATAAAATATGATAATAGAAAAAGCATTCAAAACGCAGGCGCCTTATTTTAAGTGTCTTTAATTTCAGCAATTATTGATAATTTATATTTACATATAGACACATATTTCAAATCTTATTTAGTACAGTTTATTTTATATTGCTATCCTAATGTCACCCAAAGGTTCATTTGAACCAACAATCATTTAGTATACACCATATGTAGGCATCAAATAAGGGCTACATTTATGATATGTTTAATATTTCACGATTAGCAGACATTCATCAGAAAGGTACATACACCATTCATTTAAGTTCTGAATTGGGCTAAAATTGTTTAATTTTGTTTAATAAAAATATAAATTAAATAGTATGTCTTTCAAGACAAAAACTATACATTTTAGTCTGGTTCGTCAAAAACAGTACATGCTATTTTTACTTCGGTTTTAAATACCTCCCTTAAATAATAATATAATAATATCATAATAGTTGCAACAATTACTCTTGAAAATAAGCAGACAATGTCGTGATAGATGTATAATTTATTTTATGTTACTTCAGATTAATAAGACAGAAAAGTAAATGGATATCATTTAAGCTTATTTGTATTGTAACAAAGCACTTTTTAAGAACTGATGGACAGGAAATATTTTCTAACCAGAACATGTACATATTTATGATATGGCGTTTATCGGAAATGTATTATTGATATTTGAAACTCAGCAAGATATAGGTTTCTATCAAATAGTCATTGTAGTTAGGATTTTAAAGACAATCGATGTCAATTTTGTCTTATATGGTCCATTATTCAAATTACTTTGTGGTGCTATAAAGGTCAATGTCCATCCAATTTATTTCTGAAGTGTGAGGTTAAATGCTTCCTCATATTAACATCACGTCGGGCCATTTGACTTATCCGCCTATTAGTGTAAGAAAAGAGTAGGCTATTTTATCAACCCAGTAAAGAATGGATCACATGCTCTTACTTGTTTGTAGAAACTTTGTTTATTTTTAGATTGTGCTTGTATTCACAATCCTTTTATTCATATTGTTGTACTCCAAGCCCTACAGGACCGATGGCTTACATTACATGAGGTCAAAGTATTTTTCTGTAAATATCATGTTTTGGTAAGTTACGATTTACTTCTTTGTAAATGTAAAGAAACTAAAGAAGCTACCATTTTTCGTATCCCTGACACACGTTTCTGCTATTAAATAAAAGGCGTAAGAGACTTAAACCAACCTCTTAGTGCCCCATTTTGTTATTATTAGTAGTATCGATATTGATTTCAGTATTTTAAAACATGTTGCGACTAGTAAACCAACTTTTAAAAAGTGTTTTCCCCTTTTTCTGCTTGAGTGGTTTTGTGAAAGTCATGAGGTAAATGTTTATCCACAAGCAAAATTACAATATAATGTCATGCTCTCGTTAAATATATGTGCAGTATTTCGCAAATTACATTAAGAGAATTCATACATGTATATTATATTTTCTCAATTTTAGTACTTTTGCCATAGTCAAAGCAAAGGATGGATATATATAACAGAAATTTTGTTTAAATGTGAAGACTGATAACCATTTCTTTTGAAAGCAATTTTCGTTTTAATATAATACATGTGTACATATCATGTATGTTGCCAAAAGTTTTAAATCTGTACAGATAAAACTTGAGACATCACCAATAATCACATATCTTGTTACATTTGCATGTGCATAATATCATTTATGAAGAAAGTAAATATTTTCAATATATATTGCCAAACAAATCACGTTCCTTGCTAAACATTATTGTCTGATAATTAAAGGAATGATCCTTTCCAAATGTACTTTATTCCTAGGCTGATTTTTTAGATTACGCGTGATCTTAATTGCTTCATTTATTGAGAGTGCATTAGCGCGTGTCGAGTTAGAGCTTGGATTTCATTATTGTTTATTATTTAACTTATAAATCCTTTGTCACTACTACCAATAGCTATACATATACGTTACCAGTTTCCGCCATTTAATTTCATTATTTAATGAATCAATTTGAAAACCCCATGTTTATATTGTAAAAAAGTATACTACTATTATTAGATAATTTGATACCATAGAATTATATATAAATTAAAATATTATATATATATATATATATATATATATATATATATATATATATATATATATATATATATATATATATACACACACACACAATAACAACTTGCGGAACCGTCAATAGAACACCAACAATATTTGTTTGTGTATATTCTAGATTACAGTAAAGCATTTGATTGAGTCTTCATGAACCGCTGCTGGAGATGTTAAAATAACTAAATACTGATGGAAAAGATCTGCGATACATACTGTGACCAAACAGCTGCAGTAAGAATAGATGACGAGCTAAGCGGTTTGGCAAGATCCAGAGAGGTGTAAGACAAGGGTGCATAATATCGCTTGACCTATTTTCTTTGTACAGCAAAAGATCCCTCCGCCATCTGGATAGCTGCACTGGGATATCCGTGAGTGGACGCCAACTAAGTAATTTACGTTATGCGGACGATACCTTTCTTCTTGCAACTTCCAAAGACGACCTCCAGATACTTCTGGAAATAGCATAAAGTAGAGCAAACAGCTTGGTTTGAACTTGAATGCAAAGAAAACATTTAGTATGCTGATACACCTTGGACGATTGTGGTGTGATATAAAATCGCGTCCAGCTCAGAGTAAACAATCGTTTATCAAACTTGAATCAGTATTATGCTCCAATACCATCACGCTCAATTTAGACTAGGCAATCTTAAGGCGTATGTTTTCGACTGTCTTGTTATATTGTTGCGAAAGCTGGACTATCTGCCTTAAAGGGAGAAACGCATTAATAGCGCATAATTCTGGTGTTTTAGGCAAATGTTAGGGGTCGATTGAAAAGATCACATTTCTAACGAGAAAATATGGACTAGATCTGGATGTACTAAAGGATTGCTGATAGAAACTATCATGGAAAGACAAATGACTTTCTTAAGACAGATTTACCGTCGAATAGGCATAGACTATTATATAGTATTGACTGGTAGAATACCAGAGGCGAAAAAGCAATGTCGACCAAGACGCACTTTGACGGGATTACCGTAAAAAAGCATTGCAGGGCCGCTGCTTATAAAGCTCTATATTACTCTCCCCCTCTCTCTCTCTCTCTCTCTCTCTCTATCTCTCTCTCTCTCTCTCTCTCTCTCTCTCTCTCTCTCTGTCTTTTACTGAAACAAAAGAACAGTGAGCCGTAAATAGCAATCTGACAACAAGTAGACGCTCTAGAGATTATACTTGTCAGTATTCAAGCATTTATCACAACATACCGATTATTTCTGACAGATCCTTCAATGTGCAAATTAAAAAATGATGATATTTGGCGGGACAGTTTATGTTGTCTTCAGAGTGTTACGTCCATTTTCCTTTGATAGACATTGGACTTTGATTCGTCAGTTCCATCTACACATTAACAGGTTGCTACAAACATTTACGTTTTTCTCTGGTCATTTTTACTTGATTCAAAAATTTTCAAATTTGATTTCATTTGAAATAAATTATTTTATGTAGTTCTTCTAACAGAAATAATACCTTCCCTCTCCGAAATACTATGTGGACCTTTTTCAATACATCACTACTTTCATTTAATGACGCGTTGAATTAATCTTTAAGAATACGCCATCGCTTGAGCAGTTATGTTTTATCAAACAGATATATTTTGACAAATATCTGTGAGTATACAAATAGTGTGAAGTTAGAGCTCTGTCGAACCATTTTGCCGTTCCAAGGCGTTAACTCTCGGGGCAGCTTTCTTTGTCTAAGGTCTCGTTACAGCTTTGTTCTTATATTTAAATAAAGTATACATTCCAGCATGCTAGTATATTTTTTCATTATACATGTAACATGTTTAAAGGAGACGAGAAAATGATATTAAAACTTTAATGTTCAAATATAAAATAGTATGAAATATGAGAACAGGGAAAATCACGCGTGAGCTTCTAGAAAAGTCGACAGAACATCCACATTGTAGGAGAATGGTATCGTGTTCGAAACTCGGTGAAGCTGCAAAGTTTTCACCAATGTTACACTGTTGCCAAACGTAAATGGCCCGCTATGGTATCGATACAAGTGCTTGGATGTGTGCAGGCATGTTACCTGTAAAAAATATAATCGGAGAAAATTAACTTCAGGCAACCCGGAATTTTTTGTAGCCGCGTGGTCAGAAAATTATGTGTGTGGGCCGCCAAGCTTAGTAGATGGAGTGTTCACCCTATTGCGAAAAGCCCCGGGTTTATGCCCGGACTTATAAATTTTACCTTATATCACAATACCGACAGCTGAAAATGCTAATACGATGTGCTGTTGTAAATATGTACACAAACTAGGCAAGTGGCATTGAACGATTTATAATAAAGAACCATAGAAGAACAACTTTGCCAGATTTGTGTAAGAACATCGTCACCATTATGACTGCTTCTAAAAATCTATAAAGAGCACAGCGGTGTCAATATAACATAAACACGATCATTATTTATATTTAACTTATAAGCTAGGTCGACCATAAATCATTTAAGAGAAACAGATGATATTCTGCACAAGCCTTTTTGATCGATTGTAGAATAATAACGATTTATATAACACAGATGTTTTACCTAGCACACATTTTCTGTCTTTATCCTGCTTTTTTCTAGCATATATTTTAATGTATTATATAAATATATGATGCAAATTCAACATAAAGCATCTTGAGAATTGTACTACTGAAGTGAAAATGGGATTTATAACTGCCCGCAAAATATATTGTAGTATTGGAACAAATAAAGCATATAAATACTACAATATGAACATAAGTAATTTTTCTTTTAAATGATAATGTCAGTAATCTGGGTAAGCTTTTGAGCAGTTTGATTCTTGAAAGTCTGAAAACCATGACAATACTTAAGTGTGCTCTGGTTGGCGCAATATATACATACATGTATTGTCACTGCTGGAAGAATATCTATATGCTTATGAAAATAAATCACCGTGTTTAGCAAATGTCGTCTTTTTGCCTAAGGTATGATTTAGCATGCTAGCCAGAATCAAATAAATAAACTAAGTATCTATCTAACATCCTATTGCCTATATGACGCTGGTGACTTGTGACTGCAGTATTATGGGAAAATGTGTACAATTATCGTGCTTCATGGCACTTTGACTTTATGCAGAGATCATTTTAAAAATTAAAAAGTGTTTGCCGATGTGTCGTGTGTAAAGCCTTCTTTTTACGCCGAAAGTGATTGATCCCGATCGATGGTAAAATATAATAATGATTTGTAAAATTAAAAAGAGTAGTCATGGATATTATATTTAAACATTAAAAGCCTAGTTTTTCTTAAAACTGTATTATCTGATACAAGTATGCAATATAAACGTGCAAAGAATGTTTGTTTATCCCAATGTGCTGTCTTGATTACCACAATATATGTTAAAAATAAAATTACTTGATTTATTTTATGTTTGTTATTTCGATACTTTACAGATACATGTAGTATATCATTAAAACAAAGAGGGAAACACAAAGTGATAATATGATCGCACACATGCTTACATATAATTCAAGATCATTTTATTAGAATGTGTAAATTAGGGCCTACTGCAATATGTAGAGTTCTGTTTCCTGAAATGTTAAACACGGAGATAAATTCCCTACATTTAACAAATGATCAGCAGTATACGGCTTATCTTCCTGTGGCATAACTGACATTGATACATTTTCCAGGAAAATCTGGCAATGATATTCCTGGCGTAAATGATACATGTGGACAGGAGTACAAAATAGTAATATGTATTATCTCAAAACCATTTGCAAGTTATATTTAATTATCCGTAAATCAAGCATTTTATTTTTGAAAGGAATTCATGATTGTTTAAAACTTAAATGATTGTCTTTTCCTTCAATAAGAATATATGACAAAGTCCTATGAGCATTGAAATATATATCAAACTCAGAAAAGGCAAAGGACAAATGTATTTCATTTGCAAGCCAAGTGTAAAGTAAGAACATTTTTTTATGATTCTAAAAGAGCAAACCCGACAGTTACCGCCTTAGAACGGTCAGTCGGCAATATGGGCCTTTATTTTTCATTGAATATACAAATTGTATCTTTATGACAAAATTATTCTCAAAGTGAGAAGCTATGACTATCGTTATTCTCATAAAAATTTTACTGGGCAGCTTCCACGTCTGTTACTTTTCTCTTCCTATTGCTATACGTATCAAACTTGTCTGATAGCAATCTCACGATTTACCAACGCAACCAGAAACATGGTTCTACTAATGTAGGTTTTATTTAAGAATATTTGTCAGAATATTATTTTTTTCAACGTAATTTGTAGTAAAAACTATTTTGAAAGAAGAAACACGTGTATATATTTATGATGTTTTAAAATTTGTGTAATTTGTGTAAATTTGTTATTTACTACATTATACATAGATTATTAAAAAGTTACATGGTAAAAAGAATATACACAGATATAGGCTTCTGGAAAGGAACTTGCATCAGTTGTGCAACAGCCAAATAATATGCCTCCATTAGCTAAATGCTCAGAATAAGATAAGGCGAAATTGTGCAATTATGTTATATTATTCATTATTAAGGTTATTCCGCAAACAAGTCAAGAAAGTATATGTAATAAAATATGTTCTTAGATTACACATATAAGTAATGTTCAGTTCCACTCTGACTAACATTTCTTTTCTATTTTCTTATTCAAAAGAATTAATATGCAGCAAAGCTTTTACATGTACAAAAAGTTAAAGGACAAATAAATTGTGACTTGAAAATTAATCATTCTGACTGAGCGGTAATTCGACGATTAATTACTGATACCATTTTGATATCATGGAATTGTGTTTGAACTGTTTTGAATGATTAATAATATCCGATTTCAAGCTTTAGACCAGACAACCAGATAATCGAAATTCAAAGGGTATGTTCTATATTAACTATAATTTCAAATTAATATAACACAAACGACTGAAAAGTATAGAACAGAAAAGAAAAAAATAACAGAAGTTAATTTTTAAATAAAGGCCATCGGCCCGTCATACAATGCGGTGATACAAAAACATAAATAAAGGTTTGCTTTACAAAGATTACGGAAAGTAAGTAAACATGTGTTTTCAATACGTATACTTAATATTGTATAATAAAAGTATAATGTTTTTTTAGGATACTCGAATATAAGGTGGTCAAAAGTTTCACCAACATTGTCACAATCACAACGTCCACAACACCATTTATTTCTAAGATTTAAAAATTTTTACATAAAAGTACATGACACTCAGTTTCAACACCTCCTATTTGTTGCTAATGCAAGCAAGCAAACGTTACGCATTCTACTGTCTTCCTGTTTCAATACAGAATTGATTATTTGATACAATATGGGATATTAATTGACATGCATCTCTCTTGCTCGAAAGAAGTCTTCATTATATGTTTTACAGTGCGAAGATTCACTGAAGCTACTGAGCCAGGCCGTGTTTCCAATATCAGTCAACATTTGTTTAACCAACAATAAAAACGCCCTATACTTCCAATGCCCGTCTCCTGGTATATTCAATAGTAGTCAAAGCGATGTTTAAAAAATATTATTTAACTTAGGTAACGTATTTGAAACTTGCAACTTCACCTGATTTTAACATTAGATAAAGACTGGTTACATGCATATTTCATAATTTGTACCAGCATTTAATGCATCGTTCATAATAATCAACACATAGAAGCAATTAGTCATATTCTAAAATAGCTACACAATCATTTGCATTTTGTATTTAATCCCATGATATATCGCAAAGTATTATAAAAAGAATATTTTACATGTATGATATATGTAACAAAGAATAAGAACAAAATATATTGTTGGCGCACACAATTTATATTAACACTTCTAATAACAACATTCGGTGTTAAATCATTTAATTATACAAGATAACAGGGTTATTATCTAAATTATTTAAAAACGTCTTGCTTTTACATTGGCTTAATCAAAGTCACTTGAATGATGTTCAGTCCAATCTACGTTTATAATACATCACGAAAGCACACAGCATGTTAGTCTGGCATAAACAGTAGACTGGTTGTTCTTTATTTATTTGGAACGCTTATCAAGTGCAGAATGTTCCTGAGTGGGAGGCACACATATATGTCAGGAAAATGAAATCCAGTAAAGAAATTCAAAGTACTCAGTTTGGAGTTATATATAATACAGCACACATGAAATGAACAGAAGACGAATTTTACAAAGCCGTTTTGTAAAATTGTGCTGACAAGATGCTTTATTTCTGTCCTTACAAGATTAATAAGTAGATGTAAACATTTTGAAGCACACCGATCATATAGTACTGAACAAATGATAATAAATGAAGTCCTGCTAGTATACAGGTCAACCTAATTTATTCATGCGTTGGCTTTTATCCATCTTTACAGCCTTGTAATCTTGCTGGATGCTTTGCGTTGACTGCAACATGGCGATCTGTAGGTTCGTAGGCGTCAAATACATATGAAACATACCATCTTCTTCCCATGAGCTTAAGATTTTCATACATTGTTTGGGCTAGTGTTTGCCTCCCAATCATAAACTGTATTCTTTGCTTTATGAGAATATCAGATATAAACTATTATTTGATTTCCAGTGATCATTAAGAAACGCATCAGTGCGTATGAGTACATTTTAATAACGGTGACAAATTTGTCTGTGCTCATCATAACAGATAATTTTTTCCTGACATGTCTGCTCTGTTTCGAGGCGTAACACAACTGTTTAATGACATAATATAAAATACAAATTCTAATTCCTACTCGCGTCAGCATATCATTCAGTCACTGCTTCATGTGTTAGTTTGACAAGAATTAAAAGAACGTCCGCATGTTCAGATTTATTATGTTGTATGTGCGACCTTATACAAAAAAATAAAAATAATGATAATAAAAATAAAATAAAATAAAAGCAAATATTACGCGTGTGTATCTGTGTGAGGCAAACAATTTTTGGTTTATAGTTGGCGAAACTATTACAGATATATTGTTCCCTTTAGTTTGAACAGTACATACTTAAAATTATAATTGCTTCATCAGTTACTCTTGGAATTAAGCAGAAAATGATGATAGGTAATGATAGTTGAATAATTTATCTAGACTTGGGCCTGTTTTGTAACTTCGTCAAAGTAAGTAAGGTAAGTAACACAATGTAAATAAATCTATGTTATTTACTGCATGTTTTTCGAGATCAACACATAAGGAAATGCATATCAACTTAGGTAATTTGTACGGTTACAAAACATGGGCAGAATTTAATTTCGTACACAGTAAATGTACATATGTATGACGTTTTCGGGAATGTATCTCTGTATTATAATGCATAATTGGAATTTTGTTCGCAAAAATATATAGTTTTCTATTAAAAGGAAATTGTAGAGACGATTCTAAAGATGGTACGGTCAAATATCGTCTTACATGGACCTATATTCAACTAACTAGTTGGTGCAATAAAGGTAACTGTCCATCCAATTTCTCTCTGAAGTATGAGGTTAAATGCTTCCATCAGAAGAACATTACCACTTTGGGCCATTTGTCTTATCCGCCTTTTATTTTGATAAAGCATACGGCAGGCTATTTCAGTCAGTTCATTTACGTATAGAATCAATCCTAGAGAGAAATTGGTCTCACTTTTTCGCCGACGATGGGAGAAACATTAAGTGTTTTAGATTGTACGCACGAGGCTTTTATTCTTATCGTGTGACTCCATGCCCTTAAGAGTCGATGGCTGTCATTAGTGCCCGAGGTCAAATTATTTCTCTGTGTGTAAAATAATATGTTTTGGTAAATTACGGTTTATTTCTTTGTTTTAATGTAATATACTCAAAGAACAACAGACTAACAATATTTCGCATCCCTGACTTCTTATATTAGACAATAAGCGTAAGAAAATTAAACCAACCTCTTAGTTCTTCGTTCTTTTATAACATTTATATATTATGTGTACTGATCTTGATTTAAGTATATTAAAACTTATTAACTGCTGTAACTGAACCAATTTTTTAAACAGCTTGCCTCCATTGTATTCCGTGTATGTGTTTTTGTAAAAGATCTGAGGTAAACGTTTATAGCCTACACAAGCAAAATTTACAAATGTAATTTCATATTGTCCTTAAACATATGTGCAATATTTCGCAAACTACATGGGGAAACGTCATATATTATATTTTCTCAGTTTCATTTTTGCAAAGATAAGGTACAGTAAGGATATATCGTTTATATTAAAAGACAAACACGCCTTCATGCCCTACATCACTGATGGCTGTCATTATTTGTTGCTGAGATCAAAATAATTTTGCTTTTGTAACATAAATTTGTTAAGGTAAATTACAGCTTATTTATTTTAATAGAAATGTAAAGGTGTAAAATAAGCTTCCAATATTTCCTATCAATGACAACCGTTTATACAATTAAATAATAAGCGAAGGAAACTCAAATCTATCTCTTAGTGCACCGCTCTATCACAATTCGCTTTAATGGTCTTGATTTTAATTCATTACAACGTCTACATTGCTACGGCCGAATCTACATTAAAATAGAAAGTGCAATGTTTCCGTGTAGGTGGGCTTGTAAAATAACGAGGAAAATTTCTGGATATCGTTTACATTAAGGAATAATCAAGTTCTTTAAAGAAATGATTTTTAAATGTGTATATTGGTCGCACTCTTTTTTGAATGCAAGGTTCATTTCATTATGAGGCATGTGTCCACGGCATGTATGTTGAACAAGTATTTAAGTCAATGCAGAAATTTTCAATCCACTTAGACATATACATTAACCATTTATTTCCCCTACATTGCATGCAATTTATCATTAATGAAGAAAGTCTTATTTGCAGTTTATATTGCCAAAGACATTTTAGCATACATGTACGTGTCATGTTCCATTTTAAACATTATTTCATGATTATGGAACACATGATATGTATTTTATTCCTTTGATGAATCTTTAGATGAAATGTAATACTCTTTGCTTCAGTTTAATGTGAGCGTGTGGGGGTTGAGTTTGCACTTCATTAGTGGTTATACCTTTAATTTGAAAGACAGCAGTATATATGGTGCAGTAAGAAACAATAAGAATCAATAAGAAGCTGTAACTTCTAGATTCCTGATTACTTTACAACAATAAAATTAAAAAAGTTATTCAATAAATTGTTTAACCTGTAAATAAAACCCATGGGTAGTATCAGTATCTTTCAATTTACTGATATATATATATATATTCAAATGATGCATTAGAACCCTGACAGTGCACCATTAGTATTTTGGTTATCTGTCAGATTACAAATCTGACTACAAGGAGACACTGGTGATTATACCTGTCAACATTCATCACAACAGACCGATTATTTCTGACAGATCGTTCAGTATGCACATTTATAACTGATATTCGGTGACGGGATCGTTTTATATGTTATCTTCACATTGCGTTAACATTCCAGTATGTTAGCATGTTTTCTGTTATGTTTTCACATGTTTAGGGGAAACGGGAAGTTGATATTAGAAAGAAAACATGGCATATTCTACGTGCAAATATACAACAGTATGAAATATGAACTAAAGTTATGCTGCATTTTACATTTTAAACCTTAATCTCTAATCTGTATTCCTTATTAGCATATATTTATGAACATACTAACAGGACCAAATACACTACCATGCTATGGTTTTCTGTTAAAGCGTATTTTATTTCGCTTAAAACAATTAACCGCCCAAGAAACATACAAACAATGTATTGCATATTTTAAGTAGGAAACTACAAAAACATATATTTAAATCTAAACTACATATTGACAAAGGCAAGCAAATGTAAACATGTAAAATGTCAAAAGGAGCAAAACACAGAGATGAGACATACCGGATAAGAAAAACCAGGAGCTACCGTTTTGGACCTGGTTTGTGGAACGCTCCAACGTCGGACTACCTTAAGGATTTTCTAACAAACATACAGTATAAATAACAATATCCAGATGAAACAACTAATTGCAAGCACCTGCATCGGGAGGCAAGACTGGTAAAAGCCTATTATATACAAACTAGTTTTTTTTACGCTCAACAATTTCCGTCAAGAACTCGGCTTTTGTCGCCATTTTCTCGATACCGTAGGAGCTCTAACCCCCACACTCTTATACGGACTTCAATCAGCGAAGAGAGCGGTGTTAACAATATGACGTCATAATTAAAAGCGATAAAATAAATAGTTTCTGATTACATTTGACTTAAAAAAGCTAAAAATGGTTCAATGTGTTGTCTTAAAATGCACAATTGTGTTGGCGAAAGCAATGTATGTATTAGTGCAAAGATTTTAAAGTTATATGAACTTAATCAAAATGGGTGAAGGCTGTCGTGTCGAATCGGTGATTGGGTAGTTAAACTGCGCAGTTGTAGAATTAAGCACTTGTATTTTCAAGCTCTGTTTTGACTGTGCCCCTTTTCACTCGTTATTCCATGATTGATTAAACGTCCACATCATTTAATGCTTCGTGGAACCGACAAGAACCTGAAGAAGAAACTGTTCTGTCTCTGTTGTTTCAAGTTGCATGAACATCAGACATCAAACCAAATCCAGTTATCTACTATTCTTACAGCGATTCGACCAGTTAAAATATGTTTATTATTAGTATAAACCTATGTGTTTATCATTGATTTGGAAACACGTTCTTTTCAACGTATGTTAATTAATCTCCATTGCCGACTAAAAAGCACCATCACTGTAGTATTTAGTACCTTAAGTAATTTGTAGTAAAACCCCCTAAACAGGACCAAATAATTCGTGGTCAGTTTTAGCGTTCGACTACACCACTAATGCTTGTAGTATAAGTTTTATTTGCTTGAGAGTAAGCGGTTTTTATGCAATTGACCTATTTTACAATTTTGTAAAGTTTTCATATTACTATTCTAGATCATCTTGTATCAAGAGCCGACGTTGTACATAATTTTGCAACAAAGAGCAAATATTTTGAACGTACAAAATTTTTGATCAAAGTATAGAAAAACACCACATAAACACGTTTATTAACTTAAGATATGGCTGGCTAAGCATACAATAAAACCAATTACCACATCAAAGTATTATGTTAGCGTTGCTGAAATCAATTATTTTTAATGAAACCATTATCGTAAGATATTTAATAGGTAATTGCTAAAGAAAATGGAATATTAATAAGAACTCACACAGAAAGTCAGCAGAAAGATGATACACAAAGTTAATGTCGTTATATAAATGAAGGATCAAACAAATATGATTTAGATATATAAGCATTTTTAAACATATATGAAAGACTACCTTTGTTGACAAATATTTAGGCAGTACAAACATTTTCAGAATACCAACACAAAGACATATTCGCGCACGTTAGCGTCATTTAAACGTAACTTAGAAACATAACTTGCAATTTGAACAGGTATGCGTCTGTGTATATTATGGTCTTGTTGATGTTGTCTGTTCATCTGTTTAAACATTATAAGCTCGGCCAATAAAGACAGCCAGGAATTGGAGTACTAGACATCAGCTTATTTATATCTATATGTATATGTATTATCACTGTTTGTGAAATAAAGCTTCCAGGAGGTTGGATCGCTTCATAAGCCAGGTTTATGCACCCAGGTCTGTCTCTTTGTCGACAGACCTTTCTAAAGAGGTTACTGTTGTTTTTTATGTGTAATGTGTCGTCTCTGATGTTTGTTACATATACATTTACGCCTTCTGAATTCAAGAGATAGTCAATAAATTAATATCTTTGGTCATTCTCATATGACCATTTCATTTATTCCTTTCTTTTTATTCTGAATATAATGCGATTCTGCTGTTGATAGTGCGTCTGGTCCACTGTCTTATTCAGTAATTATTATACGCGATCATACATTCAATATGACAGTCAGTTATAAAAGACTGTAGCCTTTTCAGACGGTGTAATAGATACAAACATCAGTAACTCTTTAGTGATTTTACCAAGAACATTGCCTCTGAAATGTTGGCAACCGCAGCGGAAGAAAACATTTAAAGGGCGTCATGGATTGATGAAAACATTTTGCCATAATGCTTTTATTTCAGATGCATTATACAGAGGACACAGAAAGTTTTTGTCAAAACAATGTTTCAAACTGAACTATCAATAAAAAGTGCCCTACATCAATAAAACCCATAATCATTACGACCCAATATGACCGTTATTAAAAATATATACCGACACAATATGGTTATATTGACAACGTTAAGTACCAGTCATTGTTTCATTTCAAATAAATAAAACTTTGTCGAGTCCACTTTCTTTTGTTCAGAAGATGATTGTGTTTTTCGACTTGCGCAGTCACAACAATAATCATTATGCTGGCGCCATGTTTATTAGTGGCGAAGGAAGACCCCAGGACAATTCGAAGAACTCCTTCCAAGAGACTCTCGCCCATACTGGACACAAACCAGTATGAAAGCGGTTGAAAGCTGGGGAGTTACAAGACTGCAACTGTTACTGGTCGGACATAGGCGGCTTTTGTATTCTGTGTATCATTGCTATCATTATTATTATAATTATTATGCCATAAGCAAATATAAAGTATGGACAAATATTTTTGAAATATCTAAGGATTAGGTATGAGGCATGGTGGACATGATATTCTTACTGTTTCCAATAATTCAGTAAATGATCAATTCATCGTACGTAATTAAACAAGATTAGAGATTCAACAAATATAATCAGTTTATGTACACTTACCTCATTAACCGTGAACATTTGATGACAGTTGCTAAGCCTAACGTATCAACTAGAATTATAGACATTATCTACTTTAAGACTTGTCAACATAGAAACATCAACGATCGGAAATACCTTAACGGACTTTACCCTACGATCTCACATTTGTCATTGTAGTAACACCAATTCATAAAATAATTACATTGCACATGTATCATGTTTTGTCAACGTAAACAAGTCATAGAGCCTTCTATTCTTATGGAAAACGGAGCATTTACCATTTCATATTCATTATTTAAAGACGAACGTTCAATTACAAAAAAAAGAAAGCGTTTATATGCAATGCTAAAAAAAATTGATTATGAGTAAAAAGATGATGAAATACGAAGTTTGACGAGAGTCGGGTAATTAACCCATTTATTTAATAATTCCATGTCTGACTTTCCTTATATATCTTCACATATAACCGAGAAAGAAAATATCATCAAACCAACTTTAGAGTTTGCCAAACAGAACTTTATTAATAGTTCAAACAGCTTTCTTGTTATATTGAGCATGTCGTAAACAGCCAATGCAAAATTATCTCTATATTCATGGAGTCGATTGCACTTATGATTATGTCTGTGTTCACATAAACTTCATGAAGACAACAGAAAAAACACTGATAAACATTATTTCAAAAACGCATGCTATACATTGCTTAAATTGCATAGATACTTGGTTCAATCAAACTGCCTAAATAATATTGACAAAGCTTGAATAATGATTAGGTGTGCATGCCTAAATAATATGCAGTATTAATTGTTTATAACATTTCTGTTTCCAGTACAGAAAACACAAACTTACACATCTTACCCACATAACGTTTTTGCAGTTACATTCTTTAAATGCACGTGACTTACTTGTGCAAATAAAAATAGTATGTTTTAAAATATTCCACTACTTTTAAAGGTAAAACATCAATGTAATTACTTTTAAAAACTGAAACATTCCGATATGTTAAAATAAACAAAAATTCTATGATAATTTTCAAAAAATAAACAAATAGTATAATCTTGTTAACATCGTATTTGCAATGACTATTTCCCAACTTTCACGCGGCGGCAGTACATTTGAACAAAACGTACTCGTATTTTTCTCACTGGTTATGTACAAGAACATTTTGCTTAAAATCCATAATCTTGCCATAGTGGTCGGCACATTAATCAATATAAAGAGAGATCACAGACACCAGATGTTAAAGACAACAGCAACATTGATAAACTTTCAGATATTCTGCCTCAAAGACCTAAAGTATCAGCGAGGTTAATCAAATATTTTGAGAGACATATTGTTCAGTACAACAACATTCCCGTCGAGTTAATTTTTTATATTGCGGCATCATATTAGTTATCGTGAAAGTGTGTTTACCGAAGTCAATATTTTCTGTATTTTTAATAAATCGTTGATATACCAAATGGTGCTGTTGTTAGAGTCTATATTTTTTTCAAATTTATGAAACCGAAGTCAGACTATCCATAGCATTACTTCTATAAGTGATCCTTAAGTAATCGTTCCCAATCTTCTATAGACATAAAAAAGCGATATTGGTTTAAAGTGTCTTTAAATCGTACTTTTGGACAATGATGTGCCTACTAAGTTATTTTAATAAAACAATTGTTGTAGTAGCATTTCCCGTTGCTAGAGGCCCAGTTTTCGTAAAGCTTTGTCTATTTTTCTATTTGTGAAAGCCATTAAATGATAAATCGTACTGAGGCACACTTGCTCTTATAATTTCTAAATTCAATTTCTTTTATATATTTATTCATATAGATAAATCGAATATTATATACAGACATGTCTCATTGCAAAAACAATGTATGCTACAAGTGCATGAACAATGGATTTTTCGGTTGCCATCATTTTTGTCGCCAATAGAATAGTATTCTACATAATCGGACTTCTGGTTTGCTTTGCAGTTATGCTTATTTTCTCAGACCTAACAGCGTCAAAATGAATGGAATGACGGTTATTTCTGAAGAAAAAACTATGTTCTTAGAATGATAATCACTAAAGAAAAATGTATGTGGTTGACATCGTGGAAATGTACCATTCGCATTAGGATTGTAAAGTCTTGGTCGTTTCTCCTTCTCGCATGAATTCCGTACACATATTTACTTTTGTTGTTGTAGATTAATGTGTCCAATAAAACTTTCTTTAGTTTCATTAAAGAATGAATCCGACTTGTTCTTAAAATGCATGGTTACTTATCCTTAGTCGAAATATTTATTTTGTATATATTTATTATGAAGAGAATAATGATTATACTTGCAAATTGTTAAAATTTATAAAATGGCATTCAAAGTAACTTTATAAGGATTTAAAAGACGTAATATTACAGATATTATTGTCAGTGGTCCTGCAATTCTAAATAAATATATTCAAAAGAGTGAACAATAATTGGAAAACATGATACAAAACACATATTGTCTACAAAAAGTAATTACATTTGATTTAGTATTGCATGTATATGTAACACTGTCATAAGTTCTAAAACTATTTCTCGACTAAATTGTACACTAAAAGTATACATATATATACGTGTCCATGTCCAGTTAGTCCAATGGTTGTACGCTGTTCTATTTTACAGCGATCTGTACACACCACTCTTTTGTCTTTATTTTTATTTTAAAACCGAGGCAAAAAGAAAAGGAAATAACTTGTAACTAATCGTAAACACACACAACATTGTTTTCTTGTATCAACCTTTTATGCATATAGTGATGACCTTTTTAATGGTATTTTGTTATAAACAATTTATAGGCGAGAGGTGATTTTAACTTGAATAGTGTAAGTTATTTTTTGCATCGGTAATAATTGACATAATATATTTAATCTGCTTAATGCAAAGAAATAAAGCAAGGTAATTTGTTTGTTTATTGGGTTTATCGTCACACCATCAATATTATTGTTATCTGAAGACCTTGCCCACTTGAAACTGATACAGTGCTGCCTACACTGCGTAAAGCATACCTTGAACACCTGGCATAATACCACACCAGTCACATCAACCTGACACCAGGTCGACCAGTCTTGAAAGTACCTTTGTATTTGTTTAAGCGTAAGCAATGAAGCAATGTTACTACCAACTTAAACAGCGTTTGTATGTCGAGACCCAGGACATAAAAGGATTTAGTCAATGGGTTGATTTTAATTTTTTGGTATTATAGCAAACTAACAGTAAAACCATCACAAAATATATCCGGCCTTTTGTGGAAATGGGCAATATAGGATGAAAAGCATAGTTCTGCCAGAAACCAGACATTAAGCATTAATATACATTTTGACATTATTTACAACCTTACGGTGTCTTCATTTGTTCAGACAGTTTAAGAGAAAAAGAAAAGGCGCCAATGACCGATCGGTTAGAGTCGGTTAGACTCCTCAGACTTTTTTATTATTGATTTCAAAGGTTATGAAGGTTAGACATAGTTCAAACGTTTTAGCGAGTTTAAAGTTTAGATACAAGAAATTTATTTTGTTAAGCCGTTTTATTGATAATATCATCTACAGTTGAAGTTAAAGAAGAGGTATATAGCTTAAAGATTGATTCAGAATAGTGGAAGCATACTTTTGACAAAAGACAGACATTGAATTGGAAAATAGGAAAACGTATTCTAGTTATATAATTTCTGTCCTTATATATATATAAAGGGACAGCATCTTAACGAATGTGTTCATCACAAGATAAGCCAAATCAAGATGTAATAGTAAACAAATAAAACAATTAGACAACCTACTCGTTAAATATAATTTTCATAATCAAACGCCTCTGTACTTATGTAAACAAATGTTAAAATAAGATCAAGAAAACGGCATTAAGTGTTCAAATATTGAGCAAAAGAGCCAAAAGCAATACACACTATAAATGTCGTTTTACCCCACCTGGTTAGGGAATCAGTTTCAGTAATTATGATAATAATTTAGATTTTAGACTTCTCGCACGATACGCTCAAGATACTGTCAGGAAAAATTACATCTTATTTCCGTAATTGTCCTAGCATATCTGTTCGTAACCCAGTTTAAACTGGTTTAGCATCCAATTCATACTAAACTGATATTATTGATTGCCCTGAGATTGATGACTGTGTTGTAGTAAAACCGTTTTAGAAAAACAAATAAGGAAAGGAAAAAAATGTAACAATACCTCTTGACAATTATTAGTAATTGAAACAGTATTTAAAACACTGTGCCCAAGACAAAAATGAAAAAAGTAGGAAGAAAAAGAGCCAGGAGAAGAGGAAAAAGATAATGATGAAGAAGAATGAGAAAAAAGAAAACGACGAAGAACACGGAGACGACGAAGAAGAAAAGGAAAATAAAGAAAAGGAAGAAGAAGACGAAAATAAGAAGATGAAGAAGCAGAAGAGAAGAAGAAGAAGAAGAAGAAAAGAAGAAGAAGAAGAAGAAGAAGAAGAAGAAGAAGAAGAAGAAGAAGAAGAAGAAGAAGAAGAAGAAGAAGAAGAAGAAGAAGAAGAAGAAGAAAAAGAAGAAGAAGAAGAAAAGAAAACGAACCCCTTAACCCGTTCATGGGTTAATTACAAATTACCATTATGCCAAGCTCCTCAGAAACGTTTTGCAGAGAGCAATCTTTCTTTAAAAAGGCGTTAACCTTTCCTTCTTTGTATATATATAACACTTTTGATCTCGTGTTCTTCATTTCATAAAAAGTCATTAACTAAACAAACGAAAGGAAAACATTGCTTAAACCCGGCTCATTCTGGTTTGTTTAAGTGCAATTACTGAAGTTTGTTTTATGGATTTCGAGAGAAAATAACGGTTTTAGAAGTTTCATTTCACTCGTAAGTGGTAATAATTGCAAGACATTATGATGATCATTGTGTTGTATTATTTGTTTATTAAGTACCAAACAACAACACCTCGGTGCCCTAAATAACTTTCAGATGTGGCAATAAAGGTTCATTTCATTTACCAAAACTGAAAATAAACATCAGAGCAAGACCGAAGTGTTGTACACTGACTGATACAAAAGTCACTTAAGATGAAGGGTAAGCTATAAGGTTTACTTATTGCTTACAGTTACAGCGCAAGAAACAATTACTATTTCTCAGCGTTTTACTACATGGTTCAACGACAGCATATTGGATGTTTACGCTAGTTGAAATAAATGAATGTCCATGTGGATTAGAGGACAACCATTTCTTATCCCTAAGGCCACATATATGTGCACATACATGTATGACGGTATTTTTAGATTAGTATTATTAGTATATTGATTAGTATATTGTAAATGGCGACAATGTCCATACTAATTGCTAGTTAATAGCATGTTTATAGAAAACGAAACATAAGTTGAAGTTGCGTTTTTGTAATTCCAACATGGACAAGCAGAGAATTGTTTAATTAATTTTGAATGTTGTATCATTCATAAAATCAGTATCCAAGAGGTGCAATGGTAAGAATTTGTTTTCTGGACGTTTACGGATGTTCTACAAGTAGGAAGAACATTATTATCCATTTTACTAAAACATATATTGTACAGCACGCAGTATCATCATAGAAATAAAAGGATAACATTTTGAAAAGTAGTTTTATAAATAATATGATCATTATTTATAGTTTAAATCTGCCCTTTCTTATCTTTCCGCTTCTTACGTTGTAGAGCAATAAAACTTGGTTTAGACCAATCATTGCTTTCACTTATGAAGTGGTTATGTATGCACATGAACCCGGTTGACCACTTTTGACAATCGACTGTCAAAAAGATCCATCATATTTCGCATGACGGGCTATTGTGACTTGTTCTTGATTGGTTTCGTAAGAATACAGCTGTTTTGTTGGAAGAAAGCTATTTCTGGAATTTTCCAAATTGGCTCTGTACTTGTCAGTAATTAAAGTTATTGCTTTCTTAAACAGATTTCTTGCAAAAATGTCGAATACGCCTTCGCACTTTGAAAGCATATTCGATTTTCATTTATCAACAATAATTACGACAGCAATAACAAAAAGAACAAAAGAACAAGACCAAAAACGAAGAAACAAATAAGAAAATGACAAAAATGATACCGAAAATTGACAAGAACAAACAAAACGAGGTTTTGAATTCAATTATTGTTATCTATGTATAAGCTAAAAACGTTCCGTCTTTCTGCTCAATATATCATAATTGTTCACTATTCTCTGTAACGTCATCGATGTAATTTGTGCTGTAGCGCGCTTCTTTTTCAGGCCATTACCTAAATGTCTGGGGTATATTTGGAAGATCATTCGTCTTGTGTGATATTACGTTACATTTACAAATGGCCAACGCATCCGGGGATCTAATCAAGAATGACAACTCACCGTTTGACCGGAAACTGATACTTGTGTCAGTGACAGACCTAGAAACGTCATTGAGTTATGTCATTACTTTTTCTAGCTATAAGCTTGCTGATGAATCTTCGCAAAACCAGTTCCAGTGGTCCAATTATTTGCCTGAGACCTTTAGACGACATTGAAAGATATATATATCTGGACTCAGACTCGTATATTGTATGTGTAATAAATAAGTAAAAACATCGAGATAAGACATTGCACATAAAAAAACCTAGCAGTTACTTATTTAGGCAAAATGGCCATCAAATGAAGCAAAACACGGACAAGACAGTTTCTAACCAATACAACTGTTTGAATATTGTTTTGAAAATTTTCTTCCTTTATTTGCTAGATGTGAAACCTTCCTGAAACAAATTGTGATCTCTGCATGACTCGTTTGTTTTATTGCAATGTATGGCGCCAACTTGCTGCCAGTGTGATCAAATATAAGTGGAGTTTGAAATCAGAAGTACCTTAATAAAAACCTACGATACAAATGGGATAAAATACTAAACACAATGTACCATTTCAATGACACAAACGGTTGTGAATGTTTAGAAATTTACAATTGAGGTATCACCTTCAAGTCGGGTTTTAAGATCAATTTATGTAATTACGCTGTCCTGTTGGGACAAAGTGTTCTTAGGCTGTCTCTTTTACTAATAGCCATCACAGCGGTGATAATACATTGCCATCGACAATCTAGGCAGTAGGTCGGCCATGATTGGACACGAATTACGGTCAGAACAATTGTAAGAGTTTTAAGGTTAAACATCAAACCTTTATATTTTTTCTGAAGGCCAATTGCAAACGAAGTAACAATGAAAGTTATATGTGAGAAAGCTAAAATAACAAGAACCTTTAAATGTGATGAATTTCTACATGTAAGTTTTTGTAATGTTTTGTGAATAGTGTGCAGTATATACATGTATTACTTTAAAATTTTAGTAATCTCGTGAACCCCTTCTTTATAAATACTGCACATTTCCAAACGCCCCAAATTATGGTGATTCATGATTAACTCAATTTAATACAAATTTTTGTTACATGTATTTGATGTGTTTTCTAGGTAAGGTTATACTGGAGATACATTTTCGTATTGAAATATATTAATAACAATTCTTGTCAAGTAGTGATCACGTCAGTAATAGATTATTGTTCGGGTTCTGTTTTCTGAAGAAAATATATTTAATTCACAGGCTGCATTTATTACTTATATCGTTGTTGAAAATGTGATTTAGATAACGCAAGTGATTCCTTCTTTATTGGGAATTGTCCAACGTAATTCCGGATTGTGAACTTTCTAGATGATGCTTTCTTTCAAAATTAGCTGAAGTTAGTTACTTGCGATGGGTAAATTTACCGTATAGCCTAATTCACTCTGTAGCAATGATGAACAGAGAACTTTAAAATGTCTAAAATAGTTGTCTTATTGAAAACGTAGAATACCGCTAAACATATTGCGCCATATGTAAGACATATGCAAGGAAATCGATGTTTAATCATTTATTGTAATAAGTAAGACTTTCAACATAGAAAAGAGCATGTGCATATGTACACTGTATAAATAGCACAACAGTATTTGGCAATGGGCTGAAATTACTGTCGGAATGTGATATTTCAAAGAGCGGTTATTCAAATAGGTCGTTATCAAATATCAATTGTACACACAGTAAGTAGTAAATGAACTATATAAAATTATTTACTTCAAAAAGTTTAACTGTGACATATATGCATATATTTTTAGAATTTTCAGAGGCTCAGAAAAATCAAAGCACTGAGAAGATCTGATTGAGTGATGTAAGTTTGACCCTGTAGGCGATTACATGTGTGCAAACAATAGGCAAACTTTTTCAGTAGTAAATCAAATGTACGACGCATTGGAAGTTGGAAAGCAGGCAAGTCTTAAGCTGCAAATTAGATTATTCATTCAAAGTTTCATCAAAGGAACAAACATTAGATAATATTATTACTATTTTCTTAAACATTAAATAATTTCTATCTGATTTTGCATATTAACGTTAGTTAGGTTATAGATAAATGCTAATACATGCTTCCAGATTAGACAAAAATAAACTGAGTTTAATATTAACTACTAACTCTTACACCCCTGGGATCTATATCTAAATAATTCCTTAGGAATTGAATGTCATTTGTACATAGGTCATTCAAAAATCTGCATTTCATGTGAATCTGAATTACTCCATATAATAAAAAGATAACAATATTTTTGTTTTACATTTGAAACATACCGTGACACAACTGACGAGTCTAGTCTCCTTAGACATAGATATACATATATATATGTGTGTGTGTTTGGTAAACGCATTATTTCTTTCTTGGCATGAATAACTGACTACAAGTACTCACTGGATCACTAATGTGAGCTTCCGAAATCTAGCTTTCTCATAACTCTGAACGGTGTCTCAAGCGACAACGCCCCAAAACACTATTCTTGATATTTTAGTGATGGAGATTTAATTTGCGTGGAAGACAAGCATTCATATTGTTTCCCGACCGGCTAGGAGAAATATTACACAAGTGATAATTGAAGCATTCAAAATCTCGTTTGATTTGTGTGAATTTTGTCAGACTGACCCCATACATAGAACAATCTTTAATAAATGGCAACGTTTAAATTATGGCTTTCCAAATAAAGGTAGCAGGGCATTTAAAACGATTAATGGATGTTAACGAGAAGAATATATTTAGCAGTTTATCAAATATCTAAATACAAAATATTGACATTTTGAGTAAATAACATACTAAACTGACTAGAAAATGTTTTGTCACTATTTTGCTTGAGTCCAAGATCTTCATTTCTGCAAATATCGTGTTCAAATTGATAACACAAACTGTTTTGCGCTTGCTGAACATGTCTTATCGACACTGTCATAAAACGGCTCGTGCTACACCGTTTTTGTAAAATCTGAAAATGCAAGAAGTGCACGAGCCCAGTTAAAACCAACAAGGTTATTTTCACATTTGAATTTAGTAATTGGAAGAGAACTGTGTACATTGAAAATAGCCGGAATAAAGTTTGTGTTAGCTAGCATGTGTAAACGCCCCATTCTATAAGTAAATTAAAAAAAAAACAACTGTTGCTTTGAAAATGCTTGCTGCGGGTGCACGTGTTATTGACGTCGCACGACATCTTCGTTACAATAATCGGACAATTTATCAATTGCTATGTAAGCAATGTTTAGTTTAAAATCAGGTAACATTTTGAACAATTACAAAATTAATGTGAACTTATTTGATTACCAAAGCATGACCAAGAGGTGTCGTTTAACAGCTCTGGTATAGGACCAAATGCTTAAATGAATTGATGATGGCTTCTAAATACATACGTACTTTTAAAACTAAATCTGGGCCTACATTGTGATTATAATTTCTGGTAAATTTGTCACGATTTTGTTAAGTTGTTTGTATTAAGCGTGGTAAACAGAATACACACATTAATATATACATGTAATAGAGTTTAAGATGTTGAATGCAAAATGCAGTATGCATTCCTGTTTGGATAAAATCGTTAAGCACAGTACATAGTTATGTAAACCCTTTATAATGCACATGTTTAATTGAATGTTTTCTATACATTGACTACTTATGTTATGTTACAGGATACGTTTGTATTTATAATTATACAATTAATATAACAAACTAACAATTTAAATGTGTTTACCTAGAAATATCTTTTGTTGTTGTTGTTTTTTTTTACAAAGAAGACCAGAATTGACCAGTTTGTGATCACTAACCGGTAAACAAAAAGTTGACCTGTAAAAACTTGTATAAAATAAGTATATGTGTTTGCAATTGTTTACGTCATAGGTTTACTTTAATTTTTCTTTGTAAATTTAATTTAAAGATAACCGCTATACAGTAACTTCCACCAGTTCGTTCCTGCTGCATTGGCGTATCGAGGATAAAACAAGGATGGAATCCTATGAGGCCGTTGCCAATAAACAGTTGGTCTGTATCAGAAAACAGCGGAAAGTGTCAGAAACGATAAGACGTTAATAATGAATGCAGATTTGTGCAAATCACTTTACCGTTTCCAAGCCAGGTTGTAGACGCATATAACTTAACGAGCACTGTCAGTGTTTCTCGCATATACTATATCTCCCCACAGTGGCCTGTACGATGGTTGATACAATGTAGATTGAATGTTGATTAACTGTCTTACAACATAACCCAAAGAAAGGTTTAGTTGCCGATTTATTCGAGTTCAAAGACGTTTATAAAACTCCCTCATATGAAGTTTAAGACAATCTGTCTACAAGTAGCGGCACATTTTTGGATTAATGCTATAGATTGAGCTGTATAGTTTTAATTGGTTGAGGCGTTGGCCTGTCAGAGGTTGGTAAATCGTATTTTTGCATTTAATTGATAGTAGTTCAAAATGTAATGGAAGGTTAAGGTAATTAAGATCATTTCATTTTACTGATATATATTACAGTATTAACCCGACAAATTGAACATTCTGCACTGGATTTTAACATGTGATGAAGCAAATCTTTAGTATCAAAGAGTGAGCCTTAATTGTCCACCTTGACGAAATAAACGGGGCAAAAAAACTGTTGTTTTTATGTGTTTACTGAATCTCAGAAAAATGTACATGTATGTTAAGAGCAAGACAAGTGTTTCCTTAATACGTTGTTTGCTTTTATTTACATAAAGACAGTTGTAACATCAGTAACAAGTTCAATTCGGGAGATCACTAAATCACGGCTTGCCTGCATCATAATGAATTAAGCTTATCGAGAAACAATAAGAAATGTCTATTTACAATACTAATACGAGTTCAAAAATTCGAGTAGGCTACACAAATAAAAGTTGACGGAAGAAGAGAAAAAAAGATGAAAGAAAAGAAACAAATGAGACATCAAACGAATAAGAAGACGGAGAAGAAATATTTTTATAAAAGTAGATTCAGAAAATCCTTTGAAAACATAAACATGGGTAGTATTGTAGTGTTGTTTGTAAATTTCTGTACTTTAATAAATTAATACGGCTACTTCTGATATTAAAAATTCTCAATATGTTTAGGGTAGACAAAAAAAGAAAAAAAAAACAATTACAGAAGAATATTAACACAATTATGATAAAAAGTAAAGAAAGGATGATATGAAGAAAAAAGATCAAGTGAAAAAACAACATAGTGATGTACGAAATGTACGTCAAAGCGGAAGAAGTAACTGTATAACAATAATGAGACGAAGAGGAAAATTTGAAAGAGGAGGAAGTTGACGGAAAAAGATGCTAGACAAGCAGACAAAAAAGCACCACAAAAGAAGAATAGATCGGCGCAAAACGGTACTTGACAAGTAAGAAAATATGCAAATTCATAATGTAATAAAGAATGCTGTAGGAAGGTACTGTAACAAGTATAATGTATAAAACATACTGTGCGTGTTTAAAGTAAACAGTTGAATTCAGTGAATGCATTTATAGGCGTTTTAGCTACTGAGAAAACAATAAAATGTGTGATCACTTTTTAAAAGAATGAAAATAAGTTTGATGTAAATGTATATTATTGTAATATTTTATATTTTTTGCCAGTAATTACCACAATGCAGGCTGCAGCCTTGAAGAACTATAATTCACAATATATTTGAATAGTAACACCATAATATCACATTTATGGATAGAATACACTGTAATTATGCTAATACTGCCAAGGATGGTGAAATGGCACCCTTGCAACTAACAAATACTCTTCTAAGGGCGGAGTGTCGTTATTATGGCATAGAAGGTGGGATCCAAATACCAATGTCCTTGATTTCAATAGTGACAATAATATTGGTGTTAAGGTGCAGATTAGTAAAGAGCATTTCATGTATGTCGTACAGGTCTATACATCCTGAAGCAACCATTCCATAGAAAGGTACCGTGACCATTTAAAGATTTTACAGGACATTATATCCATGTATTCCCAGAGAGGCCGACTGGTGCTTATGGGTGACTTTAACTCATACTTACAGTGGCAATCTTTTATAAAAGCAAGTAATGCTAGAAGTTGCGCTGTTGACGCCCTATTAAATGACAACTGTATGGTAGCTGTTAATACATTACCTTTATGTACCAGAGCCCAGTCTACGTTTGTATCATTTGATGATCGCTCTCACTTCATGATTGTTCATATTGTTGTGCCATACGAATGTGTAGACTTGGTTTCTTCTTGTCACATTCTTGATGACGATTGTTTAAATGTGTCGACACATAGGCTCATTATTGTTGCCATGCAACTGTGTATAGAACAAATACACCCAAAAGAAACGCCATTTCGTCCTATTAAATGGAATAAGGTATCTAGTGTACAGTTACAACAATGTGTAGAGCTGATCAAAAGAAATGTTAGCTCTATATCCGTACCGCTCCATCACGATACATCGAGTATAGATACGCTATATATCGTTATTGTACGGTCTCTTGTAAATGCGCCAGACAGCGCCATTCCTAAAACAAAAATAAATAACCATTACAAACCTTATTACCGGACCTGGTAGCGCAATCGGTAGAGCGTCGGCTCCAGGTACGGAAGGCCCCGGGTTCGATCCCGGGTCGCGACATACCAAAGTCGTTAAAAATGGTAGTGGTATAGCTCCCTTGCTAACGCTCAAGCAAATATGAGGGTAGTTCCACGACTGGTTGGCCCAGTGTCAGTTAATGTGACTGGGTGTGGTATCATGCCAGGTGTTCACGGCATGCAATATACAGTGAAGGCAACACTATATCTGCTTCAAGTGGACACCGTCTCCAGATAACTGAGATACTATTGGTGGGACGATAAACCCAATAAACAAACAAACAAACAAAACAAACCTTATTGGGACTAGTCGCCTCATGATCAGCATGCGCGGATGAAAACTAAACGGCAATCATGAATTGCACAGGGTCAACCTCGGGACAACTCCATATCCTACAAAGAACATAAACGCAAAACGCGCGTTTCACAGGCATAACAGATATGTAGTAAATGCCTTTCTCACTAAATTAAATGCAGAGTTAGATCGTGCTGCATGTGTAGATAGCAATATGTTCTGGAAATTGTTTAATAAAAGAAGGAACTCCCCACGACATGGCAGTGAAATGACCTTTGATGGTAAAATGATGCGTGACCAGTCAGAAATTACCACAGCATGGGGGAGTTATTCTAGTACCCTATATAGTCATGTAGAGAATCCATCTTATGACAAAGAATTTTACATCAATATCACGAATATAGGAAATGACTTAAAAAATAAGCCTCATCAGTCTGTGGAGTGTGACGCCATTAGTACACAAGATATTGAAAACTGCATTACAGAATTAAAAGGTGGCAAAATGTGCTGATTGGATGGAGTTTACAATGAACATCTGATGTATGATAAAGCATCCATAGTAGATATCTTATCAAATTTCTTCAATTTTATGTTCAATATGTCTTATGTCCCAAAAGGCGTAAAAGGGAATATATCGTCACCTAATACAAAGGTGGTAATAAGCGTAGAAGCGATCCCAAAAGTTACCGAGCCATTACATTGTCCTCATGTATACTGAAATTGTATAAACGTGTTTTACTTCGCATGCTCCAATCCGAAGTAAATACACCTATTAATCCGTTAAAGGGTGGATTCCTACATTGATTGGGATGTAATCTGACGCCATATTTAGTAAAAGAATGTGAATATTTCTGCAAAGAAAATAACAGTAAACTGTATGTCTGTTATTTTGATACAATGGCCACTTTTGACCGTGTGTGGCACTCTGGACTTCTGTACACGATTTACTTACTTATCTCTCACAAACTGTGGCTCACAGTTGCCGCTATGCACTCAAACATGTAAAGTTGTGTACTGATAAATGGCCATATGTCTGATTGGTTCCCAGTTTTGCAGGGTACTAGGCAAGGTGGCTGTTTGTCCCTATCTCTCCATCTTATTTATATTAACGATCTTATCTCAGAAATACAAAATTCATCTTATGGATTGTCAATAGGTCATATACGTGTATGCTCACCTACAGTTGCAAATGACATGCTTCTCCTATCCCTGTCAATCAAGAGCTTACAGAATATGATGGACATTTGTTATAACTACTTATGTAGGTGGCGATTCCAGTACAATCCTTCGAAATATGCAGTCATTGTTTTTAATGAAAGTAAGAGGTCATCATTGAAAGCTCAACGTACCTTTACCCTTGGGAGTCACGTCATCAGCGAAGTCCATGAGTACAAACGCTTGGAGGTAATTGCACGGCCAAGCTATTCTTCTGTAAACCGCACTGATTATTTTCACTCGCAACTAAGAAAAATGTTTTTCGGCATTCTCAACTGTACATCTTTGTAAGCAAACTTTAGTTTTAAATTAGGCAACATTATAAAACATTAACAAAATTAATGTGAACTTATTTAATTACCAAATCATGACCAAGAGGTGTCGTTTAACAGCTCTAGTATAGGACCAAATGCCTAAATGAAATGATGATGGCTTCTAAATACATACGCACTTTTGAAACTAAATCTGGGCCTACATTGTGATTATAAATTCTGGTAAATTTTTAACGATATTTTTAAGTTGTTTGTATTAAGCGTAGTAAACAGAATACACACATTAATATATAAATGTAATAGAGTTTAAGATGTTGCATGCAAAATGCAGTATGCATTTCTGTTTGGATAAAATCGTTAAGCACAATACATAGTTATACAAACACTTTATAATGCACATGTTTAATTGAATGTTTTCTATACATTGACATCTTATGTTATGTTACAGGATACATTTGTATTTATAATTATACAATTAATATAACAAACTAACAATTTAAATGTGTTTACCTAGAAATATCTTTTGTTGTTGTTTTTTTTTACACAAAAGACCAGAACTGATCAGTTTGTGATCACTAACCGGTCAACAAAAAGTTGACCTGTAAAAACTTGTATAAAATAAGTATATGTATTTGCAATTGTTTACGTCATAAGTTTACTTTAATTTTTCTTTGTAAATTTAATTTAAAGATAACCGCTATACAGTAACTTCCACCAGTTCGTTCCTGCTGCAATGGCGTATCGAGGATAAAACAAGGATGGAATCCTATGAGGCCGTTGCCAATAAACAGTTGGTCTGCATCAGAAAACAGCGGAAAGTGTCAGAAACGATAAGACGTTAATAATGAATGCAGATTTGTGCAAATCGCTTTACCGTTTTCAAGCCAGGTTGGTAACGCGTATAACTTAACGAGCACTGGCAGTGTTCCTCGCCTATACTATATCGCCCCACAGTTGCCTATACGATGGTTGATACAATGTAGACTGAATGTTGATTAACTGTCTTACTACATAACCCAAAAGAAAGGTTTAGTTGTCGATTTATTCGAGTTCATATACGTTTATAAAACTACTTCATATGATGTTTAAGACAATCTGTCTACAAGTATCGGCACATTTTTGGATTCATTGTATAGTTTTAATTGGTTGAGGCGTTGGATTGTCAGAGGTTGCTAAATCGTATTTTTGCATATAATTGATAGTAGTTCAAAATATAATGGAAGGTTAAGGTTATTGAGATCATTTTATTTTACTGATGTATATTGCAGTATTAACCCGACAAATTGAACATTCTGCACCGGATTTTAACATGTGATGAAGCAGTTGTAATCTTTAGTATCAAAGAGTGAACCTTAATTGTCCACCTTGACAAAATTAAGGGGGCAAAATAAACCGTTGTTTTTATGTATTTACGGAATCTCAGAAAAATGTACATGTATGCAAAGAGCAAGACAAGTGTTTCCCTAATACGTTGTTTGCTTTTATTTACATAAAAACAATTGTTGCATAAGTAACAAGTTCAATTCGCGAAACTTAGACGTTCTTAATCACTAAATCACGTCTTGCCTGCATCATAATGAATTACTAAGCTTATCGAGAAACAATAAGAAATGTCTATTTACAATACTAATACGAGTTCAAAAATTCGTGTAGGCGAAACAAATAAAAGTTGACGGAAGATAAGAGAAAAAAAAGATGAAAGAAAAGAAACAAATGAGACATCAAACGAATAAGAAGACGGCGAAGAAAATTTCTTCTAAAAAAAGTAAATTCAGAAAATCCTTCGAAAACATAAACATGGGTAATATTGTAGTGTTCGTTTGCTAATTTCTGTACTTTAATAGATCAATACTGCTACTTCTGATATTAAAAATTCTCAATATGTTAAGGGTAGACAAAAAGAGAACAAACAATAACAGAAGAATATTAACACAATTATGATAAAAAGTAAAGAAAGGATGATATGAAGAAAAATAATTCAAGTGAAAAAACAACATAGTGATGTAGGAAATGTACGTCAAAGCGGAAGAAGTAAATGTATAACAATAATGAGACGAAGAGGAAAACTTGAAAGAGGAGGAAGTTGATGGAAAAAGATGCTAGACAAGCAGAAAAAAAAAGCCCCACAAAAGAAGATTGAATTGGCCCAAAACGGTACATGACAAGTAGGAAAATTTGCAAATTCATAATGTAATAAAGAATGTTGTAGGAAGGAACTTAACAAGTATAATGTATAAAACATAATGTGCGTGTTTAAAGTAAACAAGTTAAGATTCAGTGAATGCATTTATAGGCGTTAAAGCTACTGAGAAAACAATAAAATGTGTGATCACTTTATAAAAGAATGAACATAAATTTGATGTAAATGTATATTATTGTATTTTCTTTTTGCAAGTAATTCCCACAATGCAAGCTGCAGTCTTGGAGAACTATAAGTTACAATATATTTGAATAGTAACAACATAATACCACATTTATGGAAATAATACAGTGTAATTATGCTAATACTACCAAGAACGATAAAAATGGCACCTTTGCAACTAACAAATACTCTTCTAAGGGTGGAGTGTCGTTATTATACTAATGTCCTTTATTTCAATACTGACAACATTATTAGTGTTCAGGTGCAGATTAGTAAAGAGCATTTCTTGTATGTCATACAGGTCTTTACTCCATGTAACAACCATTCCATAGCAAGGTACCGTGACCATTTAAATATGTTACAGGACATTATATCCATGTATTCCCAGAGAGGCCGACTGGTGCTTATGGGTGACTTTAACTCACGCTTACAGTGGCAATCTTTTATATAAGCAAGTAATGCTAGAAGTTGCGATGTTGGTGCCCTATTTAATGACAATTGTATGGTAGCTGTTAATACATTACCTTTATGTACCAGAGCCTAGTCTACGTTTGTATCATTTGATGATCGCTCTCACTTCATGATTGATCATATTGTTGTGCCATACCAATGTGTAGACTTGGTTTCTTCTTGTCACATTCTTGATGACGATTGTTTAAATGTGTCGACACATAGGCTCATTATTGTTGCCATGCAACTGTGTATAGAACAAATACACCCAAAAGAAACGCCATTTCGTCCTATTAAATGGAATAAGGTATCTAATGTACAGTTACAACAATGTGTAGAGCTGATCAAAAGAAATGTTAGCTCTATATCCGTACCGCTCCATCACGATACATCGAGTATCGATACGCTATATAACGTTATTGTACGGTCTCTTGTAAATGCGCCAGACAGCGCCATTCCTAAAACAAAAATAAATAAGCATTACAAACCTTATTACCGGACCTGGTAGCGCAATCGGTAGAGCGTCGGCTCCAGGTACGGAAGGCCCCGGGTTCGATCCCGGGTCGTGACATACCAAAGTTGTTAAAAATGGTAGTGGTATAGCTCCCTTGCTAACGCTCAAGCAAATATAAGGGTAGTTCCACGACTGGTTGGCCCGGTGTCAGGATAATGTGACTGGGTGTGGTATCATGCCAGGTGTTCACAGCATGCTATACACAGTAAAGGCAACACTATATCTGCTTCAAGTGGACACCGTCTCCAGATAACTGAAATACTATTGGTGGAACGATAAACCCAATAAACAAACAAACAAACAAAACAAAACTTTATTGGGACTAGTCGCTTCAAGATCAGCATGCGCGGATTAAAACTAAACGGCAATCATGAATTGCACAGGGTCAACCTCGGGACAACTCCATATCCTACAAAGAACATAAAAACGCAAAACGCGCGTTTCACAGGCATAACAGATATGTAGTAAATGCCTTTCTCACTAAATTAAATGCAGAACTAGATCGTGCTGCATGTGTAGATAGCAATTTGTTTTGGAAATTGTTTAATGAAAGAAGGAACTCCCCACGACATGGCAGTGAAATGACCTTTAATGGTAAAATGATGCGTGACCAGTCAGAAATTACCACAGCATGGGGGAGTTATTTTAGTACCCTATATAGTCATGTAGAGAATCCATCTTATGACAAAGAATTTTACATCAATACCACGAATATTGTAAATGACTTAAAAAAGAAGCCTCATCAGTCTGTGGAGTGTGACGCCATTAGTACACAAGATATTGAAAACTGCATTACAGAATTAAAAGGTGGCAAAATGTGCTGATTGGATGGAGTTCACAATGAACATCTGATGTATGATAAAGCATCCATAGTAGATATCTTATCAAATTTCTTCAATTTTATGTTCAATATGTCTTTATCCTAAAAGACTTAAAAGGGATTATATCGTCACCTAATACAAAGGTGGTAATAAGCGTAGAAGCGATCCCAAAAGTTACAGAGCCATTACATTATCCTCATGTATACTGAAATTGTATAAATGTGTTTTACTTCGCATGCTCCAATCCGAAGTAAATACACCTATTAATCCCTTAAAGGGTGGATTCCAACATTGATTGGGATGTAATCTGACGCCATATTTAGTAAAAGAAAGTGAATATTTCTGCAAAGAAAATAACAGTAAACTGTATACCTGTTATTTTGATACAATGACCCCTTTTGACCGTGTGTGGCACTCTGGACTACTGTACAAGCTTTACTTACTTATCTCTCACAAACTGTGGCTCACAGTTGCCGCTATGCACTCAGACATGTACAGTTGTGTATTGATAAATGGCCATATGTCTGATTGGTTCCCAGTTTTGCAGGGTACTAGCATGGTGGCTGTTGGTCCCTATTTCTCCATCTTATTTATATTACTGATCTTATCTCAGAAATACAAAATTCATCTTATTGATTGTCAATAGGTCATATACGTGTATGCGCACCTACAGTTGCAAATGATATGCTTCTTCTATCCCTGTCAATCAAGAGCTTACAGAATATGATAGACATTTGTTATAACTACTTATGTAGGTGGCATTTCCAGTACATTCCTTCGAAATATGCAGTCATTGTTTTAATGAAACTAAGAGGTCATCATTGAAAGCTCAACGTACCTTTACAATTCGGAGTCACGTCATCTGCGAAGTCCATGAATACAAACGCTTTGGGGTAATTGCAAAGCCAAGCTATTCTTCTGTAAACCGCACTGATTATTTTCACTCGCAACTAAGAAAAACGTTTTTCGGCATTCTCAATTGTACATCTTCTGATGTTGGTCACATCGTTTTACCGAAAGCCTTATTTGGTACTGAATGTTTGTTTAACCTGACACGCAGTGAAATTATTAATCTTGAACGTGCTCATCGTCTGTGCATAAAGACATTACAAGGCATGTCAATAAGAACACGCACTGACATTGCTGTAAGCATGATGGCTCGCTTCCACTTCACGCTGACATTGACTTACGTAAACTAACACTTCTAGGTCAACTGTGTCGCCTGAAATCCACGTGACCATTAAGCGGTTGTTTTTATATAGATTATTTCAATAACGCCACACACCGTCTATAATGGGACATAGCCCGAATATTGTCAAGATACTAGATGTATATTTGCTTAGGAATTATCTAGAAACCTATTTAACCACTAGCGAGTTTCCAAGCAAACTGCAATGGAAAAAAAACACACCGCAATTTGGCTTAAAGTCAAATCTGATTGGTACACTAGAATAAGTGTCGACGAATTTTCATGCTTTCGATCAATTCATTGCCAATATGGTACATCTGATATCTGGTTTTATTCATCATCCAATATAGGATATGTCAAAGAACTCATCACTTACTATATTGTATGTTGCATACTACATTATTTTTACATTTAAAGTGATAATTTATACAGAGTGATCACTATATGCAAGTAGTCTATAAATGGTAATGCAACTGTAAATATCATATTGTCAGGATTACATATGTACGTTCGCTCTTTTAACTTTTTATTTTGCCATTTTTAAATGACTATGCATTGTACATGTAAATATCATTTTCTTTCTCTCTGTTTATTTACTTACTTATTTAATTATTTTGCATTGTTTTCACTGATCTTTGTAAATCTTCAATACTGGAGGAAAATAAAGATATATAACTAAAATGTATTTGTCAAATTGTATTTACATGTGTTCAACAAAACATATAGAATTGACTTACACATGGAGGGAATGTTACTTTTATATAAAATATTGTTCCTATTTTTATGAGGTATAAATATATTGCCGTTGGAACCTTTGCGTCTTTTCATTGTGTATTTTAATTATAATAAACAGACAACTAGGCTCTTTCTTGGATAGTTGTCTACTTTATGCAAGATGAATGTTTTCGGAAAAGTCTGACATTTTCGTCAAACCACAAACATAGCCATGCTATTACCAGACAGCGTTTACATGTAACTGTATTATTACGCCATTACTTGTCAGCATGTTAATGACTTTCTTAATAATATTGGCCTTTTGGTTATTATTTTCATCACAACATTTAAAAAGTATGTTTGCCTCGGATGTGTGAACATCGTTTCTCTGTCGTTCTGTGTAGCAAATCCATTTTACTTTAAATACGTTTTTGTAAAAAAACATTTTATTCATTGAGATTTTTTTTCTGAAAATGCTTTCAAAGTCCTTATCTAGAAGTAGAATGAACACTGGTTTCTTTTACATCTAAGAACTCCGTACCGCAGACGTTAAAAATTTCCCCAAGATATAATGTTGATGATTTTTAGTCAAGAACAGTGACTATTGGTTTTCTATCTAGACTCAGATCGATATTGTAAAGTGCCAGTTTTTACGAGTGTTACATCGCGAACTTGTGGAAATGTCCGCTATTTTCCGTACAATTTTATGTTGTAACCGTGTTTCCCCCGACTTTCTTCGCTTGGAAATTAACCAATTTATTCGTAAGTATTAATTCAAGAATACTTTAAAGTGTTTGTAACTGGTATAAATCACCCTTTGATAGGAATTCTTTATATACACTTTATAGATAAAAGTGTAGACTAACATGTTCTCAATTAAAATCAGAACTGACCAGTTTATATAATTCAGACTAAGTAGATGACAACGCATGACTTCGAGGTATGCGAGGAATGTAACAAGAAATGGATGTGTACAAATGTATTCGTTCAAAGGCCGGACACAATACTACGTGACTGTGTTATTATGATTTGAAATGTAGAGCATGTCATTAAGACAAATCCCACCAGTGTATTATGAATACGATACAAAACTCATGCTCAACTTCAATGTAAAACTGCATTCTCAAGAACTGTGGAACATGTAATTGTGGAGCAAAGAACATTTTCTGTGTCATTTAATTCATTTTAAAAACCAGCTTCGCATTGTTCCAATAAAAGACTAAACCGCTATTAAAGTCTGTTAAAACCGATATGATAGATCATATAAATCTTATTTAAGTTTCATGTGTTAATTCGATAGTTAGTTTTATACAATTAAGTATTTTTAATTCTTATGCTACAATCGGAAACAAGGTTTTGTTTGGACAATTTACAAGAGCTTAACTATTTGTTTTAATGTACTATACCATTAACTGCAAAGTCTCATTTTGTATTTTATGATTTTATGAAATTGCTACGGTTTGTGTAAGGAATTGTTCCGTTCTGTTCTCATCACCACATGATGCAATCTTTGATACAAAATGTTTTTAAAGTTATCTTAGCGCAAATATAGACACGCATATGATTCATTACAATCTTATTAAACTTACGAATGGAACAATTACAACAGGCCATTACATGTAACTATATGTTGTTAAATGTAAGTCTAAATAATATATCAAAAAGCGGATTTTATTGTTATATGTTTGGATGAGATATATTTTAGATATATGGGGTTTAAATGCCCGTTTATTGATGTTACACTTTTTTTCTGATGATGCTTTCAGCCATAAACTATCTCACGGGAAGCGTTTTTACGCTCTATTTCACTCTTATCATCGTGATATATGCAGCATTGCAAATATAATAGTAAGTATACGAATATATTTCAAAACGCGATGTACACTTTTGGAAACATGGAAACGCTGAAGAAAGTAGAAGACGGCATGACTTTAACATTTGAAAGGCCTAAGTATTGTATACTTATTCTCTTACTAGGCATCAATCGACACTTATTGAATTACAATAAACGCTTGGTTTAATTCTTTTAGTTTTGTAAAATGTAAATTTATTTTACTGATTAAAGCATGATTTAATTTAGAATCATGGCACGACTCTAATTAGTATTCTTTAATCTTAGCTTTACATTTAAAGACTACACCCAGGTTAATGGACCATTCAGCGATTTGAACCTAATTCCGACCTTTATTATTATTTTGACAGTTTCGATTCCCGACTTCTCCTTGTGGTCACATACCAAATCACAAACTACATGTAAGTCAATAAGAATATAAGACAAAGTCCTATGAGCATTGCAATATATACCAAACTCCGAAAAGGCACAGAACAAAGGTATTTCACATGCAAGCCAAGCGAAAAGTAAGAACAAATTCGTGATGAGTCATTAAACGAAAAGAGCAAACCCAACAGTTACCGGCTTGGAACGGTCAGTCGGCAATATGGACCGACTAGGGTGCTTAAACCGGTTTTATCAAAAACGCACAACATGTTTGTGTTAAGTAGGTCATCATTTCACCAAGGGTTTTAGCCATTCACTAATTGGATTAGCCTTTTTATGTTAACTTACCTTTGATCGCCCCTGAAATCGGCTATTGGAGACATGTAAGTGATATATTTTTATATTGTGTTAACATTCTTTAGTTATTGACATTGTCAATACTTGGCAACGAACATGTTGTTTATTTTGTTCTCGTAATATATTTGGCGGATTTGACAGACAACATAAGTTATCTTTTTACTTGGGTACCTCGAAGATCATATCGACACGTAGAAAGCATTCAGAACAACGAAGATGTACACTTGAGATTAAGTAAGCAGGAAACAACGACCGCCTTGCTAATATGTAGATTAATGGTGTGTCTTGTTGGTCGAGACACGATCGTATGTATGTTATTTTTGGCCTTTGCACTGTACTGCCCGAATACATGTATTGTTATTTCAATATATCGGTTTTCTAATATACTGTACTTTAATATCACCATGTTTCTTTGCATAAAGTACGCTTAGAATCAATACAGTAACAGAAGAAAAGGGTATAGATCTATTAAGCCTTTTTGTAAAGTCAAATAAGCTATTCTCTGTTTATGACTAACAGCAAAATGATTAAAATAAAAGCATACGTTTCCTAATATAACATCAGCCCTTTCTAAATGTGACAGAACTTGGTTCCAAGACGTTGGGACTTCATTTTCGTCTAAGTTAAATACATGCTTGTATGTTTACTGACCTGTTTCTTGTCATACATACATGCATACTTAACGTAATATTAATACAATTAGACGTATGGATAATATTCTGCCCAAGAACATTTAGTATTAGCTCTACAATATTATCCATTGGCATCGTTTTGATAACCACGCTTACTCATAAAATATACTGGAATTGCACTCATCCTGTAAATAGAAGTCATTCATTCAACAAACATTGTATATAAGGCTGCATAGCAAATGTAATTATAAAATATATTGCCTGATCACTGGTTCTTTCGTGGTGTTTGGTCTTGCAGAGTTATTTTGCCAGATGAAAAGAATCTTAGCAAGACAGTCGTTTATGAGAGCGATCATCAGGAACTTGTATTAATTGGCAAAGCCAATTTAGTTTGTATACTCTTTAAGGTTGATAGTTTACCGTTAAAGGGTAATTTCTATACAAAGTATAAAATGCAAATTTTCTGGGTTTTTTGCTATTCCGGTCTCATTTCTGCAAATGTTTCTGCAGTATTTGATATTAAAAGTGTGTAGCAGAAATTACCAGAGCAATTTAGTAAAAAATACCTATGGATGATTAAACAAATATCGAAATATCCGTGTATATTGTACAACGAAATATCTTGAAGGTTTTTAAGTTCTTTACCTCCATATACGTGTACGTCACTAGGCATCTCTCAATAACAATAACAATATTTTTATTCATATAGCTTTGAGCCAATAACTCAATAAGAGAAAAAATAAATTCTGACAATGTCATTTCCACTATGGTCTACACCCTTTTGACAAAGTACAACTGTTTTGTAGAAATAGAAATTTTGTTAAACGAAAGTCACAAAATTGTATATCTCTTTTTCAATTTTATTGTCGTTACTATAGAGATTTATTGCTCCAGACATACACAAATTAATTTCTGTGTAAGCTGACCTGTAAATATTTTAAACATTAATATTTGTTTCTATTTGTTTTACTGTTTATATCTTGGAAGTGAAGCTGCTGTTTATGATGCTGTGAGAAATTATTTTAGGGTCAGCTATATATATTTTATAACAAGTTCCAGTATTGTGGACCCGCGCTGGATCTCTATAGCACACACGGTGGTTTTAATAAAGAAAACCCCCGAAAAATGGCAATATTATGTCAACTGGAAGACATCCCCATATTATGTCATTCGTCTCGAACGGTGCTTGATATTATGAACTTTTTAACGTGGTAGTGACGTTTGTTGTTAGCTTTCAAGAAATATAACATTGTTAAGGTCTTCTTGTTGAGCTGAGATAGTTGGTGTATTTTACAAATGTATCCGTCATTTATCTTACCATCAACATGCACAGATGTTCATTCATTGTAGGCATTTCAGTTAACGAGGTAAGATATTTTATTGTAAAATATTATCTGTCCTCTTCTGGAAATAATCACAATTGATACAACGTGGACATCGTTGACATAATTTATTTAGCCTCCAGATATTCGATATGGTTAATTTATAAGGGGAACATTTATGTAACTACAAATTATTTGATAGACACACTTCTAACTACAAACTACATATACGATCTATTCACTATATTGACTTTAAGGTCATGCCAATACGTGCCTTTTTTACTTATTTTGGTGTATCCGTGTCCATTATGTTTAATTAAGGTTAACAACTTATGAAAGCGATGTTGAAATATGCAGAAGATTACTTTTATAAAGATTAATGTCGTTTGTGGAAATACAATATTATAATAATTAAACACATGTTTAACATAGTAGTCTTGGTGGTGGTACTTAATTGGAAGTCATTGCATCTTTTGCTGATAAGGAATATAAATTAAAAGAAAATCTCGTCTCCGTCCGTCTTGTTGCTGTTAAGTTTCTTGCTATGCTAAAGGAATCATAGAGGTCTGATAAAAACTGGGCAAATATTCTGTTTTCGCCGCTTGGTTTTGATTGTCGACAGGATTGATAATTTTGTACTGCTGTTCTTCTTAAAGCCATTATACCATTTCTTTACAATTTGTATATGTTTTGTAATAAAACTTAATTAGAAAACAAGACAAAAATGTAATTAAAAAAAACCCCTTAAAACAAGGCTTGAAATGTGTATTACTCGAACCCGGGACACCTTTTCTTACACTCTACTGATTGTGCTTCCGATTTTAAGTAAATGACCATTTTATATACACACATGTACCAATAATTGCAACTGGCAATATCTTAACAACTATCTTAATAGCTATTTTTACCAGCTCTTATTTTAAGTCTATTTGGGTTAAATATTGCTTTAGAATCGAAGAACTATTTTTTTTTAATATTAGTGGCATTCCGTCTGCACATTTGAAAAATCTATAACAAAAAAAGGGCTTGGATTTACGAAATGAACTAGAAATGCACACCAATGCAAAATCTAAATCGGAATTATTTATTCCCGGCGATATCGTAATCATCGTAAATCATCGAGACCTCAAACTCAGTAAAACATCAAATGTATTTTGGATTTACACATTGGTTACATTATTTTTGTAACTACTAACCGAACGTTTTGTTTACACGCCTATTCCAACGTTACCATCACGAAAACTATTTAAGTTACTCTCTTCATTTCGAGACAGCTGTCATCGAAAATGTTCTCCAATGATAAGGGCTTAAATCAGATAATGGAGTCATGTCATCAATAAAACTGTCTGTCTAGCTTTAACTTACTGTAGTTATTGGGTCTTAACAGAATTTGGCAACGCATATCCTTTGTCGCTATAATACTGATGGTATTGGAAGAATTTTGAACACGTCATTGTTTTGATGCATAGAGAAATATTTCTCTGATATATCGCATCTTGAAGACCACTTAGAGGTAAACTTTATATAAAGTTTCATTGAATGTGCTACTTAGTAGTTTCTGATAATGCATGGAAGTCATTCATGTTTAAGCTATTCCCATTCTAGATATGTTACAGATCAATAATATGTATCACACACGCAGAGACAGAGGGAGAGAGGGAGGGGGAGAGAGACAAAGAGAGAGAGAGAGGAGAGAGAGAGAGAGAGAGAAAGAGAGAGAGAGAGAGAGAGAGATATGACAGATTGCACAATATAACATCAACTATGTTTATAGCCCACTTTAACAAAGATGGATGATTAAGTACGTGATTCGAAGTGTTATCCATTCTGTACTTACTCATCAAAACAAGTAAGCAATTCTCGCACTTATAAACCCTTATAATTCTAGTTATGTTGAAGCTCAATAATGTACATACCAATTTACAGAAACAGAAGAATGAGTAAGATACCTACCGAACGACATCCCTAGGCAACATGATCCTGTTGAAATAACGCAAATACAAGGTCAATCTTAAATATTTTTAATGACTATATTGATAACAAGAATGTACAGTCTTTCAAAAAGACTTAAAATTACAAAACGTAATTTCAACAAATTTGATCTTCACTTTAGTTCATAAGTTAATTATTATTGCAGGACACTATAAATAATTGTATACCTCTCAAATACCGTGATGAGCGACACAGTATTTACTGAACTACACTGGGTCATACACGGATTGGGGAGTTCCATTGCTGGTGTGATTAGAGGTTAATTGATCGATATGCTTCAGGCTGTATATAGCAATTTCTATGAAATTATATAGTTTCCTGCCTCATTCCACGTGCCTTCCTGATTCAGGACTGTTCAAGTTATCAATTTTGGAAATCGGTTCACACTTATGGTCAATTCCCACTGCGATCATCAAGGCACGGTGTACATTCACGGCCTATACATGTACGTATATTATTAAAGGAACCATTGTGGTCAGTATTTATGGAAATAGAAATTAACTTGGTTAAGTTGGTAATTTGTTAACTTGTTAATGATATTTTATACCGAAAAAGGGTAGCTATTTCTTTACCAATACGATATTTGTCGATTGTGTAAATAATGTAAATGTGTTGTCTCTGGTGTTTAAGAAACGTTTACTTGTTCCTAAGTAATTTTCCTGTCATGGCTATATGTGGTTATCTTTCACTATATTATATAATTATATTATCTATATTACTATATTACTGCATACATGCCAGTTCTACCCTGGATGTGGGAAACTCAGTGGAATCATTCTAACTTGAAATATTTCTTTCACAATCGACTTAACAAAGGATTTCTAAGTACAAATACGAAATATTCCATTGTTAAATACATTTGTCTCTCTGGCATCCAAAGAAATGTTATTTTGTTACATGTTAAGATGAAGCATACATAAGACTATGTTCAAAGTTATCGAGTATATCATCAGAGTTATAAGCGAACTGTCAAAAACATATTGCTTAGACAGGTTCCATTTTGGATAAAATTATGAAATATTTTATTAGAACTTAGACTTACAGGAACTACGTGTGCGGATTTTGAGCAAAACAATATACAAGCAGCTTATATCTTTATGTTTTATGTATTATATCGACATTAATGTTGTCGGTTTTCGCTTATTATTTATGTAACACTATCAATAATCTTGTCTGAACCAATCTGTAGAATGTTTATCAGCAACATGCTTCTCTGCAGTTTCGTGACTGTCTCATACAGTGTAATGACGCGTGTTACCTAAAACTCTCTAAGCTGCGGGTGTGCCTTTAATCTTATCTGTTCAAAATCTATCCAAAACCTTGGCCTTGAATCATACCACTGATAAATTGGCAGGGAGACTGATGCATCTCTCCGATTCTTTTATAAAACAGTATGCATAGCCTCAGCGCAGACATCTTGTTTTTATAGTGGTAGAATTTTAAGTTAATTAGACATCTACTTTAGCACCTGGAAATCTATTTACGCACACCCCCAAAAAGCAACACCATTTTAAATACAGATATGCTTGATTAGGGAAAATCGGTAATTATCCTAGCAATAAAATCATATACATGCTTAGAGACTATTCTAATAACGACATAATTATGACATCAGAAATTGCATTACAAAATCGTTTTAGACTTTAGTGATCCCAAATTTAGAAAAGGTAAGCCGCAGTAAACTGAACTTTGTATCTAAGAATGAACACCCATTCAAAATGCTTATGAAAAACACAAATACTTTAAGTATACAGTGAATATCGCATCATTTTATGCTTTAAGATGATGCTTATATTCGGCATCATACATTTGTTTGGAACCTGTATACTTATATACGCATTGTTTTGCGGATGTGTGGCTGTTTACAACTGTAAAATACGCAGTTTTAAACCTCACAACCCGTAAGATTAAACAAGTTTTCAGCCACTTTTTGTCAGGAAATTTTTGACAGTCTGAATCAGGCATGTACTACTGATTGTGAGCATTTATAAGCATTTATAAAATCGTTGAAATAAGGATTATTTTTCAATGGCTTTATTAAATTATAATTCATTATTGGTTATTATTTTAGATCAAAATATCATTTAGAAAAAATAACATGGTTGATGTGTGTCTTTCGCCCCTTTGACCACTGTAGAGTATTGTTGATATTATATTCTTTTTAATCACTGCTTCTAGGATAATGGTGCCTAATCCATTCTAATCTCACGTTAGAGGTTTTCTGAAGATTTTTTAATGATAACGTTAATTCTCTTAGTTTATTGGCAAGGCTGCAAGCTGACAATGAGATTATGAGAAATTGCAGACACAGCCTCAGAGTTATCGTGTCGTTCAAAGAAAATTAATTTCGTAATATTGCCAATACATTTGAAAATAAATTAAATCCCCTTTGTTCTCACATGATCTAACACAATGCAAATTAAAAGCATTCTCTTTTAATGGTTTTGTCGTGCATCTTTTAATAAAACAGAAGGATATACATATTTTAGGTGATAACAGTACAAATCAAACCGAAAACACGAAATGAATATAAATAAATAAAAAAACTGCTCTGAAACTACTCTATTTACGATCATCAAAGCGGTTTCTATTAGCATTACCTTTAGCTTAAGCCCATGCATAACAAACTTAACATCCACGTTTTGAAAATAATTGCTTAAAATAATGAGATAAAAGCTGAAAACATTATATCATAATAAAACCAACAAAATTAATCTGGGATAATTAAGCCTTTTTTAATGTAAGCAAGCTGTATAAACAATACGAGTAGGTGAAAGTTCATGTGTATGTGGTTTTGAAAAAGTAATTAAGCACACTAGTAAATAAATGTTACTATTTAATGAGACATAAACATAACATAAACCCATGTTCTGACACTTATTATTCCGAATGCCAACTTCACTGGTAAGTAAATTAACTAGTAATGACTTAAAGTGTTCTTTTAATACAGTTTCTTCGCCAATAAGTGTTTGTTTCCTGTCTTCGTTATTAAATATAATAGTTAAATAGACTTTGATCTATAGAACGGATATAATTTCTCGTGCGTTACCAGTAAAAGTACAACTAACTGATAACAGACATAAACTGATTGTATTCTCTTGAAGCATAACACCATTGGATAATATATTTGTAGGCAAAGGTGGATTTGCTGACTAATTGATGGATTCATATAAGTTTATAACAGTTGTACTTTTACAGTTTCTTTTCAAATAATAGAATTCTATGAGTTAGGTAGAATGCTCAGGTTTTTTAATTTGTTTTCGGCATTATTTTTACTCCAACGTAATTAACTCGAGTACAAACTGGCAATCATTTGTTGTAACAGCGTTAATAATTAAATTAGAAAACTAATAATATATAGTTATTATCCACGACATTCTGTGCCACTGAAACATTCATTTGTGAATATAAACGTATATATTGGTTTATACATGTATATACACTTTAACCTCAAACTTAAACTCGCTAAAAATAGTAAATTTGTAAAACTTCTGATATAACTAACACGATCATTAACAAGTCAAAGTCAAGTCAAAACGTTTATTGACACAAGCCATTAAGGCCATTGCCAAGTCTATGGACATTGTAGATGGCGGTGTACAAAACATGTTAATACATATTAATAAATAAGAGGTTATACAACAACAACAATATATGTTATAGAAAAGTATGAATAACATGGTTATGTACATACTACAGTAGAATAATTATACACGCATATAAAAGGAAATTCACAGGCGTGTGAAAAGTATGCTTCACCAATTACAACATGTTGATTTGTTTACAAACATTAGTGAAGGATGGATTTCTGATAAAGAGATTAAACCTTTTTGTAAAGCAAGATTATATTTTCTCGTTAGAAAAGATGTGGTATGTTACTTTCTTGTTTGTTCATATAATTTAGTGATGCTTTGATATATATATCTGCACAATTTACCAAGTTTTTGACTATACAATTGTACCATATACGTAACTTACAAATGCAATTTCAATGTTGTTTTATTACGTTACATACGTAAACTATTGTTTATATATAATATAATAACAATATAAAGATATTGCACCAAGTCATATTTATGAATGCGCCACAATTCAGCATTAGGTGTACAAAAGGTTACATGAACATTTCACAGTACTAGTATAGGTATAAATGTTCAGTTTATTTGCCATTGTGGCTAAAATAAGCATGTTAACAATTAATTTTGATATTGTTATTGTTATTTAATTAAACTGGCTCTGTTAACCTCAAGACTCTACAGTTTATCTTTAAAAGATAAACAATTAATTGTTGTTATCAGTATTCTCATTTCTTAACAACCAGGCTTGATGATTAAATTTTGACAATCTTATTAATAGATTTACATTTTCACTGCTCATTAACTGTACAAACTTATTTAGAGTGGGCCACCTTAAATAGTATCTGGGTAAGTATTGTGTTCTTAATACATGGTATCTTGGACAGACCATAAGAAATTGATACTCATTTTCAATAACGTTCATATTACATTTAGTACATATTTTCTGCTCTCTTGGAATAATTTGTATCTGCCCTCTTCAATACAAAGTTTGTGGGAAGGCAGCGTAACCTGGTAAGATATTTTTTCTACTCGTGCCATTGTTGATGTCATCCAGGTAAAGTTCAGCTGTCAGAGATTTTTTGAACAATTTATAGCTATCCAGCTTAGAAGATGAATTTACATCTGATACCGATTGTTGCAGGTATGTTTACTTTATTCTCTGAATAATCATGTTTACATCACTTTTTGAAGCAATTTCCTTGTGGAATATGTAAGCTAGCCCTAAGTTTAGCATTAAATTATTGACCTGTGCTCTCCAGTTTTTGTCGGAACGTGAGCTTAAGGAATCTGGTAAAGATCTATATATTTTAAATGAAAGTGAATTAGGATCAGACTAAATTTTAGACCAGTATTTGATAATTCTAATTCTTCTGATTTCTTGTAATGGCATGCGCCCAGTTTGGCCGTATTTAGTCAAGGTTGTTGTTTTATGCCCCACTCCCAATATTAGCTTTTCTGAGTTTTGTAAAATATACTATTTGATTACAGTGTTACGTTTATGTAACTACAAATTATTTAATGTACAAACTTTTAACTACAAACTACATATATTCACTATATTGACTTAAAGATCATGCCAATACATGCCTATTTTGGTGTATCCGTGTATATTATGTTTAATTAAGGTTAACAACTTATGAAAGCGATGTTGAAATATGCAGAAGATTACTTTTATAAAGATTAATGTCGTTTGTGGAAATACAATATAATAATAATTAAACACATGTTTAACATATTAGTCTTAGTGGTGGATTAGGAATATAAATTAAAAGAAAATCTCGTCTCCGTCCGTCTTGTTGCTGTTAAGGTTCTTGCTATGTTAAAGGAATCATAGAGGTCTGATAAAAACTGGGCAAATAGTCTGTTTTCGCCGCTTGGTTTTGATTGTCGACAGGATTGATAATTTTGTAGTGCTGTTCTTCTTAAAGCCATTATACCATTTCTTTACAATTTGTATATGTTTTTTAATAAAACTTAATTAGAAAACAAGACAAAAATGTAATAAAAAACCATTAAACAAGGCTTGAAATGTGTATTACTCGAACCCGGGACACCTTTTCTTACACTCTACTGATTGCGCTTCTGATTCTAAGTACATGACCATTTTATATACACACATGTACTAATAATTGCAACTGGCAATATCTTAACAACTATCTTGATAGGATAGCTATTTTTACCAGCTCTTATTTTAAGTCTGTTTGGGTTAAGTATTGCTTTAGAATGGAAGGACTTTTTTATTTGTGGCATTCCGTCTGCAATGAAAAATCTACAACAAAAATGGGCTTGGATTTACAAAGAAATAACCAAAAAATGCACACCAATGCAAAATCTAAATCGGAATTATTTATTCCCAGCGATATCGAAATCATCATAAATCATGGAGACTTCAAACTCTGTAAAACATCAAATGGAATATGGATTTACACATTGGTTACATTATTTTTATAACTACTAACCGAACGTTTTGTTTACACGCCTATTCCAATGTTACCATCACGAACACTATTTAAGTTACTCTCTTCATTTCGAGACAGCTGTCATCGAAAATTTTCTCAAATGATAAGGCCTCAAATCAGATAATGGAGTCATGTCATCAATAAAACTGTCTGTCTAGCTTTAACTTACTGTAGTTATTGGGTCTTAACAGAATATGGCAACGCATATCCTTTGTCGTTATAATACTGGTGGTATTGGAAGAATTTTGAACACGTCATTGTTTTGATGCATAGAGAAATATTCCTCCGATATATCGCATCTTGAAGACCACTTCGAGGTAAACTTTATATAAAGTTCCATTGAATGTGCTACTTAGTAGTCTCTGATAATGCATGGATGTCATTCATGTTTAAGCTATTCCCATTCTAGATAGGTTACAGATCAATAATATGTATCACACACGCAGAGATAGAGGGGAGAGAGACAGAGGGAGAGAGAGACAGTGAGAGAGAGAGAGAGGGGGAAAGAGAGAGAGAAAGAAAGAGAGAAAGAGAGAGAGAGAGGGAAAGAGAGAGAGACAGAGAGAAAGAGACGGAGAGAGATATATGATAGATTGCACAATATAACGTCAACTATTTTATAACCCACTTTAACGAAGATGGATTAAGTACGTGATTCGATGTGTTATCCATTATGTACTTACTCATCAAAACAAGTGAGCAATTCTTGCACTTATTAAGCCTTATCATTCTAGTTATGTTGAAGCTCAATAATGTACATATAAATTTACAGAAAAAGAAGAATGAGTATAATACCTACCGAACGACATCCCTAGGCAACATGATCCTGCTGGAATAACGAAAATACAAGGTCAATCTTAAATGTTTTCAATGACTATATTGATAACAAGAATGTACAGTCTTTCAAACAGGCGTAAAATTACAAAACGTAGTTTCAACAAATGTTATCTTCGCTTTAGTTTGAAAGTTAATTATTATTGCGGGACACTATAAATATTTGTATACCTCTAAAATACCAGGATTAGCGACACTGTATTTACTGAACTACACTGGGTCATACACGGATTGGGGAATTCCATTGCTGGTGTGATTAGAGGTTAATTGATCGATATGCCTTAGGTTGTATATAGCAATTTCTATGAAATTATATAGTTTCCTGCCTCATTCCACGTGCATTCCTGGTTCAGGACTGTTCAAGTTATCAATTTTGGAAATCGATTCACACTTATGGTCAATTCCCACTGCGATCATCAAGGCAGGGTGTACATTCACGGCCTATACATGTACGTATATTATTAAAGGAACCATTGTGGTCAGTATTTATGGAAATAGAACTTGGTAAAGTGGTTAATTTGTTAACTTGTTAAGGATACTTTATACCGAAAAAGGGTAGCTATTTCTTTACCTATACGATATTTGTCGATTGTGTTAATAATGTAAACGTGTTGTCTCTGGTGTTTAAGAAACGTTTACTTGTTCCTAAGTTATTTTCCTGTCATGACTATGTGTGGTAATCTTTCACTATATTATATAATTATATTATCTATATTCCTATATTACTGCATACGTGCCTTCTACCCTGGATGTGGGAAACTCAGAGGAATCATTCTAACTTAAAATATTTCTTTCACAATCGACTTAACAAAGGATTTCTATGTACAAATACGAAATATTCCATTGTTAAATACATTTATCTCTCTGGCATCCAAAGAAATGTTATTTTGTTACATGTTAAGATGAAGCATACATAAGAATATGTTCAAAGTTATCGAGTTCCTTCTTGCCGGACAAGTATATAAGCAGAGTTATAAGCGAACTGTCAAAAAACATATTGCTTACACAGGTTCCATTTTAGAAAAAAATTATGAAATATTTTTTTAGAACTTAGACTTACAGGAACTACGTGTGTGGATTTTGAGCAAAACTATATACTAGCAGCTTATATCTTTATGTTTTATGTATTATATCGACATTAATGTTGCCGGTTTTCGCTTATTATTTATGTAACACTATCAATAATCTTGTCTGAACCAATCTGTAGAATGTTTATCAGCAACATGCTTCTCTGCAGTTTCGTGACTGTTTCATACAGTGTAATGACGCGTGTTACCTAAAACTCTCTAAGCTGCGGGTGTGCCTTTAATCTTATTTGTTCAAAATCTATCCAAAACCTTGGCCTTGAATCATACCACTGATAAATTGGCAGGGAGACTGATGCATCTCTTCTATTCTTTTTATAAAACAGTAGACATAGCCTCAGCGCAGACGTCTTGTTTTTATAGTGGTAGAATTTTAAGTTAATTAGACATCTACTTTAGCACCTGGAAATCTATTAACGCACACCCCCCAAAAGCAACACCATTTTAAAAACAAATATGCTTGATTAGGGAAAATCGGTAATAATCCTAGCAATAAAATCATATACATGCTTAGAGACTATTCTAATAACGACATAATTATGACATCAGAAATTGCATTACAAAATCGTTTTAGACTTTAGTGATCCCAAATTTAGAAAAGGTAAGCCGCAGTAAACTGAACTTTGTATCTAAGAATGAACACCCATTCAAAATGCTTATCAAAACACAAATACTTTAAGTATACAGTGAATATCGCATCATTTTATGCTTTAAGATGATGCTTATATTCGGCATCATACATTTGTTTTGAACCTGTATACTTATATACGCATTGTTTTACGGATGTGTGGCTGTTTACAACTGTAAAATACGTTTTAAACCTCACAACCCGTAAGATTAAACAAGTTTTCAGCCACTTTTTGTCAGGAAATTTTTGACAGTCTGAATCAGGCATGTTCTACTGATTGTGAGCATTTATAAGCATTTATAAAATCGTTGAAATAAGGATTATTTTTCAATGGCTTTATTCAATTATAATTCATTATTGGTTATTATTTTAGATCAAAATATCATTTAGAAAAAATAACATGGTTGATGTGTGTCTTTCGCCCCTTTGACCACTGTAGAGTATTGTTGATATTATATTCTTTTTAATCACTGCTTCTAGGATAATGGTGCCTAATCCATTCTAATCTCACGTTAGAGGTTTTCTGAAGATTTTTTAATGATTACGTTAATTCTCTTGGTTTATTGGCAAGGCTGCAAGCTGACTATGTGATTATGAGAAATTGCAGACACAGCCTCAGAGTTATCGTGTCTTTCAAAGAAAATTAATTTCGTAATATTGCCAATACATTTGAAAATAAATTAAATCCCCTATGTTCTCACGTGATCTAACACAATGCAAATTAAAAGCCTTCTCTTTTAATGGTTTTGTCGTGCATCTTTTAATAAAACAGAAGGATATATATATATTAGGTGATAACAGTACAAATCAAATCGAAAACACGAAATGAATATAAATAAATAAAAACTGCTCTGAAACTACTCTATTTACTATCATCAAAGCGGTTTCTATTAGCATTACATTTAGCTTAAGCCCATGAATAACAAACTTAACATCCACGTTTTGAAAATAATTGCTTAAAATAATGAGATAAAAGCTGAAAACATTATATAATAATAAAACCAACAAAATTAATCTGAAATAATTAAGCCTTTTTTAATGTAAGCAAGCTGTATAAACAATACGAGTAGGTGAAAGTTCATGTGTGTGTGTTTCTGAAAAAGTAATTAAGCACACTAGTAAATAAAATGTTACTATTTAATGAGACATAAACATAACATAAACCCATGTTCTGACCCTTATTATTCCGAATGCCAACTTCACTGGTAAGTAAATTAACTAGTAATGAGTTAAAGTGTTCTTTTAATGCAATTTCTTCGCCAATAAGTGTTTGTTTCCTGTCTTCGTTTATAAATATAATACTTAAATAGACTTTGACCTATAGAACGGATATAATTTCTCGTGCGTTACCAGTAAAAGTACAACTAACTGATAACAGACATAAACTGATTGTATTCTCTTGAAGCATAACACCAGTGGATAATATATTTGTAGGCCAAGGTGGATTTGCTGACTAATTGATGGATTCATATAAGTTTATAACAGTTGTACTTTTACCCTTTCTTTTCAAATATTAGAATTTGATAAGTTAGATAGAATGGTTAGTTTTAAAGTTGTTTTCGGCATCAGTTTTACTCCAACGTAATTAACTCGAGTACAAAATGGCAAACATTTGTTGTAACAGCGTTAATAATAAAATTAGAAAATTAATAATGTTATATTATTATCGTCGACATGCTACATGTATGACATTGAAACATTCAATAGTGAATATAAGCATATATATTGGTTTATACATTTATATACACTTTAACGTCAAACCTAAACTCGGTAAAAATATAGTAAATTTGTAAAACTTCTGATAAAACTAACACGATCATTAACGATTCTCTGTAAAACAAGAGGATAGCAGAATATATGACCATATACATAAGTCTACATATTGTATCGTCATGCGTGTTTAAAGTCAATAAACATAGACGCATAGGGAAACTAAAAACATATGTAAATTCCGTTACGTGTTGACAATTCACCATCTCTTCATGTATTTTTCGTGATTCATTTTCATAGCTAGCACCGGTTGTAATTAACGTAATTTCGTAGAAATTATTCAACTGAATTAAGTTGAAACTGTTAAACGGTTAACCGTGCATAGCGTTGATTTTGTTTTCTTCGCAATTATTCTATTGCATATTTTCATTGAAACGTCTCTTTAATTTACAGTGGATTAGCAATTTATCGAATATTTAGAATTTAAACGAAGCTTATTAAATTCAGTTGATCAAAAAAGATCACTAGCCAGATATTTAATTCGTTATGTTTTCATGCACAATCCTTGTAAAAGTATCTACGAAGGGCATACTGCACCGATGCTTACATACTACACATTTGCAATATACAAGAACTAGTCTGGTCTGTTATTTTCTCAGTCGCCTAAGGAACTCGAGTCAAACTAATTAAAATGTTATAGTCCTTTTAATGATTTGTTCAGCAATAATACTCTTCTCATAACGGGTTTATTGATATTTTAAACATCTTTTCGTTGTACTTCAAGATCAAATTTGATCGGTACTTCTGTTTTTAGCGAACTTATGAAATGTACTATGAGGTAAACCATCGGAAGATTTTTATTTTTATTTATCAACAATCCAAGGACGACCAAAGGACGACCAAAAGTTATTTCTATTTAAACTCGACCACCATATATATATAATATTCCTTTCCCTCCTCTAGGTACTGTGTTGCAACAGAAGATGTTGTCGCGGGCGGGGTGGAGGGGGTGGGGGGTGCGGGGCAAGCTGGGCGTGATATTTCATTCCCTTCTCTAGGTAATGTCTTGCAATAGGAGGTTTTATCTCAGCAGTGGATCTCTTCTAAAAATATACAAAAGAATTTTAGACAATGATGTAATATAACATTAATAAAAATAATTGCAATTTTTATGATTTGACACGGAAAACTTTGTATGAAACTCTAACTGCCATTAAGAAATATATTTTTGATCTGCCACCCCGCACGACTTCCTTATTCCCATCGAACCAAGTTATCATATGAAAATGTCCGAAACAAGAAGTATGGTTTTGCACATTGGTTATATCATTTTGATAAACATAAAGCGAATATTTTGTTTGATGACCTGTTTGAACGTTGTCATTACGAACTCTATTTAACACTTATTCGGAACTTTTTGACACATGCTTTTATCGATACGTTTCTCAACAGTTAAATGCTGAAATAAGACAATGTGTCATTTCTTCGACAAAAGTGTCCGTCTAACTTTAACATCATGTAGCTATTGGTATAATCAAAATTAGGTAACGTGTATTTTTTGTCGTTATACATATATAGCTGATGGTATTGGGACACTATGTAACACGTCATTTTTTCGATGGATAGAAAAATAATTCTCACACATCTTAAGGACCACTTCAAGGTACTTGATATACAGTTCCATTTTAATGTGCCATTTTTTTGTCTTTGATAATGCATGGTAATCATTAATGTCCAAGCTCTACTCATCCTAGATATTTTACAGATCAATAACTCACATATAAATTAACAGAAGAACTATTTAACACTGATCGAATGACAGTTATAGATAAAAGGAACCTTCTGAAATACCGCATATGCAATGCCACTCTTATATGTTAGCAATAATTGAACTGATTACGAAAATTTGCAATCATTTTATGGAGACACCAGTAATATAGATCTATTTCACAACACAATTTCACAAAACTTCAATCTTCACTTGATTAAACAAAGATAAGTTAGCACGTGGTTCGATGCTTAACACGTCCTTTACTTACCAAAGCCTAACAGTTAAACCATTGTTTACAGTTATACGTTACTAGTTAATGCGGGACACTATAAATGATTGTACAGCTCTTTAATACATGGGTGAATGTCGGAGTCTTCAAATGAACTACGCTGGTTCATAAAGCGATTGGGAAATGCCATTTATCAGGTTAATAGAGGTCAAGTGATCGATAAGCCCTGGGCTGCAATATAGCTATGAAATTATATAATTACCTGCTTCACTGAATGTGTCTTCTTGGTTGGGGACTGTGCAAGTTAATAGAATTCTGGCAATTGAATTATGCTTACGGTCATTTTCCACTGTGGTCATCAAGGGCCCTTGCTCATGTAATGTATATAAGTGTTTAATCAATCGTAATGATTAACGCGTATGGTAGAAGACATTTAATTTATAAAGTTGTTAAGCTGTTGAACATATTTTGATACAAAAAGAAAATAAAGTGATACACATCTTCGCTACAATGATGATATGACAATGTTATCTATAGTACGTGAAAAAATGTGTATTACTCTCTCTCTCTCTCTCTCTCTCTCTCTCTCTCTCTCTCTCTCTCTCTCTCTCTCTCTCTCTATATATATATATCTCTCTCTCTCTCTCTCTCTCTCTCTCTCTCTCTCTCTCTCTCTGACGTTGCAAAATATATAACATAATTAAACGCTGCATGTCTCTTTTTCTGATGTTTGCAAATGTTTTACCATTGGCATGGTTAAATACATTATAACATCTTACCAAAAGAGGGCGTATGGTTCTGTGGTTAAGACGATGGAGCCAGGATAAGATGGTCTAGGTATGACCCCTTTACCCCACCCCACCACACCTAGACCAGCTTGGATATACTTATCGTTTAGCAAGATGTTATGGACTTTGACAAGCAATTATATATCGCTGTTGAGTACTGTCTCAGCACATTACAAACAACGCAACATTTAAGAAAATGTGAGATAATCATTATAGTAAATCTTGAATTTTTGCGGTGATATTTCATCTTTTAAATTCCTCATGTCTTTATTTGCAAATTTATTTGATTTTCCATTTTGCAATTTGTCGGATAATTTGCAATCCAAAAAGAAAGGCAGAGGACATTTGCGAATGCGAGAAATGTCTAAACGCTTACACACAAATCACATGGGTCTTTAAAGCTGTCAAGCACGATCATTCATAAATGTCTTTTCTAGACATCTATCTTATCAGAGCATAAAAAAATATAAAAATGCAAAACATTTAAGAAAAGCTGCTGGTATACATATTCATTCAAATGGCTCACTTGTAGTTCTGATCGTGTCAGGTTTTAATGTTTTTATAATGTCGTCGGTTTTTATTCTTTATTAGTAATGTTTCATTGTCAATAATATGGACTAATTAATCTGTAATTTTTTTTATCCATGTACATAGATTTTTGACGATTTCTTACAACCTTTTCGAAACCTATATAATATGTCTTTGATTCTTTCCATCGATATATCTACAAAAAGTCTGTTGAATCACTTCCATTTCACAGCATAAGACATGTGTTTTTTTAACTTTTCTTCCAATACATCTGATTCTTTCAAGTTTGTCTATAAAAATCAACCACGTTAATATTGTCTGTTTGTTGATGTACATGTAAATTCGGTAAAAGTTCTTCGCCGCCATAACATCACAAACGTGTCTTCAGATTATTTATATTACGACTTAATAATTACATTATAAAATCGTTTCAGATTTCCGTTGTACAACATTAAAATATGAAGCCACAATATACCATAGTTCCAAGAGATGACAAGAGCCTGTTCAGATTGCTACTTAATTAAGACATCAAAAATAACATTAAAAAGTCGCGAAGTCTTGATTCCCTAAGGCAATGACATTTGCTTGCTGCTACCTACCTATATTGAACGACATATTACATGGCATCAACTTTAAAAGGCGAAACAGCAGTGTATTGAACTATGGATCCAATAATGTGTTGATATGATACGTTTTTATTCGGAATTGGTTTTATAATATGTACATAAAATACGCTATGAAGTTTTAGATTTTCCTTCCTCAAAAACACAAGGTGAAAATACGTTTTCAGTCCATTATTGTATGGACTTTTTTTTTCCAACCTGAAACATGCGTATGATACTGATTGACAGCATTGTATTATTGTTTTTATTTTAAATTTATGATACTTATCTGCTGTTTTGATATACAACTTATTCTCTGTTTCTTCCGATTTGGACTTAAATATCCTTTAGAATATTAGTGAACATTGACTTGGTAGATTCTTGTCTTTTGCCCCTTTGGCCATTGTGAAATATAGCTTGTACGATGTTACTTTTTAATAAATGCCCATACAATAAAGTGCCTTAATCAAGTCTGCTGAGCTGCTTTCTTAAATGTTTAATGATTACGGTTATACTTTTGATTTATTAGCAAGGCTACAAGCTGGCGATGTGTTTTTTTTCTTTGAAACCGCAGACATAGCCTAGCCGATTTCCGAGAAATTTAATTTCATAGTTTTGCCTTTCCTTTTGGAAATAAATTTATTCACGAGTGTCTTTTGGGGATTCAACATAATTCATTTTGAAGATATTCTCTTTTCGTTTTTTTTTCCGGTGTGAATCTTTTGGCTAAAGAAACGCGATATGCAATATGTAAATTAAAATTGCATAAACAACACAATATCAACTTCTGATCATGTTGTAGTTACTTTCACGAGAAAGGAGTTTTGAGCTTTATCCCGTTTATTTAAGTTGTGACAAAAAACAACGCAGTAATCCGCCTTCCGAAAAAAAAAATACTGAAACTTTTGCGATAAGGCTGAAGCTAAAATTCCAACCGAAGAGGCTGTTTTAAGTATGATAATTGAGCTAATTTAATTTATAAGCGATATAAGATACATAAACAATACGAGTAGGTGCAAGTACATGTACATGTGGTTGTCAAAGAAACAACAACACACACAAAAAACAACACCAAGCACACCAATTAGGTACATGTAGCTATAAAACTAGAGACCATCTAACTATTTTCCGACTCTTATTCAAGTAATTACATGAGCACGCTTACTACACTCATATGTCAAATTGCTTGTAGTTACGCTAAGTATTTTAGGACATGTTTTACCAATAAGCTTTGTTTATTTTCTTCAATATGGTTATAAAATATACTTATAGGCTTATAGTAAAATACTTACAAAGCTGCCATATTTTATCATGTTGTACTTATGAAGATACAAAATGCTGATAAGGGACTTGAACTCTAGTGGTTTTTCTTCTCTGAAATGGACATTTTTATAAGACCATCCAAATGCAAATAGCTTTAGACAATATATTTATAGGCAGAGGTGGCTTTACTGTCTCTATATTGATGGAGTCATACTGTTATTTTACTATGTGTTATTAAATAGCATACATTACTAAGCTAGGGAATGTGGTCAGTTTTGAAAGTTGTACCATTGTACCAAACATATTTAACACCATTCGTTACAATGTGTCACTTTTGTTTTAAGATATTGTAAAACAGAATGTATACTACAATATCAATATACCCGACATGCCATGTTATTGAAATGTTTATTTATTTATTTTTCATATAAACTAAAACAATAGTTAATCATGAAACTTAAATTTGATACTCAACTAGTTAATTAATAATATAATAGTGTAATGCTGCAAAATCATGGTTAACAAAATATATAACAACATACACAAGTATGCTTTCAAACATCATCAGGATTATTTCTATTTGCATATCCGAGGGCGAACGAGCCGTATGCAGATTTAAATTCCATTTCGTGTTGACATGTGCATTTTCTGAATCTTAATGTGACTGGCATCAGCTATAATTGAATTAATGACGATTAAATGTTTAAATCAATTAGCTAAAGCATTTATCCATGCATTAGCGCTAATTTTGTTTTCTTCGGTAATATTCTTTTGCATATTTTCAATAAAACTCTTTAAAATTAAAAGTTGATAATGCATTTATTAAATAGATGAGATTAATGACCCACATTATATTGAAATGCTCAAAATAGATCCATGAGAAGATATTTTCTTATCGCTTTTTAGCAAGCACAATAATGGAAAAAATAGATACTAGAAGCATAAACAGAGTTGTTTTCTTGCTTTACATGTGCAATATATAATTATTCTTTTCACACCGTTTGTAATAATACTTTAAAACCTTTTCAATGCAACTTGAGACACAATTCGATCGGTACTTTCCTTTGACGAACTCTTAAAATGCGCTTTGAGGCATGTCATCCTATGAGTTTTCTTTATATTGACAAATGCATCAACAATCCAAAGACAACCGAAACTCATTTTTATTTAAATTAACATTAGCGTGCATTAAATGAAGTCGCTGCAAGAAGTCTGGTATTTTGTGTTTCGGAAATGTCGTTTTCGATTTTGCCGTCTTCTTTTAAGTCAATTGCAACCAGTGGAGATCATTTGCAATACATATTTGTTCCAATGCCACCAAAATTTCCATGTAGATTGTTTATGGCCGAGAACCAAGTTTAATCGACCCACTTTACCGGCTCAGGGTAGATAACTATGACCCTGTGTTGGTCACGTCAGAACGGAGTATGGATATGATAATGTCTTTCGTGCTCAACAGTTTGTGGCAGTTAGCAACTCCCATTATATTTAGCGGTTATGTTTTACATTGCATGACGAAATAAGTATCATATTTCAACAAGCTGACCACATATTAGAAATATTTTATAATATAACAATTTAGAAGTGAACCTGCTTTTCTTCTAAAAAATCATGGACGTACTTAAAATTATTGTTGCTGCGGTAGAGAAAGATAGGAAATATATTGTAAGTTGGCGGATTCATGTTAGAAGTGATAACTCCGCTTAAAGAATAAATACAAAAAAACAACAGAAAAACAACCTAATATTTCTTCACTATTGTAAATTTAATTCTTTAAATGTATTGTTTGATTTTGTTACATCGCACCGACAAAATTATGGAAATATTGGCGATGTCCTGCTAATTTATTGGCGGAGCAAGACCCCGGAGTTAAGTCTACGTAGCCTTACCCCACCAATCGTGACTCGAACCCATGCGTTGAGAGGCTGAGGAGTTACAAGTCGGCGACTCTAACCGCTCGGCCACGGGCGCCCCTCTTTTAATTATTTGATATCAACATGTATGCTTTATTCCCGAAGGAAACAAGCATTTTGTATATCAAGGAAATATTACAATGGTGATCTAATTTTTCGGTCACCTTTGATCAATGGGCACGTCTATGTCAATATTTTAAAATAAAGTAGCTTCTACTGTTAATATGAAGAAATAAAATGTGATTTATCATTCCCTTATATGTAAATTTAAATTACATCTTAAGTGCGAAATAACCGGAACGGTTGAACTTTAGACTCAAATGTCTGCAATAAATACTATTGAGCAGGTAAGAGGTACCAATACATATAACTAGCATTGCCTAAACAGCTTTTCAACGATCTCGGTTATATATGCGACGCTTTTTCGCTCAATGTGTTGCAAACGTATTTGAGTGTTAAAACAATAAAAACATACATTTGAACACGGGATATTTGTTAAGAATATACTATTATTGAAGTATTTAAGTCACAACAATATTCTTCTTTGCGCATTACTGTTTTAACGAATCATTTAGGTCCTAAGAACGGATGCGCACATTTGATCAAAACTACACGAGTAATATGAAAATATTAGAAACATAGTGTGAGTAGATGCTGGGTCTTCTTTTTAAAAGATACATCTGAGTACGTGTACATGTACCCGTGTTTAAATTGTGACTCTGTGATACTTACTTAATTAAAAGTTATTGATAGGAATTGTTTACATTTACTGGTAAAAAGTCCAGAGAGAGTTTATAGAATAACATAGTATAGCTTTTCAATTACCAGGCTGATCTATAAACTATTCATGAATTATATTAACCATGCTGATATCAGTTAAGCATTAGGCATCTATTTATCCTCTGCATATTCCAACCATTGCATAGTTCATTCAAACTTTGCACGTGTCTTGGTTCGATGCTATGCAGGCTACGGTGACATATTAAACGAAATGTAATTCTCATTGCCGTATTTTCGGATTGAGATCAAAAGGGAAGCTTGTAATGCTTGAATGTATAATGTTGAATTTGATTATTCAGATTAGCATCTTCAACATATAGAAGGTCATAATATGAGTATGTGTCGTTAATACACATAAGTGTTTAATTAGGGCTTGGCGTTAATACATGAGACCGACACAAATGTCTTGATTTTTATTGGTGGTGGTAGAACACAGTAATTTCTTAGTAGAACCACCAGCACACAGAACGTCACCTGAAAGACGTGCCCCATGAGAGACTCACTTTGGCCGGGACTAAATCAATGTGGTAAGGGACTGAGAAGTTATATCCGGACTGCTGTGCCATGGGTAATACCAGGAAATTGCACGTACTTGAACATTTCCCTTCAGTAATAAATGAATGCATGTTACTTTCTTTCCTTTCGGTTACATGACACCATTTGTAGAGAATATAACTACTTCTGGAGCTAAAACACATTTACCATAAGTGCTAAACCTTCACCTTACACGGAAATATGTTCAAAGGTGTCGAATTTCTTTGCACCATTGTAATCGTTCGTCCTAGCTATAAGCAAACTGTCAGATTTGATGTTACAACATTGGTTTCGCTTATTGTAATGTCTTGCCATGTGTGATTAAACATTATTTCCAAACAGAGCGAGATAAGGAAGTATAAAATTTCTTCACTATGATCAACGTTTTGGTCCAAGGTAATGTCATACTATATATTTCTCAGCGACTAGACGTTGAAGTTGAACTTTTCATGAATTCAATTACACTTTAAGTGGAGGTTGTAAATGATAAAGCTGTTTGAAGAACCATGACTAATTTTATGAATGTATCGATGCATTCTTATTGTGCCTATTTATTCACATTGACAGTAAACACCATTACTTGCATTTTGTTTCGGAGGAGGCGTTTATGTCTCATAATGCATTGCTTGCGCAAGAACACATTTTTTTACATAAAACAGCGACTTCATAATAGACTCATTCAAAACTGGGCGGTAAAGTCCATATTGTTTTGCTAGAAGAAATGCCCTTAGGCTTTCACAAAATGGAGTATCGATTCTTTGCAGAAGCATATTTATAACATTTAGAAAGAACCGACAAAAAGCTAGCACTAGGTTGTTGTATTTAGTTAGGATTGTCTGTCTTTCTATTGCTTTTATTTCTACAATTTCGGAATGCTAAGTATAGACTGTTAATTAATAAAACTTGTCATTGCAGTTGTATGACTGTTTTACTGAGTGGAATGACGTATATTCGGTAAACGCATATTCGCAATATCCAGCGATTATATTTCGAATATCTTAGTTTTTATTCCCTGGTGTACTAGCATAAAGGCTAATGCGTTTAGCATCCCTGTAAACTGCTCACATAATCTTAAGCTATGTTTCGTGATATTTGTCATGAGTGTTCAACATCAAAACAAAGTGCACAATGTGTTCTGATTGTATTATTTTAGGAACATTATTACCAACTGCCCGGTTTTTTTTATTCATACTAAATACGTCAACATGATCATTATACATCCAAAGTATCAACATGTCTTCATTAAATATTTAGTCTAAAACAGATTTATAATTTCCGTAAACCTATAAGGAAATACAATTGAGCAATCGTGTCTGGTCCTTACTTTCCAGCGTACGTGACTTTCTGTATGTAAGCACCAATTTCCGGACATCCTTCTAGATTTAGCAGACGTTGTAAGCATTTTTGTTACTATATGCAAAACCAAAAGTAAATCGAAACGCTCAGTATCAGGAATCGGCAACAGATGATGCAGTGATCCGTGACAAATTGAGATAAGTTGCGATTGTTGCTATTTGCATTTTACTCGCGTAAATTAAATTTGGAAATTTGTTGAAATTTAAAAATGCAAAAACCAATAGCCGCTTATACGTACTGAACAATATGGTATTTATTTACCGCATCTAACTTGATAAATATGTAACCTTGTTGGTTATAAGTCGTTTTTTTAGGAAACTTTACACGTTTACTTATTATGTTTGCATTCGTCAGTTATAAATTCAAATTTTACCAAATGATACTTTTAAGAATGAGTTTTACAAAGAAAATTAACTATATCATTTCTATGAGAAAAAAAATATGCAAATTTAGTTTTATTTTTGTAACCAGATAAAAATAACGGTGTTAAAAATAGTGTCAGAATAAAAAGTAAAATTGGTAGTGCCTTTGTTTTTCTTTTCCGATTCTAATCTCCAAAGCAATGTGCCATGTTCCCTGAGTTATTGCCTCAATCGCTGCTTTTTGTGTGGTGCTTTTCGACGTATTCAGGGGCATTAAAATATAGTCTGTAGGTTTTCTTTTAAAATATTGAACTTGTAAGTTTTTAAATTATGTGTTTGAAGTCAGCAAACGAAACTCGATTACATAAATGTGGCCGATAGTGAAAAACATACATGTATGCCAAACACACAGTTCAGACAGTTGTCACTGTAAAGAAGTTTGATTGAAGTATCAAATATTTTTCGCTTTGAAAAAGTAACATAGAATTGTAATTGTAATATGATCGGATACATAATTTGATTCTCTAAGAAATAATAACAAATTGTGAGCGTATACATAGAAAAAAATTGTATGTATACAAAGGCCACTGTTCCAACGATATACATATAAATGCTTGTACAAAAATATAGACACATTTCGAGTATGGTCATCATCTTCATAATAAAACATTATTATTTAAATTTGTTTAAGTGGACACGGAATCACACTGCAATTCACCTGCTAAGCTTATAAACTTATTACATCGACGCACTCCTGCTAGACCTGCCTCGCACCCCCCCCCCCCCCCCAACAGTTTGTGAATGTTTATGTGTAGATACGGTCAATTTGGTTGGTGCCATTCGATGTTTCTGCATTATTTCTTTGCCCATGTATGGTGTTCAACATCGCGTTAAAGTGGATGAATTTATACGAAAAGATTCATAGGTCAGTCCGTTTAAGGTTTGTATTTATCTATAAAACTCCCTTTCAGCACATTCAAAAACGTATTTACGTAGGCCGCGTAAGTTCAGTGCCTTATAAGGTAATAAAGGAAATACCAAACGGTGTTCATACTCAGTTTCCTTGACAAAGTATATTAACGCTCAAAGACTTTGATGAGGTTTTATTTTTGGCAGTTTCATTTAAGTCTACAATAATTAACCATCGCTATTAGGAATTTTCCTTTGTTGGACATGTCATTTATTAGTTCCTTAATGTTGTGCAAACTCGGAAGCATTTTCTGACTGGAAACAATGTTGTCATAAAATAGATGCTAACACTTAGCAGGAAAAGGGCACATAAGTTAGGTTCCTGAGTGACTCAAGAGAATTGTCTTGCATTGACATTTGATTGCCGAGACCGCTGTATTATGAACTATCGTATAAACACGTATATGTATGCTTATTAGAAAAGTAATAATCGATCATCTCGAACCAGTATCCACCAGTGCAAACAAGGTTCTATGAAAGCGAAGCCTTGACACCTCCATGCATGGTTGGCATGAAGACACATACCAAAAGCGACCAGAATACTCGCAGAGTCTGCTTGCACATATATGTCCTTTGTACTTCTTTCCAAATACACTAACTTGTCAGTAAAATGTTCAAATTAAAAAGTTAAAGGCATGTGTCAATTGTTGTCCCATACCATTCTAGAATGAAAAACTCATTGACGCAGATCAAAGTGGCATTAGTCTTTTACATGTCCATTAAACAAAGCTTATTTATAATGTTTCACATAAAATGTTCATAACTTTTTCTATAAAGCATGGATAGGATAACAAGAGTTTAACGTTTATCACTTTACCATGTAAAAAATCACCTATGCCATGTACTTAAGGATGAAGCCCTGCTGGGTTTCGGTTTTTTATGTTTGTCCTTTTCTTTTTTTTTAACTGACTGTTCAAATGCATTTGGCTGTATTTTATATCATGACTTTAGGACTGAATTAGGCTTTTACGGGAAGAACTGGACTTATGTCTTTATCATACTGTCAGACAAATAATACTTGCTTTGATCAGCTTGTCCTGTATTTCCCTAATTAGCCACAAGTTGTTTCCAAACTTTAAGGACTTCATATTTTTACTAACAAATCTTGATTTATGCTTTTTATTCTTTATTTTTCGTTTTAGAAAAATCACAGAGACAACTAAATTAAATAATTAGTTTTATATCATTGATATTATATAATATGGGGAGTTAATGGTGCCGAAAAATCATAAAAAATGTGTGCGTTAACAGTGCATGGTCAAGTAGCAATTGTAAGTACCAATTTCCGCCATCATGGTCTAAGAAACCCAAAAGAAAGCTTTTTGAGTACAGTAGTAGCCCTGCAGAATTAAATTCTGACACAAATACACGAATTTTTATCACAATGTGATCTTGCAAACACGACGAGATATATACAATGATATAGATAATTGAATTGTCAGAGGCATGTGAACGGTATTGTATTCAAAAGTAAGATTCACTCCTTTCTTCAACATTTTCACGATGAAAATATCATTTTATTTCACAGCTATATCTTGGTAACTCACTGTTTGGTATTTAATAAATTGTATTGATAACTTGGTAAATAAGACTAGTATGTATTCCAATTCATAACTGTGTAGTTTGCTTTTTAAGCAAATTCACTTCTTATTACACAAAATAGTGTTTAACATTACCGATAAAGCGACAAAGGTTAACTTGGTATCTGTCAGTGTTCCAATCTGTTGCATATAAACGCATTTGTAACAGTTGATTATATTTATAAACGTACCTGGCGTTAATCCAGAAGTACAGAATTGTGTTGAACATTGAGTTACTTACGGCCACTAGATAGGAGACGATGGAAACTTGTTCGTTGGTTTGTTCATATCCTACACGAATGTTGGATCACTAACGTTTCTTTTTTGTCTTGAGTAAATTTTTGAAATATTAAACTGATGTAGACACAATCTGTAACAACTACTTGTACATTTGAATTTGGCTTAAATATTTTGAATACATTTGAAATTTGAATAAAGGCCAACATTTATTGTCCCATAGTATTTGCAGATCAACACTTTTTTAGGGTATTGATTTCTTCGCAGAATTGAAAACATTTACACGTGATGTATATAAACGAAAACAAAAAAGAATGCATTGGAAAGTATAACGAACTCGTACAGAGCGGACTAAGTACAAACTAAAAAAGTCAATTGTATTACAACACGTTGTGAGCATTATGGTAACACACATTCATATAGTTTCTAATATTTCCTGGCTATTTTTATAAGAGTTTGCTTTCTGAGTACATGTATAAGTAGAGGTATACTAATGAGACACACATTATCGAAGGCACGTTGGTTGATTAGCATGATTCGCCCAACACTACAAGTGTATAGGTAATATCATAGATGGGCTTAGATATTTGCTGTCCGTTTCATGAGCTCTCCCATTTACTACCTATTATCATCGTTTGTCCACGTCATATGGCAGTTGGTCCTTTGATGGTCAACAAAAGTCTCTGTGTTAGCCAAGGTAAGGCTTGACATACAATTAATATAGACCATATTATGTAGATAGATGCGATTACATGTCTTAGGCAGTTCTTTCAGCCGGTCTGCTTTAGTCCAATGGTAACACAATACTTCTTTTCATTATCCCCCCGTCTGTCTACTTCTTGGGTAAAACCAGTAACCAGGTAGTGGCCTTCTTGAACTATGTGAAATAAAAAATCTTGCTACTCAATTAACATCTTGTGGTCGGTGGTAAATGGGGATAAGATAACTCCACCCCCCACCCCACCCCATACACACACAATAACACAATAATTGGTCCAGCGCCATTGCCACTAAACAAAGTCCGCTCACACTTGCATTGGGGGCCTTATCGCAATGGCTTTATATCTATACAGAATCTGACGATACAGACATGTCACTGTGTAGTTGTAATTAAGAAGTTTAATGAATTTAATTTACAACGCAAACTACGCATTAAAAGTATAAACTGTTGTTGATTATATCATCAACCGTAAATGGTTTAAGAAAGTTATTTAAATGCCAGTAGAAGTATGTCACTAATAGTTTATGAACTTGTTACAAAACCTCCTAAAATAATGCTGCACTATTACATAAATAAATCTTTTGTAAGGCGTTGGTCATCACGAAAATCAGATAACATTATGTTGAAGTGTGAAAGGTCTTCCGCAAACAATATTCATTTTCTTTTTCGACTTGTTGGAAAATTGTAAATATAGATTCGGAAATTTTTATTTTATTTAAGCCGATTCGTCAAATTCCAACTTTTACAATCGTGTTTAATAAGAAAGGGATATGACAATGACTTATTTGACTAAGAAAATATATAGTTAAAGCAAGGACTGCCAATAGTATTGCCATAATTGCAATACTACAGGGTAAAATCAGCAAGTTATGTTATCGACAAAGCAATCTATCTATCTATCATTGCTTACTGATTTAAAGTATATGTACGTGGTCAGATTATTGCTTGTATGATAGTATCAGTGGAGGTAAAGGATATCCCATCAGTTTACTGAAACATAGGACAACACAATCTGATATGTTGCATTTATTTTTACCCAAATATTAATATGTGATGAAATCTCATTTTAATAAGATTAACATATTCGCCTTTTGCCTGAAATATGATAAAATTATATTTTCAGTGTAAAAAATAACCATTTTCAAGAACTATTTACAGGAAAACTCACTGCTCGCAAGGCTTGGGTCCATCAATTTACTCGTGAAAGTAAAATTAACTTTAAGTACGTGTACATTGAAGCACGCTACACAATACTTCAGCGTGTGCACCTGGAGGAGAGATAAAGAGTGTTGGTGATCACGTGGCTGTAAGGCTCTGCTAGAAGAATTTTGCTTCTGTTTGTTTTGTATACTTTTACGTTGCATTTTTATAAAGTATAATTTTATCTGTATAATGTGTCTAAGTTAGATACCGCTGTTGTTGGATAATGACATTGATTAGTTAAAGGAATTGTTCGTATTGTACGCTGCATCGAAATGCGCAGTTTGAATAATTGAATATAAATGTTTAAAGAATATCAATCTCATTGAATTATCATTTTTTGTTGTTTTTTCCTATCTTTTAGGACGGCTATAATAGCATAAGACTCTACCGACAATAATGCCGTAAGTTACAACTTAAAGTAATATTTGACATATTATGTTATACTGAACCAAAAAATTATATAATATTGATATAATCAGCAATCTTTGTTTTTTATCTCACCCTAGCGAGTAACACATATACACGTACAATTGGAAAATAAAATAGAAAACAATATCCACATAATGACTTTACAAATACTTAAAAACATCAACTAGATTCCATGGATCATTTTTTGAAAACATAAACTTTTATATCGTCGGTGAGATGTAAAAATTCTGGAATAGTAACTTTTAACATGAAGAGGAATCAGAAAGGGGCATCGTCCCGAGTAGTTTAACCTGCAAAGAGGTTGTCGTCATTGAAACCCATTATCACAATGTATGTCAATAGTTTGTGCAGAGGTTCTGGCGATGCTATTTTTTACAGTAAATATAGATAAATGTATGACAGTGATTGATGCCGAATACAAAATGCCAATATATGTTTATGACACTTTTCTTATCCTTTGCGTTTTCACAAAATGTCAATGTCAAATAGAATACTTAATGCTTTGGAAGAGATTACTGGGCAAAAAGCTAAAGCTCTTCTAAAATTGAAAACACCTCCTACTAGTTTTGTTCTATGCAAATGAAAATATCCAGCAAATTTTAAGAAATACTTTTTTCTTTGGATTTTAAAGATTTTGAAGGAGGTGGGATTGTTCTTTAATTACCATGTATGAGAAACAAGATAATTAAACAGAGCAAGCAAGTACTTTGTTGAAGGCCGAACATAAAAATCACAAAAACAAGCACACAATCAATATATTATATGTGATAATAATTTTCTAAAGCTACACGAATTCATTGCACAATATAGAAACATGATTTTTTGTAGTTTAAAAGTATTGTATCAGAGGTTAAATCATTTTAAAGGATATATTTTTTTCAAAACCTGGGCAATAAAAAAGTGAGTTTAGAAGGGTAAGGTTGTAGTAATTACATTTTCAATACCTTTTGTGTCAAAGTTTACATATTTTCTTGTAATATTAAAAAAATAATTCTTCTATTTGATTAATAAAACATTTTTGAAATAAAGTAAATTCAAAATTAAATATATTTTAATGACAATTTAAACAAAATTAGAATGGCTCAATACATAGTCAAAGGGAATATGAATAAAATAAAATTCTTAAATAACAAACATTTATTCGTAGATTACTATTTAATGTTATTTCTTTAAAAAGACTACATCAAGTATGATTTTGATTTAATTTACAGCTTATGTTTCAATTCAGATAGTTTTACATAACATACCAATAATACATGACAAGGATATTTCTTTCTGCTAATTATTTATCTCTTGGACCAAATTCTTAATTGTTATTCTTAAAGATGAGAAACTGTATCATGTCGTTATCTTGCCTCAATAAAATATTTCTGTAAGCAAAGAGGTATTTTATATAATGGCCCTTTATATACATTTCAAATTCAACACGGCCATACAAGATGCTTAAGTTATTTTATGTGATCAAGAATCACAATGAAACATCTATGCTAGCTGTATTCTGTCTTTACAATGCGAGTATGACAGTGATTATTGTATTTGCAGATCCGATTGTTAATTTTCTTTATAGCTATATCGGTATGGAAAAATATGAACAATGTATATTTTATTAGGTGTACTCGAAACGATATTCTCATTAAAACTAAAAAATATAAAATATATGTAAGGCTAAATACCCATATATTAGATCTTTTTCCTGTTTTTCTGAGACATCCAAGAAACAATGTCTAAAAATCCAATCACATGTCATATACATAATGTATACAATTATAAAAGCTCCGCTTTATGACATCTGTAACATATTTTCTAATTATATTATTAATATAGTTATATTACTTATGTGGTAGCATAATACCGCAGTTATAGCTTGTCGATATTAGTCTAGTGCTGAAGCACTTGTACAGATTACATGTATAGGGCATTCAAAAGCCGCTGCCGATAAAAGTAAGCTGTTAACATTGATTTACGTAAATGTTTTTTATAGTTGCCTTTCTTGTGTTTACAAATCTGACAATGCGAGTGATGGATGTTCCTTATTGTAAATAGTTTAACCTACCTGTATGCACATTACAACACCATCTTACTGATTATACTATTTTTGTTTTATACAATGAATCATTATCTTGGAACAATCGATAGAATGACTCAGTAGTGCAAATGTGATTGATTCGAAATAGTTCTTGGAACTGAATGAATTTCATTTGCCTGCAGCAAAACTGAATGCAGCTCTGTGCTACGGGCATCTCAAACAGATTCTTGTTTACACTACTTAATCTTAATGCTTATGACCGACATTAAACTTGATTTAATATTCCTAAATTTTGGTTAATTAAAATTCGGATTTAAACTTATAATTTGGAAATAAAACAGTTCTAAATTTGTCTTTACATATATAATCGGGAGCTTTTTTGTGTTTGTGCCGAATTGTTACGTTTTGTATTATGTAGAAAATAGAAGGAGGCAAACAGACAAAAATGTTCTTATGGGCAAGATGTGTTTTATCGTAAGAATAGCATATTCTTTCAATTACAGTGTCAATTACAGTAGAATTTCACAAGAAGACTTATGATGTAACTACGTCAATACTTACCTGTCAGTTGCTATTGTCTCGAAAGTCAAAATGATCAGAAGATAAAGACGTATTTACAGAATAATAAACCACCAATCCTGGAAAAGCTAATGTGTGTTTTTTTATACAAATGTTTAACACGGATTAAAAAAATCCATACGTTTACCTGCAAGTATTTAGTAGTTAGTACATATGCATCCGTTTGTGTGTCATATACAATCCATATAAAATGGGATTGCCGACAATTACAAAGAAAGGTATCACAATCAAGATAGGCTGTTGGCATAAAAGCGGAAGAAATCTATGGTCGTCGGTGCTGTCTGGTAAACAGATGTTAGACGTATAATTGTACCAAATTATGTTGGTCAACACACAACGTGTCCATGGATTTCTACTGTTTTATCACACACATGCAATAGATCAGGTCGTGTTTAAGAAAAATACAAAGCATCTAGTTTAATCTAGATGATTGAAGAAAAATATGTTCTCATCAACACTAGAAACACAGATCTATCATGAAGCACATGAGTGAACATGTAAACATTCGTAAAAATTCTAAGCTGTCGTCTAAACGCTCAATCAAACTTAAATTGAATATTTAGTACTTCGCACAATGAAAAATATATCTGCATCGGTGACGTATTAAAGTTTCTATTTGTGGAACGCAGTTTAATAAAGAAGTTTTATATTGAAATATGTTTGATATTTTTGACTGCATATCGGTACATAAAACGATGTTGAGTTGCTTGTCTGGAGTATCTTGCATACAGCGTGACTTCCTCTCAACCTGTAGGAAAAAATAAATTTCAATCTTATCGTATGAGATGGAAATATTTTGACAACGCTTCTGGACACGGATATGCCAATGTCATCTAAAGTCAAATGTGACACAACGCTAAGATAACACGTGACACAAAACAGGGAACAATCCAAACGTTACCCCGTTGGAACGATCAGCGGGAACAGATTATATGACGGTGCATAACACGATTTAACTGGAATCTAATCTCGAAGATAAGGAGGATATAAACATTGCAAAAACACTTAACAACACACAAATATATTTGGAAACAAACCCAGTCCAAACGATGATGTATACTTAAAACGAGGGAGCATCGTCATAAAGGAGGAGAAGAAGAAAGAAGAAAGAGATGGAGAATGGGGATAAAGATGATGACATACAGACATGCAGAAATACAGAGCAACGATACAAAGGGACAGCGAGAATGAGACACAGAGTCACACGCAGAGAGACAGACGGAGAGAGACAGAGGGAGAGAGAGACAGAAAGATAGAGGGAGAAGGAGAGAGAATGAGTGAGAGAGAGAGAGAAAAAAAGAAAGAGAGAGCAAAACAAGTACGAAATCTTAAATGTGCATATTCTTCGTTACAGAAAATGTCAATATGTATATTTATACGGAGGTTTTATATTGGCTTTCAATGGGGGAGTGGGTGGGGATTTTTAATCAAGAATTTCTTTTCAAGAGATTTAATTTTCTTGTTCTGGACTGGGCGCAAGTGTCTTTCTGGAAAAGATCTTTTTTAATGTTTAACATGCTAAATAAGCGTAAACCAAAGAAGTGAATATATGATTGAAATCTGTTTATAAAAGTGTGTTTTTATTTGTCTTTTTAGTATTTTAAACTTTGCTACACGCACGCATTACAATATGTTCGTGGGTCAATGTAGGGATCCAAAATTAACAGTCAATATATTTCATACACACATTTCTATAAGTTTTTACGTTTTGAACACCTTTCTCGGGTGAGATAAGTATATTTTGCTCAAGTATTAAACAATAACACAATGTTGTAAATTGTTCCATAGGGAACTGTAGAATAATATATTTTTCTAAAAATGCTCACACTCAAATTTTCGGCAAATTACCTTTTTCAAGAGTTTAACCTAAACAATCTCTCTCTTTACATATTTGCAAACGTTCTTGGACGCTGCCATGTTAGAAAAATACAGTTTTATCAATAATATTTAACAATTTATAAATCGAAAAATTGAAAAGTCCTTTTCATCCCCAGCGTTGTTCAGTCTGTTAATTGACAACATGTTTCGAAACACATTTGTGATTCTATCTGTATCAGTTTATGTTGATCTATTTAAGGCATTCATCTACGCCATATATGCTTTTCCAAAGAGATAATTGACTAGTCATTGCTCGCGAATTTATTTAAAAACAGCGCTTTTTTACCATGGGCTCTACCGTAACTGTACTGCGAACACCACCTGAACGAATTAAACACACCTGCTGAATAAAAACAAACACACGGAAATACAAACAAGTTATATTTTAAATACACAGCGTAATCAAACAAACAATATGTGCTCAATGATAAAATATTGTACAACCTAGATCGAATAACCTTCCAATTGCTAAGAGGCCAGGAACTCCAGAATATAACAGAAAGTAACACGAAAGTTTATTATCATCATTTGAGATGGTACTAGCTGAACTCACTATATTTACAAATTGTTAATGTTTAAAGGTTGTACGATAGATTGTACAGTTATTAGAATATTAATGATATGTTTTTTTAAACGTAGTACAGTGACTGAACCGTTCAGTGCCTTGATAAATAAATCAAAGTATAATATCCAAGTAATTCAGCGACGAGATAATGTGTACTTCAAGTTGAAACTTGACACCGTCATTTCTACCATTTTTACCGTGTACACACTTTTTGAAATCCTATTTAAGGTGATTAATGATTGAATGACAAATATACAAATATGTGCGTGCAAAATGTTTAAAAATATGAACGGATTAGGTCTGGATCTTGGAGATCTGTAAATCATCAAGAATTACATAAAGGGGAAAATATCTTTTCCAATCAGTTATTTACAATAAAGCCATAGATCGTTTAGATGAAATAATCTAACAGCACATATCACCACACTTAAAGCAAACAAAGTGACAATGTATATACATCAGTGGTGGTTTAGTTTACATGTATTTCTTTTAACAGAATCTACACATAATGCTCATTCTTTCTCGCTACGAGTGAGCGTCCATTGCTACACCTCCGTGACCTTGAACTGCTCGTATCCGGATCCACGTATTCTGTCATTGTATGCATTACGGATCCATTTCTCTCATTGAATTTCTCTGACATGTTATTGGCACCAGTTGGAAACAAGGTTCTACGAAAACGAAGTCGGGTTCGAACCTTCTTGCACGGCTGGCATGGAAACCAGCAGAAAAAGCTGATAAAACCCTCGCGGAATCTGCAAAACATCATACCATGAGTGTTTTAACCCTTAATAATCGGATCAAATTATTTTTGTTGTTGTTTTTCCTTTTGCTTATAAAATGTCCATCTGGTCTGTACATTAATAAAGACACATTTCGTTTTCATGATCGGATACATGCAAGTTAATCCAAGCAAGAACTTGGTAATTTGTGTCATGTCATAGAGATTTATTACAAAGGGCAAATGATCAAGCTTGTCAGTTTTATCAAGAAATTCTCCACTTTTTACTTCCCCAAGAAACAGATCTTAAGGTTATATATCACACAATACATTCTCAAATGAATCACTTGTTCGTATATTTCCAGTAATATCACACAATTTTGGGAATATTTTGCGAAATTTAGTCTTGTATAAAGGGTAGATCTCATGTTTCTTTTTCTTTTTGTTTCATAAAACTCTGACGGCATTAACTTAACGTAATCAGTTCGAAGGTTAAACATAAATGTTATTTACTTTTTAAAAGAGTCGTTTTGAGGCGAGCACAATTAAATTGCATGCATCGTAGCTGACAGTTTATTTCTAATTTATTTCTTAATTATACCTAGTTGGGAATTTTTAACTTACGTCGTTGTACTTGTTTAAAATGCTTCGCCTTATATACTGACCATACTGATGTACGTAGTTATAGTTTGAAATCAAAATAACCCGAGTTTTTTGGATAAATTGTGTATAATAAAAATCCTTTCTAATTTCCATTGCCTTAAGTTATCCCTATATATTATAATAAACATACATATTGATAATAGTGTCTTTCTTTCTTTTGTTTATACGGTAAAGTTTTCTTTGAAGTATTCTAATTGCTATTTTTCTAAATCAATGTGAAACAGAACCACTAGTTTGTGAATGGTAAATACATTACCTGTAAATAGTTCATGAAGGTATAGACGTTGCATTCAAATATTGATAAAATTTTTACCTGGCGTTCATCCAACAGTAGATGATTGGGTTGTACATTGAGTTACTGAGGGCCACAAGAAAGATGACAAGGTACACCTGCTGGATGTAACGGGATGTATTTATTGCTGGATAGTAGTTGGATACCAGGAAGTAAATGTGCTGGGGCAACCAACACACTGCGAATATCGCAACAACCATGATCATCATTTTCACAACCTGTAAAAGCAAACATCATTTATTATTTAACTTTGGTAACTCGCGAACCAATCTGCCTTTACGCGTCTATACCAAACATAACAGAATATTATTAGAGATAGAGGTCAATCATTTCAATCTAGTAGGATAGGAACCAACACAGCATGTTTTTTTTATTTGGAAATAAAGCAAAGTTATTTTAACAAGGGAGCTAACCCTTACTCCCCAAATGTTTGAACAGCGTTCAAACATTGACATTTTAGCGTTTGGGAATGGAATGAAAATTTAAAAAAAATACATGCCATTGATACATATTTGAGCCAGGCTGTAGAGATAGCTGAAGAATTGCCTCACAGTGTTAATATGTTTTACTTGGTAATTACTTTCTGTGCACAAATAGCGACATATAAATAAAAATAAATTGAAATTCAATAGGATTTCTTCTGAACTGGGTCTAAATTTCTGAATCATAAATAGTAAAGATCGTGCTAGTGGTATGTGTGCTGTTACTTATCGAAACAAGTAAACCCGACCAGTGAAAATCTTATCAACTTTTTTAAGCTAATTTACTGACGCTAATTAGTTCAAGAAAGAAATAAAAGTGGCAGTTATGGTATTTAGAAAACTCCAGTATATAACTTTTTTAAAGCAAAACACTGAGTACTTATTATTTCCAGTATCTTGTATTATTTGTAGTTTATCTTTCAGATGTAGGCAAGATTTTTTTCACCGATTGCTCAGGTAAGAATAATTTCGCCAAATGGCGCATCCACGAGCGAGTGAAACTTCTTTGCTGATCACAAATTAAAATTAAATAAAAGTTCCGCATAAGAGAAAAATATACATTATTTATTTTATGCCTTGATATTTACTTTATGCCTTCATTATAAAAATGAACAAACTATACCATTTTAAAAATCCCAATGTGTTTCCTCGTTCTCAACAAGTTGTACTTTACTTCCACACACAACATATTCCTTCTAGAAACATGAATTTAAACTATCAGTTAATTTTTCCTTTTTTCAAAAAGCTACACAAATCTAAATGTGGTCGATCCAAAACGAAAACACAGGCTTTAAATAAGGTCATGACTGAACATGTTAATTTGCCAATACAAACTTTGAACAAAGTGTAATTTTCAGACCTTTTTAAAATGTATACATTGACATGGGAATTTGGATGGATACAATGCTTGTGAACATTGGGGTGTTCCGTCAGTACTTCCTAAAAACGATATTTTCGCAACGTCTTTTTTCGATTGATTACTCGTAATATTGGAATCTTGGCATAATACGAAATTAAACAATATCCTAGGATACCAGATACGCTGACAGTTACGACAACAACAATACTGTTTCATAGTCCGGAAAAAAAGTAGAAAAAAAAAAATATATATATATATATATATATATATATATATATATATATATATATATATATATATATATATATATATATATATATATATATATATATATATATATATATTAGTAAATAATATGTTTATCCAAATATAACAAGATCATTGTCAAGAAAAGTGTTTAATGCTTTCGAAGTACAGTTGATTGTCGTATGTTCTGATTGAAACGAAATAAAAACAACAACAACAACATTTGAACACGTATTTGGCATATGGTGTATGTTAATTTCTGTATAGAAATTAAAACCTTTTAACCAAATGATAAAAGTAAATATTAAAGGTGGTATCCGACAGTTTGGTTCAAATATATTTTATCAAATAACCAAATGAGACATAGTTAACTGAAAAGGACCTGTAAAATGTTATTCATTGATGACCTAGATCTGTATGCACAGAGAAGCATAAATCCCCGACTGTCATTGCAAACATGTATTTCCTATCTGAGCCACGTTGCAGAGACAGCAATTTTTAAAATTGACAAAAAAAAAACTTGGCAACTTACATTTGAGATAACATGATATTGTCATTCGGGTAGTTCGCTCTGAGGTCGATATCAATTTTTATCAGAGATCACTATTGTGCTTATTAATAGATTTGGAAATAAAGAACAATTATAGCGATTCTTTTACAATTTGTTCTGTCTAACAATATATGAAATATATAAAAACGTCTTTACTTGGACTGAAGTTAGAGTTAATGAAGGAATTATGAATATATACTCCAAATGCAGAAATTATGAATATATACTCCAAATGCAGAAATTATGAATATATACTCCAAATGCAGAAATTATGAATATATACTCCAAATGTAGAAATTATGAATATATACTCCAAAACAGTTGTAAAGTATTGTTACATGCACTTGATATAGGCAAACTTTCGGATACCACCTTTGAGGTACCAGGTCTTCGTCAGTTTAAGATAACCCACCTTACGCTTAGACTTGACACGTTCATGTTGAACAGAAGTATTCTCTCCTATCGCCTGACTGCCCCACAGCTCTATACCGACACGGGTATATGTCACGGTCAATGTTATCAACGGAAACACATAGTTGAGGACCAGCAATAGGTAGCTGTATCTGTGGTAGAGTATGAGTGACATTTTTATTTTAGTCTACAACAATATTAGACCCAATCGGAACTCCTCGGGTAATTCCGTCCTCGGGACAATCATCCCTCGGATGTATCTGGTGAATTAATACTTAATGAAATCACGATCGTTTTATTCGCCGGAAGTCGGAAGAAGAATATGCCTAAGTAGTTCGCACCAAAACATAAACACTACCATCGTTTGACAGCTGCGTGTCTCCTGCGTTGGGTAAATTAAAATCAGATGATTTAAATTCGAGGCCGCCACAAATTGAAGTTTTACTGGCATCGTACTATATTGAGCTGTCACCCGAGCTGCCATCTTTGTTTTGACGTCTGTCTCAAAAGAAGTTCCATTTAGATAAATGGCCGAGGTGATCCGACTACCTTCGTGAATTGTCTGAGGTGTTCCGATTGTATTAGACCATTACAACTAATATCTGTCAATATTAGATAGTTAACAAGCATGTCGTAGAGTGTTACAATAGCTAACATATAGGCACCAGATAATAAATTATGAAACGATAAACTACGAAATTATTAGTTATGACAATCAATTAACATACAGGATTAGAAAATATTAGGTAGTAAATAGAATTTCGTTGTCAATAAATGTATAAAAGTCTTAACTTTTTAATATTGTTGAAATTATTTTTGAGTGTTACTTTTTAAATTTTCAACGATTTTGTACATGTATAATAAATAGCCGAAACTGTGTTTAAATTATTATACTGAAAGTTAAAGGAAAGAAAAAATAATAATAAACACTGTTGTTACTTATACAAATCCATATTTAAAAATAAATTTACGTTATAACACGGAATAGAAAACAGACACGATGTGAGTTTTCATTTGGAAAAAGGTGATAAGTTTTAAACAGCAAAACTCAAGATGAGCAACCCATTATATCTACAAGGATTTGCCCATAATTTGGTTGTAATTGTTGTCAGGTTTTATTTTTCTGTCTGATCTAAGCGTTGAGCTATTTTCACTTACGATAGATCGTCCTCTTGGGTCCACGTCAGATGACAGATAGTCCTATTTTGTTCAGGAAAGAACGCTGTGTCCGCGTAGATAAGGTTTGGCAGGGACAACCCGATTGAAATAAACCAGATTAAGTAGATGGCAGCGATCACATGACTTCGGGGCATCCGGGGCCTTAGTGGATATATGATGGCTATAAATCTGGTAAAGAAAATGACAATAAAAACTGTAAAACTGTCATGTGCAAATGAAGTTCACCATTTATTCTAAAAAAAGTACATGCCTTTATATCTTTATATATAAATCTCTATAATAATCCTGAATCATGTCTTGTTTCTACTTTAAACAGACGTCTGTATCAATTTAATTGATACATAGATGTATCCATTCCTTATCGTCAGTAAGTTGTGTTTTAAAGATATGCATGTGCATCTCCTGATCAACACAACCCGTGTGACAGCTTGATTAATTAGAATTTATTTTAAAACACTGATTGTTGACTGCAAACTATTGGTAAATGTTTAAGCATAGGATTTAATTCACCTTTGTCAATTTTAGTGTTGTAGGCATATGTAGTATGCTGATTATATGCTGTCAAAAGATATTTAATTCATAGAATCGACTTAGTGTGGGGTAAAGTAGATACACACATGCAATGTGGACACGGGTGTAGGTATTTAACTTAAGGTTTTCATAAAATTAAAAAATGTTACATGTCACACAATCTTTCTACTTTCATAAAAATAAAAGCAAACGTGTCTTCGTTAAGTACTTTAATGTCTACGTCATTTTCGTTATTCATTTTTTACAGGAATTGTTTTTTTCCACCCGACAACATTTCATGAACTTTAGTTGGGTCCGGTCTACACTACACGCTCAAGAAGTCTTGATGAACAATTTGCACACCAATAAAAAAACTGCTGCATTAAATTGCAATGAATCAATCCTAAAAATGTCGTCTGTCAATATTGATGTACGTTTCTGCATTAAACATCCGTTTTTTATATTCTTTATGTAAACGGAATTGTTTGAAACACTTATTTTTTCAATCCAATAATTTATTATCAATAATAAACTGTTCAGACAAACATGTTTGATACATAATGGAGACGCTGAAAAGTGAATTATAATAAACGTGAGTGAATAAGACTTTTTTAACCAAAAGTGACCCCCATATATGTGCGCATATTTGTTTGATCAACAACAACGTTTGCATACCTTAAAGTTTAAATTAAGAAATTCTCAAACCTTTTATTCCAGTTCTCTGCATTTCAAGACATGTTTATTCAACGAAGAGTTTATACCGATATGAAAAAAATTATTGACTTGTCACAGTTTGGTAAAACTTCTGTCTGACTTTATATTTTCAATGCAATTCGAAGACGTTTACTTACATATTAAACAGGATTTTTGAAAATGTAGAATGCAACTACATTTGAAATCTTGAAAAATATGTTACTAAGGAATAATAATAAAGTGTCAGCTTGCATACTCTGTGTATATATGTTGTGTACAGCATTGGTTTTAACAGTACAATAATTGTTTTTTTGGGGGTTGGTTAATTTTCTTTGTTCATTATGTGATTGAAACATATACACTAACAAACAAAATATAATTTCAAAGATGCCTTAAACATGTTAAAAAGTGATTGAGCTCGTTCATATGGGATTACTACTTTGATATAGAAACTAGGACCTTTAATTGTTCATATGTTTATTGGCCATCATCCGGTATAGAGATGTTGTGTACTTATAAGTGTTACATTATATCAGCCTTTCTTTACTTAAAGTTGCCGCAATGGTACGTGGGCATTACTATTTATTGCAATCATGTCAAATCCAAAAATATGTTTTACCTTATCGAATTACATCTTGGAGGCAAATGTTATCCGAAGTAATGCCATAGGAGTTATATAACTGTCGGTCAATCAATATTTATGTATATTATTGGTAGAAACTGTTTTTACATTGTTCACGTTATATATCCAAGTTTGTTAATTTTGTTCGCACATTGACTTTATGACGTCTTAGCCATATTTAATATTTACTGTAAATGGCCAAAGACATGTATATGTCGAGTTGCTAATAAACTTTGTAAACTATACTGATACTTTAATTAAATCGAAAATCGAACAATGTCACAAGTTGTTACTGCTGCAAACAAGGGTCATTTAACTGATCACAAGTATATTATAGATAATTAATTATTATTGAACTGATTACAACGATAATATCGATAGATATCATCCTGATCAGTACCGCTGGCAGTAATTAGTTGCTCTACACGAGGAGTATCTATATTGTGCATCTACATGTAACAATACCTGTACAAATACCAGAGACGATCGCACAGCGATAAGTACAGTTTATGCATAACTAGTAACATTTATTGTAGTGCAGAATACTATTTGTTTAGGATCAATCATTGATTTTCCCTTCCGATGATTTACTTATAACATGTACACCATGATTACGTCTATAGACAGCAAAGTAAATACGCCAGTTTCACACTACAAACAGCAGTCCTCAGGAATGATCGGACTCACGTGACCATCTCTTCGGTTATTTACGGGTCATTGTTTATTTTCCAAGAAATGAATGTTTGTTGCTAAAGCTTAATGCTTCACTACTGCAACACTATACTAGCAAGATGTTCAAATATATTGACACCCTTTGTAAGTTATCATTGAATAGGTTACTTTGAACTAATCGTTTGAAATATTTATTTAAAGAAATGTCTTTCCTCGTGTGGTCTGTTTGTGTAATCTGACTAACTCGCTTACCACGAAAGTGTTGTATTTTAATAAAACCCTTAACACTTTAGTTCTGTTACTTTTCTTTTTCATTTGCACTCAAGACTGCAAAGCTTTCAAGAGAGAGTAAATTCAATTATGTTGTCAATATAATTATATTAATATCTGGATGCTAGTTAGTACACATACTGACCTTTAACACGATGTCTGAAAATTTCATAAAAATGATGGCCAAACAATACACCAGTACATAAAATACCTCACTTGGACACAAGAGATAAGTGATTTGCCGTATTGTGTCTGGTCATTTGATGCCAATGCGCATAAAATTAATTTTAAGCTGAAAGTAAGTACGGATAGGACAATGTACTTTACATATGTAAGAAGTGGTTTAACCGTACAATGTTTATTTCGGACTTCCTTTTGTGCACCTTATGTGTTGTTTGTGTTATTTTGCAATGAACGGCGCGATTTCAGGATTTCGTTTTGGAAAGTTGCCAAAAACTTTCTCTAATTAATCTCTAACTGAAGTTTGTAAATAGTTTCCATTTGTCGTTCAGTTGGCATCAGCAGTCAAAATGCCTAAATACTAAAATATCGGTGATCTTATACGATATGTTAAAGGATTTAACTTATCTTAAATTGTATTATTAATGCATTTGAACTGATTTGTCGACTTACGGATGGCAAAAACAACGCTCGGAACTTACCTGTCAATTGCTATTGTCATAAAGGTCAAAACGCTCACTGATATAGTACACGGAGCTATAAAGCAGGAGAATTTGCAGAAGAATGTGCCGAACCACCAGTCTTGGTAAAGCAAGAATGTAAAATTCATCAACATATTTAACACGGATATCAGGAAATCTGCTATCGCTAAGTTCACAAGAAAGTAATTTGTTACAGTACGCATCCGTTTGTGTGCAAGCACAATCCATATAACAATGAGGTTGCCTCCAGATGCAATTAGAAGTATCACAATAAATGCCCAGATAAAGATGGTCTGTTGCCACCAGGGCAGTAGGAATCTATCCCCATAGATCTTTTCTGTAGTGTCCGGCCAGCTGGAGTTGGTCGTATGATTGTACACATTACTGTTAGTCACACTTGAGTTTTCCCAAACTGAAGGGGCGTCACTGAATGATTCCATGGCGTTGGCGTTCTAGTATATCAACACATACTCACTAAGCGACCAACCTGGAAACAATAAAAATATAAGTTTTATCGAGAACGTTTGAATTAAGTACACTTGCTTAACCCCTTTCAAATACCCATCCAATGGAAACGCGAGTAGTGAGTATTTGAATAAAATAAAAAGCAAAATGGTACAGAGGTTAACATGTTTATAGAGGACTCAAACGCTGATTTCAATGTCGTTTATTAATGTGTTTGTAAGTTAGACTTTACACGAAATACGTTGAACTGTAGAAATGAATGTCAATCTCTAACGCTAATTAACTTGTTCTTAATTCTGACAAAGAATATAACATCATTACTATTTGAATTGTCTTAAACATTGTAAAATAAAATATACACATTGTTTATAGATATACCAAGCAATTTACCATTTTTTATGAATTTCTCATCATACTTAACTTGACGTTAAACAGCTGATTCAAGAGACTTGGATAAACTTTAGTTATAATCATATCGTTTCAAGGCATTATAGAAAATCATTTATGATTAAAGAAAGACATACCAAATCAAGTGTAAGCCAGTTAAAATTAAACAGTTTCCTATATTTAACAACTATAATCAGCAATACAAGTAGCGCTTTATAAAACTAGTGTCATATTCATACTTAGTATGTTAGAATAAACTGTCAAACATAAACACAGTAAGAAAGATAATCTTTTAAGTTAGGCTTTACTGTAATTTACAATGTTGATACATCTAACGTATTGGTCTTTCAATGGTCATTGGCGTTGTTATTGTCCAAACTAATAACAAGAATATTGTAGACTGAGCGCGGTATATCAGTCTGAAACAAAGGATTATTTGTTATGTTGTTTATTTCTCCGTGACGTAGTATACTACCTCGAAACGACTTGATGAAGTCTCTGTGTGGCATATTTATTCACACTTACAGAAATCAGCCATTATCTTTTGACATTTCCTATTGTTTGAGACGTCTTTATTGTTTCTTTAATGCTTTGTGTACTCAAGAATACATTTTCTGACAGGAAACAATATTGTCATGATAAAAGCTTCTGAAAATGAGCCAAAGAAAGGCAGATTTGGATCCAGAAGGACGCAAGAGAGGTTCGTAAGAGTGACATTTATGTAGGAAACTGGTGTATAATGAATTATCAATGCTCATTAGTAAATATATATGTAAGACTAATGACTCCTTGTCAAGACAACAACGAGCAACTAAGAAACGAAAATAGAGAAAACAATCTGACAAAGTTAAGAATGCATTGGTAAGTCTGTATTTGAAGTTAGTCACTTCTTATATTTTTGTTTAAATCACAAACTGTGGAACACTATTAGGGGAGAAAAATCATAAGTGAAATACGTCGTATGAAGTCGTTTTTTTTAACAACTTGCTTAAGAACGTTTAATAATGCAACTGTTTCTGTTGGGTTTCATTTTTTCAAATGTGCAATACCTTCGAATACCAAATGTCGGCCTCAAAACAAAGCAATACGGTTTATTATTCAGTCGAGTCATATTTTAGTACAACAGTTTTTAGTGTATGCTTATTTTCACATTTCAAAACTAAAAGATAAGGCCTGCTGTTATTTTTACTGTCAATATGTTTCATAATCGTGTGCACGCAATATGGTTCATAATCCTTATTTTACTCACAAACCAGTAAGAAAAATAAAAAAAGATTGTCAATCAAGGATGAACTGTTCAATATCTTCCGAAATGCCAAATGGTAGCAGAATAGCTGCTGCTGACGTGCATAAGGTTGATTATCTATGTGTGTGATATAATATAAATAACAAGAGAGAAAAATGAAAAGAAAGCGAGGGAGCAGAAAGATAGACAGACACAGAGAGGGAGAGAGAGAAAAATAAATGAAGAAGGAAAGAAAGAAAGAAGAGGAGACATTGGCAAATAAATATAAAGTGATTGATCGATCGATCGATCGATCGATCGATCGATCGATAGATAGATAGATAGATAGATAGATAGATAGATAGATAGATAGATAGATAGATAGATAGATAGATAGATTTACTTTTTTAAGCTTCGATAATTAAAAACGTTACTTTATTATTTCTTTAAACGATGTTTCGGCATTTGAATGTTGTTTGACGGCTTTCTTCAGCTGCGTGACTTTTTCTCAACTGCATACGTGCAAAGGGATATTAACCATCCAAACCAATTACGTAAAGGTGTATGTTGATTCACATATTATCTGTTTAAGATCCTGGCTTTGGTGGCGGTGATATATTGCTAGGGTGGCATGTGCATGTCTGCAAATGTTTCGTTAACACCACAGTAAAACTTGTTTTTAAAGTAAAACAGGTGCATATGATTCCTGTATTTTAAAATATATATATATTCACTATTATTCCGAATTTATAAAACATGTTTTAAAGGACGATGATGCTGAAACTGTAACTGTGAAATTTACTATCAGGTTTGAAGCGGTTGAAAGAATGTTTGAGCCTACGTTAATGGGGATAAAGATCTAACACGCCTTATTGCAACTGTGATTTCCCCCTTACGCGCTTATCTGAATTTTAACTCTAACAACTACGTTTATATATACAATACATTTATATAGAGAAACAGTGTAAGTTTTACAATATCAAAGAAAATGTCTCTTGATATTTAACTGAAATAAAATTGCAGTATATCATTGTATTGCCATAGATATGTCTATACTATTTATTCTTCCTGGGGAATTTCTAAGGGCATATTTCTTCATTACGCTTACTTTGAAGCTCCTTGTTACTTAAGTGTCAATGATGTTAGCATCCTTTGATAAAATAGCAACATTCTCATGAAGAAAGATAACATGGTACATGTACCAGCAGCCTAAGTGATTTACTACATATCGTTCTCTCTTGTCTGGTACAGCGGTTAGTTCTTTGATTAAAATTGCAATTAGCACTTTGTACCCGAAATTGATCCACGCGTCGCCTCTTTTCATGTTAAGTGGATATATAAGGAGTAGCCGTGCCCGATTAGTGCAATTGTGCAGCTCAGCGCCTGCCGAGATATTTCAAGCTTGCATGATCAAATCGTATGGAGAGCACTCCTTAAAAATTGGAAGAGAAAAACATAAAGTGAAATTGTGTTAGCAGAATACTCTTTGCAAGACAGATTTTGTTGAAGTTTTACACTATGTCGAATATACTTTGATAAAACAAAGCCGTAAGCCTCATTTCCACATAAAGGAATTTATAAAATATTTAGTTGTATTTGCCATATGTCTACAACTTTCTAGCAGCATCGATATATAAATACAGAACACATAATTTATCAATACTTTTTATAGTAAATAAGCGATATCTACTTTCCGATTTATAAAAGCATAGCGTGTTGTATTTGTGTCATTTTTATAACAATTTCCCCCAAAGTCTTGCATTCCAATGTTTCTGTATTGTCATTTGATCACATCTCCGCAATTCTATACTATGGACATGCCCATATAACATATAACAGTTTGTCTGATTTCAAGTGAGGTTGAACATTATATTATTTCTTTTTTTTAATTGATAAGGTTTTTTAATAACTTCTTCTTTACGATCTGCCCCTTTTTATGGAGGTATTGGAATATTCCTTAATAGATCATCACATATAATTTAAGTTACAAAATGCTTTTTTTCCATTTTTTTTATTATTGATAATAATCTCTATTGGTGGTATGCAATTGATGTGTATTTTACAATATATCATCAGATTAATCTTTTTTACACAATATATGAAAATAAAATATAAAATGTTTAAATAGATGTAGTGAAATCATTACTATTAAAATAAAGATGCATAATATATAAGGCGTCTCGTTAATAAATAAGAACACTACTGTTGTGTTGTTTGTGTGCTGGTTAATGAGACGAAATTATTTCCCAAATGATGGTTAAGAGAAAGTGAGTTTAAGATGTTTCTCCTCCCCAAAATCGTCCGCCGAGAAAGAAACTGAAGAAAGATGAATGCTACATCCACTCAAAGGAGATTAAATGTAAATAAGCGTTTCCCCTTTCAAAAACATGAACCGACCCAACGGACTTTCATCCACTCAGCTTTAGGTTCAATGAACAGTGGTTACTGCGATATTGAGTCAGAAAGCATTGTGTGTACAAGTAAAGGAAAAACACAACAAGTACAACGGATAGAGTTCCGCAGGTACAAAATAACGAGACAAGACAGAAAAATAAACGTATCGTGGTGTGAAATTTGTTAGCGCGGTGTCTATTTAGATATAGACGTTTGATACCAAAGAATACATGTAAATATGCAGCGTTGTAATATTTTAACCATTCTCCCCGGAAGTTTACTTAATGAAAAATAATAATCATGTTTACAAACGATAAAAAACAGTCGGTAGATATTACACTTAAATGCACATCTCCGAGTTACATCATATTATATTATTAAATCTATACAATATACTTGCAGAAAGTTGTGTCTACAGAGTACTGACCAATCCCTATACAATATTAATTGTGGTAATTGTATTCTATGTATGTATTATCTGGATGCTTTTACCCAGTATATATTATCAGCACCGCTTTACTTATGAAACATAATTAATAACTCAAACTACTGCTTATATATTACATGTATACTTGCTTTTCAAACTTTACGTCAGCTGGCGTTAATTTAAAGGTAATAATTAATATTTGATATATCAACGTATTTTCAAAACGTTACATGACCACACGATCTTATAAATATTTGCATCCTAATTATATACACAGTGTTACACATATTACGTTAGCATATACTATTACATTTAACATTTTGTTTAAATTGTACAAATTATAAAGAAAACTAAGATGCTTATTTTGTTAATTAAAATATAATTACCAATATATAGCTATCCATTGCTAAAACAACCAGAATGAAAACTCCCCGTATCAGTGTGCATGAGAAAAACTGTGTATTACGTTATATCTTGCAGTATTCATCTCTTAACTGAACGTACATTCCATAAGGAATTTTCCTTTTTGATTTTTCTGTACAAATTTACAATCCTTTGTGCGCATCAAACAACACCGTAGCGTCACATAACAACTTTTCTTAGCGAGAATAAACCCGGTTCCAGATGGAACTGAAAAGTTGTAAAGTCCAAAGAATAGGAAACGCCGAGACTTGTCCCTGGAGCAAAGTGACCACACTAGGCGACCAAATCAAATAGGCACATCTCGCTGCGACAGTCTTTGTAACACTGGCTGCTTACTAACTCCGTCCCAGCATCCCGTACTGAATCAATGTAACACGCTGGCGGTTCTTTATCGGGCTGGGAGTCTGCCTTATCTCGCTGCGCAGAAGCGAGTATTAGTGAAGTCAATAGCTTGTAATTGGAAGGTGAATAAAGGGACCAGATCTTTAACGTATTTGCATTTTGATTGTTTAAATTAAATGCTATTACTGAAGTTAATTGATACCGATAAAACTGTTATGGTTTGTTTAAGTCGGTGTGTTTAGATCGACATGCTCAGCGTTGTTAGTGTTTACATTCATTGACTGTTTTTTTATTATGACAGGAAAGAGATATGATAAATTAAATAAAAAAATAATATATATATATATATACATTAAACTTTTTTTTATTCGGCGCCGTATGACCTGTTAAGTGTCGTAGTGCCGTAAAACCCAAATAAATAAATAAATAAATTTACACAAAAAACAACATATATATATATATATATATATATATATATATATATATATATATATATATTTTTGTTTGTAAATTTATTTATTTATATATATGTTTTTTTTTGTAAAAAAAAATATTTATTTATTTGGGTTTTACGGCACACACACACACACACACACACACACACACACATATATATATATATATATATATATATATATATATATATATATATATATATATATATATATATATATATATATATATATATATATATATATATATATATGGAACTCTGGAAATCCTACGTTGTTTCTATTACTATCAACTATCAACTGTTACAACATATTGAATGCGCTGCATGAGTATGGAGATATGGCATCACACATACATTCCTAGATGTCACGAGTGAACAAGTTCCACTTATCTATGCAGGAATTATTACCAAGGCTCCTATGTGTGTGAAGCATTTTTGTTCTGAACTCGTAGAAATAGAAACAAGCGGCTGTCTTAAAACACACACACTCTTTAACCATTGCTCTCGCATAAACACTAACTACATACATACATGTAACTTGACTTGAATGTTAGGTCTTATTTTATTCGAAAATATTTTTTGTTGTTGACATAAATGCTTTCGAAACATGTGAATCGATATACAATATCAACTAAATTGAATTCAGTTACGTTGAATTCTACAAAGTCAACAAAAATCATATTATACCTGAAAAAGTTGTTACCTTATATTACAGTCATCAATCATTTTTAAAAATATATAGAGAGAAACAACACATGATCATAACATCATTAGTTTCCCTAACAAAAAGGAATTATTTTTTAATTAACTAAGTTGGTTATGGATGATTTTTCGGACTTTTTATTTTTAGCTAAATTTTTAGCTAAGTAAATCATATCAATTATACTACAGTTGAAAACCACATAAATCAACTTAATTTCGTTTTGTACCATTAGTCAATCTACATATAATTGAAAGGACCTTTTTATGCGAGTGACCGGTTTCTATGCGTACTTTCTAAAAAAGCGAGGTCTTAAGCATGTGAGAGCTACTTTAAAATTATGGACTTGAACTTAGTCTGAACATGATATGTGCAAAGATTCTTGATATTCTAATGTGTATATTTCCTATGCCATAACTACGGGATGAAATCATAACTTTATCGGTCCATTTTATTATCAGGTCGCAAGTAAAGGAGACCGATCGATGCAAAATCTACAAATATAGATTATCCAAATTACATCGACATCATAATATTATGTCATTAATAAAAAACGTAATTATGGAACGCTGCAAATATAAGATCTCCAAATTGCATTGATAGATTCACCTTTTCTGAGACATTTTTTTTCTCCAGAATCTTGATTATTTTGCATATTTCTACAACAAATGTAACAGGCACAGCTGTAATTGGCTGTATTAATATCGGAACTACTTATTTACATTGCTGCTTCGAGTGTATGTGCAAACACTCGTGATTTCAATTACTTGCAAATTAATTATAAATTTCTCTCTATCGATGGTATTTGCGAAGAGCTTTTATGTCATCTCAAACAATGGATGCAATTTAGGAAAATGAGACAAGTGCTACGGAGGTTCTCGTCAATTGATCAAGATTACGTACTTATTCTTTCTAAGGCTTCTCATTCATCCGTACAGAGGGTCTTCTCAATACAACAGCAGCCGCGAGAAAATTGGCGACAAAAACATCGATTTTGAACACGTATGTTTCAACCACTTAAATCAATTAGGTTACATAATGTACCTACTTCATAATGCTTTCGTTTGGAAAATCGGTAAAGCAAACCAATGTTTACACACATTGTCTAAAGCCGCGGTTATATATGCGTTCATGCACATTCTCGTGGCTCTTTCTGAACCTAGTTGGTCGTGGTGTTACTATGCTTCACGAAAGTTTGTTGACATGTCTTTTGTTAAATCGCACTAACAAAATTATGGTCATATTGGCGACGTCTATCTAGTTACTGAAGGACGATACCTGACTTATGTCAGGATAGAACCACCGGCGCGCCGCAAATTACCTGGGAAACCTTCTCACATGAAAGTTCTCGCCCCAACCGGGATTCGAACTCAAGCGGCGATGGTCTAGAGAGGTACAATAGGTTTATAAGAAAAGGTCCTATCAAAAATTCTACAGATATTTAAATTTTATCTACCAGTAGACAAAAGCAAACAAGGTAAATGTAAATGTGACAAAAACACATAGACGAGACATAACATACAAAAAGAAAAACCATCAGTTACCGCCTTGGAACGGTCAATCAGCAAAAGAGCCGCTTTGGGGTGCTTAACCCTGGTTTGTGGAGCGCTCCAACCTCGCACTTCCTGAAGTTCAACGACTCTTAACGCTTCGCCTCGGACGCCCCCTTCACAGAAGCGACACTAGTGCCAAGATGACGTGAGTTCATAATTGGTAAATTGGTAAATATAAAAATATCATTTGGGTAAACTAAGGGTATAACTACATTTCTCATTTGATTTTCTGAAAGCGAAATTAAGCATGCATATCAACAAATATAGAGGATCTAAACATGAGTTGTTATTAAACACAAACATGGCGAGCTAACTATCATTTTTCCTGGATGAGTGTTATAAATATTTGTATATAATGTCAACGAGTGTAAGATTTTTGATCAGAAGATATGGATCGCAAATATACGAATATTTGAAGTTATAACAACCCTACTCGGTGAAATACTCGTAGAACTTTGGAACGATTACGTTATTAATCATTAAACTGTATTATACTTGAATAATATAACACAATATTAAATGGGTGTATTAAATCGAAAACAAAGGGAGTCATGTCATAAAAAGTCATAAAAAAATCACTGCAGGTTATGGTGTCATGTGACACAGATCTTTATGTGACATGGCATGTTTACATGTTACATGTATTATTGTTAAGACCTGGTATCGTTTTTTTATAAATCTTAGTTGTTGTTGTTGTTCTGACTTAAACACAGATTTTCTTTAAGCTGAAATAAAACAACATTTCTTGAATTTTATCACAAAACCGTTTAATCTGTTCTTAGGATTGGTAGAAAATTAAGGAATATTCACTGCTTCAGCAAGAACAAAAAAAAAAAGAACTAAGATTCTTCAATAAAACCTCTTCCGCGTCTTCTTTTGCTTCTTTATAATTATTAATACAAATCATCTCTACTGCATCTGCATGTAAATGCAATGAACTCAAACCACTAAAAAATTCAAGTTTTACTGCCGTAATATATATTTTGTTCATGTCGATGTTGAAAAATTATCTTCTTTAAAGAAAAATGAAACGTCGACTAATGACACGTCACAGAAATGGCAGTTTGGGAATACATTTATTTATTAATAATATTCATAACTTTTTTACATTTTGGCTAAAATAAATACATTTTTCTATTACAAGAATAAAGATCATAAAAAATGGCGAAATGTAATTATTGTAGCTGTGATTTAGTTATACAATATTTTATTTTAATGAAACTGAACCAGCCCAAATATGCTTATCATTCAAATATTATCCTGGGAGATTAATAAGAGATTATCGCGCTGTCTTTCTCCACCAAAACAGCTAGACGGTACCAATATGTCCATACTTGTGGCCAAATAAAAGCCAAATCATCCAAAAGTTTATGTATCTTCACCTTTACCACGTGCACAATTTTATGACTTGTGTGCCATCAGGAATGGTGTTAATGAGAAAGAGACTAGACTAAACTTCCTGAATGGTACACGGGTCGTCCTTTGTAATCGTCTCATGGAAATAATACGATTGTATCTTTCTTAATCAGACTTACAGAACTAGCGCTAAAATAAGTCCGAATTACCGTAAAACTGCCAATGTACACGTGCTGTAAAGGAGCCGCCTGTGCACGATATGCACTAGCAATACTCAGTCATAGACTGACTGTTCTAATCAAATTACACTTACTTAGAAAAAGCATTACGATCTGTTTTGCATTACTGCAAAATTAACTGACTAAAAAACGTAGATACAGAAATGCCAACAAGTGCTTATTTAATGGAGGTCTTTGTTTAACGGTCACGTTTGTAGTCAGAAATTGAATACTGAAATAACATGAGACAAAATTGCAGATCCAGATAAGTTATTAGTAACTCCTCTTCGGACCTGTCGGATCAAGACCAACACTTGCATTTCTCTGGCAATGTGCTTGTTTTCGATTAAGTTAAAATAGTGGAGGAAATTCTAATCATTAAGTTTGATATAGTAACAAATGGAACCCGCTAATGGTTAATATGTGTTCTTTGCTTGCATTACGATTTCATAACTTTATGTGTGTGTCCTGCTGATGTGTTTTGGGTCTTATTTAAGTTATTTCATATTTGACTCTTTCCTTTGCAGAATGTCTTGTAAGATTTGTAAATGTAAAAATAAATGGTATAGCACTGTCGAGTAATATTGGTTACAACTAAAGCACATTCCAATAGTATTCTGGTAGAGAAAAAAAAACATCTACTTTTCAATGCGTACTAAGAATGCTAAAGAATTTTAACGCATCTTTAATGAAAATTGCTCTGGAAATGATTACACCTTCTTCGATAAATGTCACCCGCTAGAACAGTTTCTGTGTTTTTGGCATGACATAATCCTTTTCCTAAACACAACAATTTACATAACGATCATAGTTAAAACAATTCCATTTCTTTATGTATTCAGCAAAGGTGTTAATTTTAATCCGACAAAATATAATACATTATAACAAACCACAAAACACTTGTTTAAACACGTATACTACTCAAAATTTGATAGGGATCTTCGCCGTTTTATCACGAATTATTGCCCCTACCAAGTTTTAACTGCTGTTCCACTTTAACAGTTTGACAGCTCATTTCTTTTTTGGCACATTAAAGCCTGATGCCAAATGAACAAATGTTCAGAATTACAGCAAATATTTTATCATTTAAACTTAATGAAAGCAATTAATACACTCTTTTAAGTGATCCTTATCAAATTTTGAGTAGTATATTATCTATGTGTGTTTATTTTGTAATACAGCGCAAATACACGTGGACAGTCCTTTACAAATAAAACCGCAAGCCGTTTTCTACAATGGGAGCAATAATGACCAAACAGAAGTAGGAAGGACACACATTATTTGACCAAGGTCATCAGCCTGCTCTATCTTTTACTTTTCATCTATGTTAAGGGTCCCGCTTGTTATAACTTGTTACAACAGCTGCCGTGAACTATAAGGTGACACACACATCGATTCAAAACATAAGATGTGGTTTTATACAAATTAGGCCCGAGGACACGAATAAATGGGTAAATTTGTATACTAATGTAAACACATTTTACTTTTAACAAACCCAGGATTGTTACTTCGAATGAGTGTAGCCTTAAAAGTAAGTAAGTGTTTAATCTCTCAATCTGCAAGTCAGCCAATGCAAAGCAGGTTGAACACAATGATTTGAAAAGGTCTGTCAACTGGCCTGCAGTGTGCGTCAGTTGTTCTACTCAGACATTCGCTTGTGGTCTTGTTTCTTTATTGTCAACATGATGAACGGAGAATTGAGTACGCTTAATTTTGTTTCGCACAGGATTTCAAAGTAGTTTTTATCTGAAGACATGCTTACATTTGACCAGCATATAACATAGACATGAGATAGGCAAGCTCTTGTGCTGGACAACAAATAGCCCGGAGTGATGTTTAAAGTATGTCTATGTAGAAAATGTGTGTGATTTTATAAATGTTGAAGATATCATGGAATTTCTAGATACATTAACATTATCACATGTTCAGTAGTTGCAGTAAGAACATATACCGGTAATTAAAACGTCGATTAAACAATGTCATTACTTAATAAATAAAACATTGAACTTGCTCCTAGAAATATTATTTTATTAAACAAAACACAGATTGTTCGGGACGTTGTCTCGATAATGTACAACAACACTTATAATTTCAATATTCCTCCCTCAATACATAAACGTACCTCATATAGCTACAAATCGTCTATCAATTTTTCTGCATTCGGTGAAAGGTTTACAATTCAACCTATAGCAAAGCTGCAATATCTATAGGCACAGAATTCTTGTTTGCAATAACTAAATCAATAAACCATTTTCTATGGTATTTACGAATATCACAAAGCCCGGTAGGTCGCCGCACACAATAGGTGCGGTGAAGACGAGGCAAGAGGTGCGAAGCTCAATTGACCAAAATCATCAATGCTTCCTTTCTACGGCTTTTCTACTTACATTGTAAATGAGGTTCTTTATAGATAAACAAGTAACAGCTGCCGTTAGATTAGGTGCAATGCAGTTTAAGCATCAGTTTAAAAGCCGATAATTTTAAACACTTACACTAATTATGCGCCGATAATTTACATACATCATATTATTTTGGCAACCATGCAAATTTGAATGCTTCCCTATGTTGTTTACGAAAACAAAACGGCCAAAGTTGATCCTTCAAAACAAATATATATAATAAAAATGTAAACTTTGTATAAACGTGCTTACCTGTAGTGACTGAAACAAACATAGAAATGATACATTAAATGGTCGTAAATTTAATAGGCACATTAATGTATAAACATTACTTTTAAAACATCATTTTACCTTTTTTTTGTCGATGTCCATTACAGTGTTTTGTGATACTCTTATATAAATATGTTCAAGTGTTATTACTCCCGATGCAGGTGCCTATACGAGTATTATTCCCCCGACTACAACACGTATAGAATTGGAAGAATATTACTAAATAATGGCTAGGTCAACCTAGTAACTCTCAGTTCAGGGTGTTCTTTAAGCGTATGTAATTGTTCCATCACATTGGCGCGACTTTTCATATTTACGAGACTATGTTAATGAACGTTTGTTTGTTTGTTTAGTGTAATTAAAAATAAAGTATGCTTATAAGTATAGTTGTGTCCTTAAACACTCAACATAGAACTTCTTAAGGCATAAAATCGTGAAGATTATCTGTTGTAGGGTTAGTGATCAGTTCACGTTGTGGACATGGTAAACGAAAATGTCGTTAATTCCACTTAAGACGTTATAACAAATGAACGGAAACTATCAGAAATATGTCGAGTGATGTCTGAACCTAGCATCGTAAAAACTGACATCATGACGTCTATGCAGGATATTTTGAGAAAATAAACTGTGACAAAAGTCTTTAAGGATTGAAGATAATATCAATATTCAGTATTATTTTGGGCGGCAAAAATCGTAATGAAACTCATCAAAATGAAGCCAAATCAGACGAGTCGTTTTCTATAAATAGTAATTAGGCGAGAGCATCACTATAAAGACATAACAACGGCGTTTGACAGAAAATGCTATTTATTTTGTATATCGTTGAAAAGCGGAAAGTTTGTTTACCATTTTTTCCGAAAATAGCTCAGGAATATCGAAATATACTTCTGCATTTATTGTCTTCATAAATGACTTAACATATATTTCGAAGTAAAGTAATTATACTATAAAAAGCAGGTACCGAGACTAACAGAAAGCAATATTTTACATTCGTTTAATAACGACATGTATTCCAAACATAATAATCAATCAAATAATGACGCTTTCGTCAATTTATACAACAAACACTCGTCAATATAAAACCAAAATAAACGCTCCACACACAGTATGAATCGTTCTAGCATTCATCTGTATTGTGCCTGGACAGTTTATAACAAGCTGCAATAATTGCGCAGACGAACACTCCTGCTCGCAATTACTTGCTCAATAAATATACACCATCATAGATAGTATTTGAAAAGACAGTACAGACGCCTATAACCGCCTCGCACAATAGGTTCAATTTGGTGAAGACTAGACAAGGGGTATGGGGGGTACTTATCCAATGACCAGGATCTCAAACTTTATGATATGTAGGGCTTCTCAACTGTACTGAAGATCTTTCTTATTACAACAGCTGTCTTGGGAAAATGGGCGGTGTGGTGTAAGCGTCGATTTTAAACATCATATGTTTAACCACTCAAAGCAATTAGGCAGCAACATTTACCCGCACCTGTACATTCCTTCTCCAAACAGTAAAATCAAAAAGAAGTACAAAAATACAAAAATAAACATATCATAAAACGGGCTGATTATTGACTGCAGTGAGAAAGTAAAGCTAACGAGGTCAAATACACATGCATTAGAGCGAATGGACACCTGTTTCAGCAACGCCGCCGAGAATAAACTTGGATACATGGACAGATGGTGTTTTTGAGGTTATGAGCTCTATTTTTATTAGACATCAAGCCGAATAAAGCCTCTTTAACTTGAAGATACTGCTAGGATTAAACAGACGTGTTGGTTCAACTCAATGAATGAGTATTTGAACATAACATAACGAACAATTTAGTCACATACGTATTTATGACTGTCACCTACTATACAGAGTAAAATCAATCTTACAATTCAATTGTGCTACATATGCCATTGATACTTAATCGACGATAAACTCATTACATGTATATGATGGGACTGTTCAAAGCATCGGGGACATATGGAGCAAAGAATCGTCTCTTATGATGCTTCTCCATTGTAACCTATGCACTAAGGACTCGGATCCAATTTCCATTTTTGGCTTAGCTAATGTACTCTCAAAGGGAATGTATGGCTTTCAGAAGGCACGGGGAACATGTTCCTAAACATAACCGACGGGGGGGCTTTAGAAAGATAAACCGTATATGCACATCAGGGAATTGTAAACATCGACAGATTACACATGTTACGTAAAAAGTAAATGCATTTAAACTTCTAAATAATGATTTGTTCGTTGGAATATTTCATCTTTTAAATTAAACCCTATCTGGACAGTGTCATTGTTGAGAAGTGTTAATTCATGTAGTATTGTATCACCGTTATTTTAAGTTTCATTACATAGCTCAAGAAATCCTAACGAATATAAACAAACACATAATTTACTTAATTAACGGATTTTAAGCGATCTTACTGATAAATATAGCCATAATCATGAGAATTATAAATGATGTGCATGTGCCCTTTTCTTAGTGAAACAAGTGTGTTATACTTGCTACATTTATTAGAATGGTCATTTCATCAAAACTATCCAAGTTTACATGATGCAGCATAATCATTCTGATTGATTAGACCGAACACCAAGCATGTTAAGAATATTCTATGAAGAATTTTAAACAAAGTTACCAGGGGATGGAAACCTCCATATCTGCAATGCAGTTATTGCAGGTGGTTGTAGATTGCATAAATAGATTGTTCAAATATGCCGAAAGGTTTATTGTACGTATAATACTGTTCACGAAACGATAGGTGTCCTTTGTATACATTTGAAGAAAAGGTTATGACGAGCATGATAAATTCGTTGCACGACCTTCGTACTAAAGAGAAAGCCGTATAACATATATTTTCTTTTTAGAATTATAACTATCCACCGACAAATACGTGTCATTTTGCAGATGTGTCTCATTCAATCATAGTTACTGGAAGCTCTTAGTAAGTGCTAACAGATCACGTTTGTTATGTTTGACGGCGCATGTTATCTACAAAACCAGCGAATAGATAAATACTAATGACGTGTCCATTTATCAATAGAATACACAGAAATAATGCAACAGGACGTCAGTTGCTCAGTGTGAGAGAAAAACAACTGGAAGTGTTTAGTAATTATGTACTGGGCGGGACAAAACAATTTTATTAGTATGGAATAAACATAAACGCTGCCAGCCGCTTCAGGTGAAATCTTACAAATGATGTGAACCAATGGTGTTTAAAACATGCTTATTAAAGCGATCATAACCCTATCTTTCCAGTCGTCTCCGGAGAAGAATGTGAGATTATCATAAAACGTTCAATAAAATGCTTATGTTTTTTTTTTCAGATTTCCAGAAAAGGCGAAATAAACCTTTAATTCGAACAGATACGTACAAGAAGAACAAAAAACAAGCGGCACTGTCTGCAAGTCATTTGAAGTTCGCTGGCACGATAGCTCGCAGATCTTTCTTTACGGACGACAATAAAAATGTTTACTTAATAAATTAAGCTTAATTGGATCTTAAGTTAGACAACCTTCTCGTTTGTGTTGCACCTACTGCATGTAATATAGAACCATTTGCAATAATTGAATGAACACCTACTTGTGCTTGCAATAACCTGCTAAATTAATGACAGTCTTTAAGGGTGGGTGTTTGTGAAGACAGTACACACGCCTTAAGTTTTGCTTACACAATAAGTGCAATTAAGTTAACGACGAGACAAGGGTATGAAAGTACCAATCAATTGATCAAGGTCTTAAATTTATTTTAACCATAGTTTCTCAGCTGCTCTGGGGTCCCTTATTGATATAACAGCTACCGTGAGAAAGTGGGCAGTACAGTTTAAAATTGTGAGCATCGATTTTGAACGCCTCCTATTTAAACACGTTTACTAATTAGGCCATTTACTAATTAGGCCAAAATGTACCTCCTTTGTTCGCAGGAATTGAAAATTAACCGAGTAGGTAAAGACTAGTTGAAGATAATTACTAGGTCAAATATACCGATTATACATCAGACTTCATATAAGGGTGTATTGACATCTGTTTCTGGTGTTGCCGCGGAATTAACGCGTTGGCATACAGAACAGAAGAGAACAGAACAGAACATCGTTTATTGAGATTTGTACATACGTACATCATCTGATACAAACATACATTCACACAATAGAATACAACAGTCACGTGATAAAATACATATATCAGTTAAGACTGTTGGATGCCTTCTATTCTAAAATGTCTGAAGTTGTAAAGTCTTGCAACCAAATGAAAATATGAGTTATTAACCTTGCTTAAGATTATGATTAGAATTAAAATAACTTTTGCTATTACCTTTACTATCACCTTATTACATGTGATTGTTATGTTCTGAACATATGAAACTTTATACACTAATGTACACGTATTTAAGGGCTAAGTCCTTTAGCGCGCTGGTTCAACCTCTATGGAAATAGGCCTTGCACATGAACTGCCTTGCGTTTAAATACTTCCACGGCCTTTCTAAATAAATAACGTGTATATATATCAAAAAAATAAACAAAACAAGACTATTCCTTATCAGTTCCTTACCGCCTGATTAAGAAATAACGGACGAGTATTTAGTTTGTGTGCATGCCCTAGCACAATTACATGTATTTACCAAAGTCACATTTCCATTCGCAAAGGTTTTACCATTTCATTTCTTATCGTAACTGAACAAGGTGGAACCATTTTAAAATAATATTACTACTACTACTACTACTACTACTACTACAACTACTACTTCTACTACTACTACTACTACTACTACAACTACTAGTATTAATAATAATAATAATAATAATAATAATAATAATAATAATAATAATAATAATAATAATATAATAATAATAATAATAATAATAATAATAATAATAATAATAATAATAATTATGAAAATAAAAATGATAATAATAATTAAAATAATAATAATGTTTTAAATAAAAAAAAACAACTAAGCATTATGTCTGGATGTGATAAACGGTGTAACTAATTTAATCTTATATTGCCTGTCGGTTTATACTAGTCAAGAAAGATGTAGTATACAAGCATACACATAATTCTAACAAGTAGTTCCGGATTCAAATCATCAATCGTTGTACTTCCTTACTATTTGTCGTCAGAAAAGACTGTGAGAATCTCCACCTATGTTTCATAAACATTCATGCATTTTGCAACTCTTGCAAAAACGACCAAAAACTTAGAACACACCCATAAATCTACAACACTACAACTGCTACAGTCAACCAGTCTTTTTTACAGTCACATCTTGAAGTGTCAAGAAACACAAACGTGATACATGTATATACACAGGTCTAAATACAATGATTACCTAGCTCACGCTGCACGAACGCTGAAATCACGCTGAACTCTCGCTACTGACATGCAGAATAAACGCGAATGCAAGGGCCCGTTTTGCTTTTTTTTTTGTGCTCATGCTTCATTCGAAACCCTCGGTTTTTATCCATTTCGGATTTCTTGGATTTTATTGACAAAAAACAACAACACAGTTTGTTTCGCCCCTTATTGTTTTCTTCAGCGGATAGTCTTATGTTATGCAACACATTTCCAAGGACTAGATATAAGTTTTGCGATGATTCGCGTTTGAATATTTGGATTCATTTATGATGCATTTTATGTTTCGCACAAAGATATTTTACTTTAAATGTAAAAGGTAAGTAGTACAGACGTACCTTCGTATTTTTGATATCCTTTTAAGCATATATAGGCCCAACCATGAATAATGTGCATTCCAACAATACGTGCTTAATTTATATGAAACATTGTCTTCGTTCTAGACATGATACTGCAACAAAGGTAACAACATGCGACAATGTCTAAACTTCTTATTTACGTGCTCCTTTTGTACTGTGACGGAAATACGTTTATTGTTTTAACAATTGTAAAATGGCTCATCACACTGGACATTTCATATACTAATTGCAAGTCTCTAGATGTCTATTTATTTGTATTTATCTCTGTTTACAATCTCCGGACCTGGTAGAGCAATCTGTAGTGCGTCGGCTCCAGGTACGGGAGTCCACGGGTTCGACCCCAGGCGACGACATACCAAAGTCGTAAAAATGGTAGTGGTAAAGCTCACTTGCTAACGCTCAAGCAAATAAAAGGGTAGTTCCAGAACTGGTTGGCACGGTGTTGGGATAATGTGACCGGGTGTGGTATCATGTCAGGTGTTCACGGCATGCTATACACAGTGAAGGAAGCACTACATCTGCTTTAAGTGGACACCGTCTGCAGATAACTTAACTATTGTTAGTTTGTGACGATAAATCCAATAAACAGACACATCTATATACAACAAAAATAAATGCTTACAGTACTCTTCTTTAATTGAAGCACTTTCCCTTTAACTTTACCTGTTGCTCTCCACTTTCTCATGCAAAGTGTGATACCTGTAACTTTTTGTGGGAATTCTACCTGCATACGCTCTCTGTTTTACCCACTCTTTGTAAAGGATCCTAAAGGTGGCTCCTTACCTTCTTGTCGGCCAGGCTGCCATTTCTCTTATTACCCTCTCTGCTTCTTTCTTTCTTTGATAAAATTTGTAGTTTAGATTACTAATAGTGTAAAAGATCAATAAATTTAATATTCTGTAACTTTATTCTTGACTTTCCAATTGTTTTACACCCAAATATTATATAAACCTTCAATCGAACCGGGATTATTCAGACCTACACGAACAGTCATGTTACAGTTTTAATGCTTTACACAAGAGATTACACAGATAACCAGGTATTCACACTATACAGTATATTCACTAGACAAAACATGCTTAACTGGATCTGCAGTACTTATTATTTTGCTTTCTTTCTTTCGTTATTTGCCAGTAAACAATTGTTGTTCATTAACTTATTTATTGCTTGATGAGGTACATTGTTTCTGAATAAGAATATGATTTTTCATATTATTTCGCGTTTTCATTTTCCATAGTCTGCTGGCAATTATCGCAATTTTCCATTTTAATCAAATGCCCGCATCTTTTTGCAAAGCATGGAATATATACCAGTTTAAGCAGAGATAAGATCTTGAAAAAGGACCCATTAACCATTATGAATGTATCTGTCAAATCGATATTTTCCTTAAAGGTTGTTTCACTTTAGTAATCCTTTAATCTTCCCTCTGAATTGTCTCAAAATATTTAACCAAATTGATAAAATATCCAGTAACCTTTATTGAGAATTTTTTTGAATTACCGCAGTTGGGAGACACGAGTAGGAGAATATTGAAACGTATATTTATAAGATAACGAAGAATCACATACATTAGCAATTACATTTTTGTTTCAGTACAAATCACTTATATAATGCAAACATTCAGTAAGTACCATCAGGTCCATTTCAGCCTTTTGTAAAGTACATGTATCCGTTAAAAACACTAAGGCAAAGCAACCAAATCAAAACAACAATATAAGGCCTTTTTCATTGTACATTTCGGAAATGTTGTTCATCACATCCGTACACTAATCTGAAATCATTGCATTCGCTTGTTGCAATGACTTGTTTCATAAAATCGGCTTTCTAGATCGATAAAATTTGAGAAAAATCTGTCACAAATGCTTAAAGTTTGCTTCACACAAGGGGTGCAATTAAGAAAAGCGAGGCTAAATGTGTAATGAAGACATGCATCCACTTACGGTGAGCAGAGTTGACGATCACTTATATTTCAATAGTTCCTAGAGGTTCCCTTTGTACAGCTGCTGTTGTTGTAAGATAATTGGCAATGTATGGATTTCTGTAGTTTTAAATCACTTCAATCAATTGTGTTGCCGATTGCATGGACCACAATATGTGCTACTTCACATGCTACTTTATATACCTTTCTTACATCTCTGCACCGTAACTATATCAACTGCCCGCCAATGCACAAGTATCGTAGGAGTAATATATCACTGACAATTTTAGCGCATGCTCTACGATATCATGTATTTTGTTTATCCTAGTGATACATATGAGTATCTTTGGTGTTTCTATTTAGAGTTGTGTTGTAGACAGCTTACATCCTTGGTACTGTTATTACTGTAAGCTTCTCTTAAATACTGAACAAGAAATAGCGTGTCCGAATTTTAAACTAAGTCAGAATACTTGGATATAAACCAAGATTCTGTATTGGACATATTCATCACAGACAATATAGATTAATTAATTAGAGGTTTACGAATAATGAAAATGCTACTGAGCTACATGTATTCGATTGTTTAAGCATATAAGCATATGTTTCCCGAGATAAAGTTTAAATCATATAAAGAAGGACCTGTAATTAAACTGTTATAATGATTGAAAGAAACGTTTTAAATCCCTTTTTCATTTAATTAATACCATTAATTTAAGTTGCTTAAAAGCTAAATAGAAAATTGGCATCAATCATTTTACATTAATGCCATTTCACGATTACTAGACAATAACTCAAATGCATCTCTTGTTTTAAAGCAATGTTTCCTGCATTGGTGCCAATTAAAGACCTTTTTTGTCAGGAATTGTCCTTGCTGTTGTTTTTTTCTTGCTTAAATTTATTCGCTTTATGCATGCATTTTCGCGTGACACAATAGTGTGGTTCGTTCACAAAAAGTAGCTAATAATAAAAACAATTATGCGAGCATTTAACATGGAAGATTTAAATCTTGTTTAATAAAAGAAAGTGAAATATGCGTCTTGACACTCTGAAATATGTAAGTTATGGATATTTATTTTATTTTCAATTCTTTCTTCCAAAAGAAACTCGAATATATCGATGTTTTAACGTCTCTCACAACCTGACGATAATAGAACACACAGTGTTCCTACATAAACGTAACACAATTCTTTGGTACTGTATAAAAAGTGATTCAGTAATTGTTTATTTCTATCCTAGGATAGAGAGTATTATTACTCTTCTAAAGATAAATACGCACAATTAATAAGTAAGAAACGTATGTTTTAATCGGAACTAGGCGAAACCAATTTCTGTTTCCTTCATAACTTAACGTATTTATCTTTCTATGATGCTCATTTTGTTTTTTAAAAATAGTTTTGCTGATAAAAATTAAACATTGAGTCGCCATCCTCCTACATATATTAATCGATACAATGTATACACTGTAACATAAATTGATCAAGGAAAGCCAATTTAGCTTATACTTATGAATAAATCCACTGTGGGCATATTTTTCCTGACAGTTTCAATAACTAAAGATAACAATCTGTCGATTTAGACAACACAAAGTTTAAACTTCTTCATAGTTTTCCGTAGACCTTAAAACTAATAAAAACAAAACAACAAACAAACAAACGAAAACACAATTTCAAAACGTTGCGTTTTCAGGGGGAAAATTAATATGTGGTTATATAATAAATGCAACGTCTTTAGGGAAACATACACATCAATTTGTTCATTGGTAAGTATATTACGATAACTGTCCAGAAAAAGCGTGCACAGCCACTTTGTAAAACTAACAAAACCAACAAATGAATACCGTTTGAAGAGAATAATATGGTTTAGTAACTTTTGAGTGTTTGTGTGTCAAAACTAATAAAATTTTACCACATTCCCATTTTTTACCTTTCATGTTTTTTGAAATACAGGTGTGTTTAAAATTCCCTGGCATAATTAGTGTAAGTAGTTGAAAGTTGAAACAAACATCGTTTTAAATGGATGTTTTGTCTTCATTTGTTTACTGCAGGTGCTGTTATAAATGAGGTTATCGGTACAAACTGAAAAACAAAACTCTAAACTGTAAACAATTCTCTTCTTGGTCGATTAGTCATAATACTCATATCGGTTGTACTGTAGTAACTTACTAGAGTAAATTGCGTGGACCAACTTACATGTTTGAGGCAAGGTTTTGCAAAGAAAACTTTATATACAAACGTAACAAGTGTTAAGGCAGCAAAGTGTATTTCATCATAAAAATCGTCTTCTGACAACTCATACATCTGTGATACAATATTCTGGAGCCCATATGGTATAACAGCAACTTATTTCTTGCGACAAAAGGAACACCCGCGAAAAGTACACAACGTGTATTTGGAAGTTACCATGTATCTGGTATATCATGCACGAAAATAATACAAAAGATCGAACGAGCAATGTCATACATGCTTTTTACAGACAGGAAATCCGAAAAATATATATTTTCGGGTGGTACGCCACAGAACCTAGCTACATGGGCGATTTACAAATTATTAAACACTCTATTTATAATTATTTATAACTTTAATTGTATGGCGTACTGATATCAAGAGAAATATAGTAACTAAGAATGGAATATGCAAGTTGGTTGGTCGTTTAAAGCATCAACCTCTTATAGCATTACTTACATATGATCACACAAACTGAAATGCCATGAATACATATTAAATAGTCTAATGAAGAAGAAATACTGCTTTTGCAACAGTTAACAGAGAGTGAATGTATTGTTGCAAAATTCTTTCAAAGACACGTAGTTTCTTCAAGTTATGGCACATATTTAATTTACTTTATGCTTTAGCAAGACAGATATTTAACATCATGGTAATAACAAATGTATAAATGATTGAGAATAAGAATAATTTCGAACATTTTAGGAAATTGTTTGTGCTATATTTTAAATGTACATTCACGAAATGCTCTTATTTGAAAAACATGTACAATTTGACAACAAACATTGAATATTTACATATTTTAGGGTCATATAACGTCTACATTTGAACATTCACAAATATGTTGTTAATTATCGAGACTACATACAAAGGGACAAAGGGACTGATAACAGATTAGAAGATTAGCAGAAACACATGGGGATTTTCACGTAACATAAGAACTCAGCGCAAACAGTATTAAAATGAATATCACATATCACTTTTTTGTTATGTTTGGTTTAATATTAATATTTGTTTTGTATATAAGCACTGAATATACAGACACAGGCGCGGTGCATTATGTAAACAAGTTCTAAGTGTTTGAAAAAGAAGATAAACAATCAAGCAAAATAACGCCAATAAACTTCTGTTTTTAGCTTAGTCTTTAAACATTTCGTGAAGAAACAGAGTTTTTGTTTAAAGATAAATGTGCGGCATGACAAAGACTATTTGTCATTCAATGTATCAACTTTTTAACAAAATGTTATAGGAGGATCTAGACAAACCTTTCTGCTCAAGTTCTCAAAACTTCTTCCGCCTTTTAAGGGTCTCCGCATGAAGAAAATATAATCATGAAAGCTGAGATAAATGTCTCGTCGCGGTGGTTTGTTACGTTTACATCAAAGTATATAACGATGACATAGTTATTTTACTTTTTAGGACATTTTATATAAACTGTATTTATCAGTGAAATTAATATCTTTCAAGCAAACACATAACTATTGTTTTTAATATAGCAGAAGTGCGATGCATATTATTCAATTGAGTTTTCGTACGTTTGATTGTTATATATAAGTTGAAACTGACAATCCTTTCAAAGGCTGTGCACAAAACTACCATGCACTTTTAAAGTACATGTAGTTAATAATAATTACTTTAATTATCTCAGCCAATGCTCTGTTAATCAGTATTCTACGGCTTGACGGCAGTGTTCGCTATTTTCATATCCCAAGAAAAATACTGTCGCAAAAGTGCATTCGGCATGATTTGCTAATGTGACGTTAATTCAGAAAAGAAAACTGCTAAATCAGATAAGGCTTTCATGTTGCCAGAGACGAAGATTTCATATCTTAAATTATGCAAGTAGCATCAAAACGAACATTTAATGCAGAAATAATTTGAAAGATAGAATATAGACCACATTCGTCTCGACACAGGGATGTCTAGAATTAACTTTGCTTTTTAAAGTATTATTGCTAGCTGTTAGTTAAAAATTATGAATATGTTGATATTTATATGCTATAATGCAATAGTATCGTTCATGCTCTTTATTGTTATCGCTTAATGAACACAATGTCGATATAAAAGCCGACCTTTTAGTGTTGACCGTGCTGGTGGTTACTGATGGTTTAACAGGTCACTACAGGGCATTGCTGGTCAATAGAGGTCATTTGACATAACCGTGTCAAATAAATGTTTGTTACAATTCTTAGTTAAGTTTACCGATTGGATAATCAAATAATTGGTTTGTTAATTCAAATAAAATCCAGAGAATGAATGAATTACAACCACATTGTTAAATGTGTTTTCTTTTTAAATTTTGGTATAAATTCCCCACTACAATAGTCTTTTGGTATTGGTACAATTAAATGGGCATTTTATACATAACTAGCCTTGGGCAATAACGGCAAATTTTAGTTATATTTAATGCATAATCAGTCTTTCTATAGTACTATTTCTACTTTAAATTATGTGAAACTAGTTTGTTGTTAAAGAAACATATGTTTTGACATTTTTTCATTTCTGTATATATGTAAATGGTGAATATATGAGGCTTTAAACATGTTTATCTTAAAAGTAAAACAAAACCACAAAACCACAACATGTTTTCATAAATTGACTTAACATTGTGTTACAGTACTATGTCTTACGATTGCTACGGACTCCAAATATTAACCTTTACATATGCTAACAAACGACCAGGCTTTCCCTAGCCTAGTATATCTCAAGGTCCAAGTTTAACTGTTTATTACCCTTGGTCGAAGTCACTCTTAATTGCTTTTACAAAAATGCAATTGAGAATGCAACAGTGACAGGACAATACATTGTATCATAAGATAGGTTTTATATACACATGCCAGAAATAAACAGTCCATTAGCGCATCATTATACAATTTCCACTTGACCATTATTAACAATATCTTAGAGAAACCAGAAAAAATGCATTATTCTTTAATAAGAATGCACATGGATTTATGTAGTAATATAATATCATTAATATATTAAATTGAATTTAAACATATTTTTCTTTAATGGCATTATAAAATCACATCAAAGTACTTGAAGTGGTCACCATTGACTGCACTAGAGTATTGAGCAAAATGGTTTTTATTGTATTAAATGCTAGTTAAAGTTTGAGATGGTCAATACTGTCCAACACTGACTTTAATAAAGCAGTTTTTTTTGCATCAACAATAATTTACATACATGTTAATGAAACATATCTTGTAATACATTTGCTCAGTATTGTATTTATTGACCACAGTTTGACCACCATATAGATTATTTTAAAACAAATGAAATATTAAACTGTACCTATTTTAAAAGATGTTTTAATATTAAAAGCACATTTAAAAATTGGAGAGATTAAATAGCTAGAGAGAGAGGAGAAGGGAGGCAGAGAGAGAGAGAGAGAGAGAGAAATAGTGAGAGAGAGGGAGAGAGAAATGGAGAGAGAGAGAGAGGGGAGAGAGAAAGAGAGAGAAAGAGAGGGAGAGAGAGTCAGAGAGAGGGAGAGAGAGAGGGGGAGAAAGAGAGAGAGAGAATTAGAACAGAAGCAATAACAAATCAAAACATGTCTGACAATTGTTTTGTGATAATATAAAATTAAAAATGAGCACGAAATAATGACTCAAGTTGAATTGCATTATCATTGAATCTAAGAACGCTTATATTCAGAAGACATTCGGAGAAGATCAAGTCGAACGATATGAATCAGTACTAAGAAGTCAATAAACGGGTTTAAGTTAGTGTTTCAAACTTATGGTTTATATAATTGTCTGGTTTTGCCATGCTTTGCTAAGTAGCTGGGATAGAAAACAAAACAAATGTACACTTGATCAAATGAAAAACAGTACAAAGAAATGCCCATGTCGCAAACCATTGCTTACTTTGTTTTATTTAGCAAATAGGGTGATCTTTTTATATTTTACATGATTGCCTCGAAAAGTAACATAATAGTATATTAAGCAAACTAAGGCAACATTTACACATTTCTTACTTTATTTATCAATGTTTACTGGCCAATCAAATGGTACATTTTTAGTAGCCAGCGTTTACCGTAATGTACGTATTACATTGTGTTTTAAATTAGATTAAAGTGTAATGGAATGTGTTATTTGCTGCGATACTTAAAATTATAAAATCGAACGTATGGTTTATAGAATGAGTATTAAACAGACCATTTGAGATTTGTTCTTGTTTAAATAGTACCGAGATCAAACTGATAAAAACGTGCACAAAATCTTACATGAAATAAGCATATTTAGTATATGTTACAATTTATATAAGCTTATATATATGTGTGTAAAACATTGAAAAATACACGACATTAATGAAAGCCGATCCCACATTGCAGTACTTTGAACTCATCGTATTTGACATACGACGTCTAGGGTAAGATATGGAAACATACAAAATGATAAATAAGCTAGAGAAATGTCCACATAAGTAATTTTTATAAAGACGAATCTGACGGTCAATTATATGTGTTACCTAAACTGTATTAAACGATAGTGTAAACAAACTATTTGAATATATTAAAAAAGTGCAAGCTTTGTCCGTACTTCTTTAGAAAAAAGCTTTGTTGAATCTCGTTCTTTTGGATTCATAGAAAATTTCGGAGCGATTATTAAACTTGACGTCAGCATTTGTAGCCGACTGTGGAGCCGCCTTGATTCCATATGTTTTATTACACGTCCGTCTCGAAGATCATTCTACCGACGCTAAGCAAGAGGTTAGGAGAGTTATTATTTTTTCTTTTACATATTTTCTTTTACATCTTTGTATTATAGGATCATATTCATGGGGTTAGTTACTTAGTAAAGTTGCAAATCAGTCTTCTTATGACAAATACAAGCATGTAATATTTCATACACAGATTTAGAGTTGGTCTTCCTAATAAACACCTTAGACTTAATTTCTTCATTTTTGACGCTCAGCAGTCAAATCTTATTGTTTGATAACACGCCAATTGTTTATGCCGTCACCGCTTGCAATTGTGCCATTATCGCGTTTTATTATTCTGTTATTGCAAATGAATCGACTAATTTAAAGTCTGAAAATTATATCCCAGCCTAAAACTAGCACCAATATAGTAAAACAACAAGAGAGGATTGCTGCAAAGCATCAGAGTTCACCGTTGAGATCCTTTCCAGCAATGGACAACAATAGACAACATTCTCCCTAACAAAAAACGACCAAGAAACAGCAAAATCTTGTTGTTATAAAAAAGCCATACAGAGCCGTCAAATTTCCATGTCTTAAAATTATATGCAAAAACGAATTTTCGTCTTTGAGTGCATGGGGAAAGGTCTGAATAGAAACAACAGAATAGAGCATAACATCCAACATCTGCATAGTCCATCGACATAACAAATGCAATTTAAATTAAACAAATTATTCATACACATATGAAAAATTAACATTTTCAAAATACAGGTAATGGCGTCACACTGTAGGAACACTCTACCATCTAAAATAACTGTGATATTCACTTAAGTTTAATAATAACTGAAATGCAATGCACGAGAGCGCGTCACTTCACTTTGTTTATAAAAACAAACATGGCGCCATATATAGCACTTTCCCAGGAACGATTGCATATAGACGCTCAGACATAGTCCTTGAGTATGTGCCTTGACGTATTCTTTTCCTATAGTAAAGCCACTTTTGTCAACAAATAAACGACACACTTTTTCATTCATTCAAAAACATACATACGTGATTAGATACCCATTCTGAAAATGGGTTTATGTTGAAATTATTTATTTGTAAAATAAATTAAAGTGGCGTGGTCTCGAACAAATTTTAATTGATAATATGAATCAAGTCTGTCTGGATTCTTTTCATCAATGTTGACAGTGATGTGTTGCAGTACCACACGTGACACGCCTTGCCTTTGTGACGATATGAAATAGAAATGCTATATTAGTCTCCACATAATTATCATCGATTTCCTGTTTTGCAGACAAAATCGTTGTATGCATGTGAATGCAATGTCCAAATAATATTATGATACAAATAAAGCTGCATGTATACATGTTTGTGTTTATTAGTTAAAATGATAAAGTAAAAAAAAAACGATTTCGTACGAGTCATGTCAATGAACAATTCAGAATTTATTTTCTAAAACGATACACTTTGGACATAAGTTTCTGGATCTGTTTGGATATAGTGACCAATAGATTCCAAAATATAATAATTTATAAATAACACTTTAGAAATATTACGATGTATAGTATGTCATGTTTCCGTTGACTGTTTGTAAACAGCCACCCATGAAAATTAAAATATGTTTGGTCAGTTCGCCTATACCAGGATTAAATGCACCCCATCTAGTTATACATTAATTAAGCCTTATATCCGCTTTATGTGAATATAACTTTACAGCGAATGCCATATTATAAAAACTGCTTGTATAAGTTTATCAATATAAATCTGATTATGTTATCCAAAGCATGACTTGTTATTTATTTTAATATATTACTCCTGCATTCTTTGTCATTGCATCTATCTATCTTTTACCAGTTCTATTATCATTTATTGCCAGCTATAAAACCACAATGACTCATGATACAGAAGCTAAATATCTCTAAGAATATGTTGTATTATTGACAGACACACTTCCTATAAAATGTGCAAAATGCGGTCATTTTTTATGCACTTAAGATACAGAATATATGCGAAAATTGGTGTACCTGGCAGTTTCTGCATTACATACTTTGCTATTTAGCTATCTTTGTACTCGTACGTTCCCATGTGCCATGTACAATGTATTCGTATTGTAGGAGCAATATGTCAATGACACAATCTAGGTCTGCCTAACATATATCTTGTAGTATTTGCTTTGTTCAAACTGGTGATAAATTCGAACGACCTTAGTGTTTCTGTTTAGATGAGTATTGCAGATAGCATGCGCCATCATAAATTATCCGTTTTTACTGCAAGCATCTCTTAAATGATGAGCAGAACTGAGCAAAACTGGGCCTTTACATGTACAGGTTTACATTTAGTCATGATACTCTGATATAAAACTAAGGCGCCGCACTCTTTGTATATATCTATTTAGTTACCTAAAATTGATGAACAATATCAACTAACGAAAAAGACGCAAGAAAATCATATTTTTATTAGAGATCAACATTTTGTTTTTTGGAAATAGTGTATTGCCTGATATCTCTTTTTGGCTCAGTTTTTAAGAAAAAAGTAAGTCTACTGTAATATACCAGCAGATTTCAGCTTGCGTGTCTCTCTTTTTTTTGTTGCTTTTTTGTTGTTTTTTGTTTGTTGTTTTTTTTTTGTAAAATGCACGTGTGTGTAAATTCTCTGAACAATAAGTGTTAGTGGTTAAATGATATAAAACAATGATTTAAATTAATGTCCACTATTTTAATTTTATAAACGACACCTGCTGTTTTAAGCTGAGACTATCGAGTAAATTGATAAGCTTAGGAATTATGCTGTTCCTGCTCAAAATGTTAATATATCTGCAATGATTATACAGCTACAGGTTATAAATACAATTTTAACGAAATGCTCTACATGGACACATAATAATTGCAATACGAATTTTAGCATACTGGACTACATCTAACTTCTATAAATAATGCATACATGTACGTGATTCCATTTTCGAAGCAGAAACAACGATTACTTATGGTCTATTTTTTTGTTTCAACAAATGGAGCACTGACCAAACATATACTTAAGAACCAACTGATTCATCTACACGGCTATAAAACTTTAAAGGTCGCCAACGAATCACCAGTGTAGTCCGTATAAAGACGGGCAGCTGGAGAGCAGGAATATTCTTCCATGATATTTGAGTATGAGAATGTGCAATTATTCGTTTAAAATGCTACTCGCCACAGCGGATTTTTTTTTATTTTCCAGCATATCCTCACAAAAGACTAACGTTTGCAAAATATTTAGATACATTGATACATGTAATAAAAAGTTAATGAAACTAAAATAAAACACGTATATACACAAATATGAAAAGCATCAAAATATATCTCAACGTGCTAAAATATTAATGCATGAAGATTTAAACTACGTATGCCTAAATGCTGCAAAAATTAAAGCTCAAAGCCGCTAGAAGAACATGTAAGAAATGAGAAGAAAACAAACAGACTGACATCTGTATAAATATGTTTCTACCTGCGACCATCTGCCGTCGGCCTGATAAAACAGGGGTTTCAGCTTCTATTTTATATTGTATGCGAGTTTCGTTGTTTTCATCAACATATTGATACAAAAGTCGTTGCTCTTTTTGTGAATTTTCTTTTTTTCGTTGACCGTGGTACTGTGGTACTTTTTTGAGCATTTTGATGTTTGATTACCATCTAACGTCGTTCCCATTTAATGTGAGCATTTTAATCGGTTTTAATTCATTCATTTAATATGTGTTCAGTGTTGTTAATATATGTTGTGTTCTATACAAGTGAGTTGTTAATTGACAAATATCCATGACCTTTTATTAGGTATTTTGATTTTAGATGAAATAGCCATAAGATTGTTGCTTTGAGTAAAGGCTGGTCTTCTGTGGCATGAAATTTCATATTTTAATAGAGATATATAGGTGATCAATTCTTTTCTACTTTTTTGTCAAAACTATTATCCTCCTGCATATGAATTGTTTATTTTCAAGCTTATATCTCAATATATCTATTTAATTTTAAGTTTTGATTGTAAGACCACAAACGAATGTCTTGGAAGAATCACCGGTTTACCGCAGATCAGCGGGAAGACTTTCCCACATTAGGTCCTTTGCAACGAACGAGCCTCGAACCCACGCGGTCGGAGGCTAGGCAATCATAGTACAAATCGGCGACTCTACTACTACGCAACGGGCGCCCCTGCCTTCGACATATGATTGAGTATATATTGTTCTATGTTATTATTTGAGGTATTCCTTATTTATTTCAAAAAGCGAAATGATAGTACTAAAATGAGATTCCGACTCTACTGCAATTATGTAAATAACACCGTTAGTAATTTAATGTATGAAATAAAAAGTAATATATTTCTAATAAATTGATATTGGTGAATTTGTTTCTTGTTTGGAGCAAACTTACGGCGAATGTGCATACATTCTAGAATAAACGGTTTCTACGCTTTGCCCCATTGAAATGCACCTTAATAGTTCGTGGTAAGCCATGTGTTATTAACAAGGAAAGAAATGGATATATTTGAGATTGATATAGAAACAATAGTTCGCTATATTTGTACTTGCTGCATAAACAATGGTACCTGATTAGCTTCATTTAAACATAGATATTTATGACGGTAAGATTATACGAGTTATAATTTCAAGAGTTACTAAATGTGTCATTAATTGAAAATACAAAATAAACAGGAATACGGCGCACTGGTTAGTATGTTATTCAAATATGTACTAAATCTTTACATTATGAGATACACCATTTGTGAAGGCTTTATGTACATTAGTTGTATACAAAGTAGTTTGGTAGTAACGATCTAAATAAAGGTATGGCAATTGATATGATGGACAGACACAAAAATGCCAGACAACAACATTGTCACAAAAAGAAGAAATAAAAATAATAGGCATAAAATTAACATGGCAAGGGTAGCATTATACAAACGGAGAGAGTTGTTTTTAATATGACTAAAAAACATTATTGAAAAAAAAAAAACATCATAGATAAGCAGAAAAACAACAATAACAAAAACAATGAAAACAATCGCACAAAAAAACAAATCACAAAACAAAACAAAACAAAACCCAACGAACTTGCAATGCAAAATTTGAAAAAAAAATTACAGTACATGGCTGCGCAATCGGCTGAGCACTTTCCACTTGATAAAACTGAAACAATTTCACAACACTATTCTCATATTAACGAGGCGCGGTGGGATTTTCACAAAGTTGTTTTAATAAATGTCATTTATGTGACTGATGATGTTTATTATATGAAAAGAAGTGATTGTTAATTTGTCAATATAAACGGTTTTAATAGAACTCTCATATTTTAGATCATACACGCAGAATAAATACAACACATTATACACAGAGTTTTGTCCAAAATCAGATGTACCCAATATGTAAAATCGCATATTATTGCAGCAATAATATTGCTGGCAGAGAGGTTGTTTTACATGTACCTCATCCATTACAGTTTTAAATGATGTGTGGAGTCTAGGTTGAGTTATATGGAAATTCAGTATGTCAATGACTGCGCATTGAGTCCTGGTACATGTACATGATTATTTGACCGGCCGCAAAAGCTCAAGTGGTAGAGCTTTTCGGTGTCAGTATAATGGACCGACCGGGTTCAGTCCAAAGGCACCTCATAAGTGCCCCTTTGCTATTCTGATAGAAATGTCTCTGCACAGTATCGGCAAAATGCCGGCTCACCCCATCCCATTCCATGATTATTTATGTTTTTTTTTTTTTTTTTTTTTTTTTTTTATTATTATTTTATTACATTTTCGTTCACAGCAACATGTACAATATAGACATTTCAATTTTCAAAGTTTTAACATATTTCACGGTATCAAGGTATAGCATAGTATAACATCCAATTAATATTATTTATAGTGAAGTCAATAAAGACCACAAACTATTGATGTCATCTGGAACAATATAAGAAATAATATTAATAAATTGTGGTACAAAAGCATTCCAAACAAACACAAAGGTACAACATTCAGAAAAAAAAAAGAAAAAATAAATAAATATTTTTACTTGAAAACTAAAATTGTACTGCTTTTAGAGAAAAGAGGTAAATAAGGTCAAGTAGTTTTAATATTATACAGAAGCTAACATTTTCTTTTGTAACAGTATAAACAGAATATGTATACAAAAGCTTTTGCCTTACAAAATTAAAAGCAACTGCAAAAGAAAGCCAACTTCTGTTAGGAACAGATAGTCTGTTAGTTTAGTTTGTGCTTGTAAGGTTTAATATGTTACAGTACTGAAAATCATGAAATTGACAAACGGAACGGAGTGGAAATGGAAATGAAACGTTTTTCGTTTCCTGTTGAAACGGAAACGGAACGGAGTGGAAATGGAAATGCAACGGAGCGCTACAAACGCTTGAAACGGTGTAAACGGTATAAACGCTATAACCGGAGCGCTTGGAACGCTAGAAACGGTAGAAACGGAAAAATCGGAATGCTCGTAACGGTAGAGTTATTTTCACTACCGCTTCAAACGTTTCTAGGTCACCCGATTATTTATAGTAACATTTCAACCGTTTCTTGGTACGAAATAAATTTAAACGAACACAATAACTGGCTTCAATATATCAACACAAACGCGCTTTTATATGTACTCTGCAGAAAGAATTAACAAATTATTATCAAAAAATCGTATTTATCAAACTCGTACATTACAGTTCCGAAACCGCACGAGTTGTCCAAGTCATCGTGTACCGTTAAAACAGAAACTGCACTAAAAATCACTCCGCACGATAAAACACGCAATTTAACTATAATATTGCGTTTCTGTCGAAACTGATGTTTGAATTAATTCCAATGAATAGCTTAACATCCGCCTTGGATCGACATTCTTAGTCTTCATTGTTTGGCATATGAAGAAAGTGTGTACACAGCTGTCATTACACGTATGCGCGCGCAATGTCGCAGCATTTCCCGAGTTTGAATTTTCGCTAATTACTTTGTAGCTGCATGGTCCGTTCCCGGATCAACTACGCCAATCATTTTTGTGTGAACATACTTGCTTAAGGTATTTTTCATTTACAAAGAATGCATTGCGTGGTACAAAATAAAGTTACTTAATGAAATTAAACCTCAACCAAAAGAAGGTAACACATCTCATATAACACAAAAAAAAAACATAAAACAACTACACATAAAACAAACAAACAATGCTATGTATTATTGCAAGGTGTGACCCAATCAAGAACCAATAACATCCTCCCCGGCACTCAGAGCCAATGACAAGTATGATCCTAAAGTCCAACGTCTGAATAACCGTAGATTGCCAAATAGTGCACGTATACAATCATCGATTGACAGTTAAATGAAACAACCGTGATAAAAACTTATATCACGATAAATATTAAAGACATAATAATCATTACCGCCATTAAATTCACCTGATCACACATGATCATCATCAGGATCCCATATTACTTATATAATCACCACTAATCATCATCAAAAGCAGCATCACCGGCATCACGATCTACATCATAATCGTCATGAGCATCAGCATCACCGTAACCGTTATTACCATTTACATTATAATCATAAACAGCATCGGTATCACCGTCATCATTATCAGCAGAAGCAGCAGTAGCAGCAGCAGCACCGTAATTTACATCATCATTACTTTAGTTACAGGGGTATGGATATGTATTTTATTTTATCTTGCCTCTTTGTCAAGCAAAGTTTCTTCTGCTTCTAATCTTAATTGTTATATATCTTATAATGAACAATGTTGTAAATTTGGACAATAGTATCAAAATTCCTATTTCTAAATGCATAGTTCGCATAATGCGCTGTTACATATATAGGATTAATCGGAATTCGTGGACCGCGATTAAGAATCTGCATACAACTTTTGACTTTACTTGACTTGCAACTATTTGAATGAGGCCTGGCTACGGCTCATTTTCCCATTCATGGCTTGAATGTTCTATGCCAAAATGTGGTCTAATGAGGGCCCTACCGGGTACTTAATTTTGTACCCATTTAAAGATAGAAATATATTAATTTAAAATATATCGTTTTGTAAATTGATATTATGTTTCTCCATGCGCGTGGGTAGGGTTCATGCCATCATAAAGTTCTACTCTAATTGAATCCCTAATTTTAAGACATGAGCGGACACCCCAACTAATTAAGCTAATTGGCAGTTTTATGACACCTTGTTTGTCTAGTGGACAGGAAGTGTGACCGTGTTTTGGCGTCTTTTCCACTTCGCAAGAACACATGCATCCTCTATGCAGCTGTGTTTGAAAATGTCACCTTATGGCAGTCGCGTGGTTTATGACCTTCACCTTTTAAAGAGCAATATGCATTGACTTACGCGAGGACAACAAAAAGGACAAAACACTAAGGTGAACGATATCTTTTTTGGCTCATAAAAAGACCTAACGCTATATTTAGTAGTACCCACAATTGTGCACCCTTTCCCCACCCACTATTTTTTAGTTTAAGAAGAGGAAACGTGGATGTGGGGATTGGGGATTTCTTATAGTAAATACTACATTAATTGTCGTGTTTTTTTTTTTGTAAATAAGGTTATCAAGAGAAGACACATCAAGGAACACAGTCTAATGTATATTTTCATCTCAATAACGTTGCATATTTTTTCATAGCACACGCCGTTCACGCGTACTTACCATTTTTAATCCCTAAACAGTACCCAGCGTTCACACCCTCTCTCTCTTCTAAATGGCAGCTTGAAGACAATTATCGATCGATATCATGTTGCACAGTATTGAGAGAAATAATAGGTCGGTCAATTTGAAACAAAAAAAAAATCTTTTCGGCGACTTCAAATGATAGTTACCGGCGATTGTTTCCCAGAATATTCTTTGATGTTGCAGTGTTAGCCAGAGAGCCCTCCTCTCCAGAAAGAAATTACACCGCATCTAATGATTTATTTGTTCACCGCATTTATTTGTTACAACCTTGGAGAAATTAAAATCACATTGATATAATTAGCGACTTCATGTTATAAGTGCGTGAACAATATTGTCAACAGCCGTTAATTGACGCTAATATGTGCAAACCGAAAACACAACAACACACACTTGTTTCTAAGAAAGTTGTTTGTTCTATGAGACTTTATGTATGTGCCTGTTTTCGACAAAACAACATGTTCATGTTTATATGAGATAATCATTTTAACCATGAAATGTGACTGTAGTGAGTAATACTTATCTAAAATTATTGGATATTACACGTTACTATCAGCGAGACGTTAAATCTAAAGTCCGCCATATAACAAATATCGGAAAGGGGCAAACATTCGCCTTTTTATTTTGGCAGTGGGGATGGGGGTAAACGCTGGGCCTTTTTATTTGAAGGGGAGAGGGGGTGGCAAACGTCCGGTCTGCACTTATAGGGGCGAGGGGCAAACGTCCGGGGGCACGTTTTAAAAAAAAAATTGTGTGTAATATCGTCTTATTTTAAGGTCGGATCACCATTACGCTTTTTTGGCGGATTAACACGTCACAGAGAAGTAACTTTTTAGGATACTGTGTGTGTGGACCATATTTGAAAGTTATTTCTTGTTTGTTTATTCCGGGATATGACGTCTGGCGAAGACAAGTAGGTAGGCATCTTCTCAATACTGCACTCCCTGAATTTTGAGGATTATTTGCAGGTGCTGGTTGTTAAGGGTATTTTTTGTCTGCAATTTCCCTCCGGGTGACTGACACTGAATATCATCGTCGCAAACAATCTACTGCCGATTCCTTTATATGTGATGGAAGACTTTTGCCTCTCCCTAGAATGTTTACTTCTTTCGTCATTTTGCAAACACACCGGAAGTACTTTACCTTTAGAAATTTATTAAACGAAATTTTTAATCAAAATCGGAACGGAGCGAAACGGAGCGAAACGGAACGCTTGAAACGGTAGAAACGGAAGAAACGATAGAAACGCTGGAAGCGTTTGAAATGCAGCGCTGGAAGCGAATAAAACGAAACGGAAACGCAACGGAAGCGGAATGGAAACGGAGCGGCAAACGCTTCCAACTGAAATGGAAACGAAACGGAGTGGAAACGGGAAAATTGTCAATTTCGTGATTTTCAGTACTGTATATACAAAGTTGATTTAAACTAGTCATCTACTTTGTCTATGCTAACATGTTGAGATGTATGACAAAAGTCATGACCAATAAGTAACAAAACAACTATTAAAGGTTATTATTTGATCAAGATCAAAGAAGGTGTTGTCAGCAAAAAGGGTTTATTGTATTTTATTCTGTATTTTCCTTTCTGTTAATTAAGGTAATAACTGGTTTCCAATATTCCTCATTTGTTCTCTGGTTCAAACTTTCACATGCAATATATTGATCAGCCCTGTATTGGTAAATTATATATTCTTTAAATACTCTTATATTTGGAAGCTGGTTCTTTTCTTTAGTCTTAAATATGTAGTATTTTGCTAGTATTAAAATCATGTTGATAACACTATGGAAGTATTTATTTCCAAAAATAAAATCTGTCATTGACAATTGAATTCTTGTTGTAGAGCAATTTGTATTGATAAGAGTTATTAGTTCATGCAAAAATACCTTTGCAACATTGCATTTGTAGAAAAGGTGTACAATGGTTTCTTCTTCTTGATGGCAGAGAGAACACGAGCTGTCATTCTTTAGATTCATTTTTTAAGGAGAGAGTTAGTTCCTAAAATTATGTGATTTATTCTACATTGGAACCACTGTAAAAACGTATTTTTGTTGCACTTAAAAGGTAGCTGATATAGTTTTACAATGTCACTATTTAAATTTTTATCACTTAGTTCATTAAGCCATTTTTAATCGATTTCGGCTGTGTATTCTTATTTAACATAGCATCATATAAGGCTCTACACCCTTTTTTTGCTTGGATTAATATTGAAACTGTAAAAGGAAGTAGTGGTTCCTCTAATTTATCTCCAAGATTGTGCACTTTAATTTTTGTCAAGTAAGCTTTTACAGATGAAAGAATGCTTGCGTATTCTAGGTAGTTAGTAATATTACCATGTATTTTAACAAAGTCTTTGAAGCTAAAAATGTGCCATTTTTATTCAAGAGGTCATTAAAAGTATATATTCCCTTCTCAATAAACTTTTTCCTATATATAAATTTTCCTCCGATTTTAATGTATTATTATAAAACAAATGCTCACACTTTATTTTAATGTTATTATTATAAAACAAATGCTCACACTTTATTTTTTCGCAAAGTATTGGTACACAGGACTTTTTGAAGCTATAATATGAAGTATATACATCTTTCCAAAAAGGATTACCTAAACTATGTAATTTAGTTAATATATATTCTGCTCCAAGAACATGTATATATTTCAAGTCTTCATTTTGCCAACCTGTTATTTTTAAACATTTTCTATCATATAATATCATTTTTCTTAGCCATGAGGTTTTTAAAGCATTTATAAATACTTTAACATTAATCATTCTTACTCCTCCCTCAGAATAGTCTTTGTACATTGTGTCTCTCCTTATCTTATCTGGTTTTCCATCCCATAGGAAATCAAAAAAAGTTTTCTGGATACTATTTATTATTTTATTTGAGGGATTTGGCAAAGCTAAAATTAAATGGTTGATTTTAGATATGGCTAATGTTTTTATTACAGTTATTTTTCCTAAGGGTGTAAGTATTCTCTTTGACCATTTTGACAGAAGTTGTTTGATTTCTTCAAGTTTTTGTTCATAATTCAAAGAGGTGATTTTGCTGAGATCAGTTGAGAAGGTTAAACCCAGTAGTGTAAATTTTTTATCCCAGCTGATATTAAAATCAGGTAATTGTTTTATTTCACTGTCTTTATTTTTACCTATCCAAACTGCTTTAGTCTTTTCCATATTTAAACCTAGGCCAGAGATATTTGCATAGAATTTTAAGACATTAAGAGCAGAAAGGAGAGATGTTTCTGTACCATCAAGAATAAGAGAAGTATCATCAGCATATTGTGATATTTTATATTCATAATTATCTATTTTTACTCCTTTAATGCTACTATTTTGTCGTATCAACATGGCCAGCACCTCTGCACATAAAATAAATATATATGGAGATATGGGGTCACCCTGACGGCACCCTCGTTGTAGATAAAACCATTCTGAACAATGCCCATTTATTAAACAGCATGATTCAATATTTTTATAAAATATGTTTATCCACTGTTTAAAAAGTGAACCAAAGTTAAAGAAGTCAAGTACCTTGTTTATAAAGGACCATGACACCGAATCGAAAGCCTTTTCAAAATCAATAAGAAGTAAAAGACCTGGGATGTTAAATTTTTCAGTATAAAAAATGATGTCATAAATCAGTCTAGTATTTTCCCCAATATACCTGTCAGCAACAAAACCTGTCTGGTCTTCACTTTTAATCAGATGGAGAACTTTTTTAATCTATTAGCTATAGCAGATGATGCAATCTTATATGCTACATTTAAGAGGGAAATATGTCTCCAATTTTTCAAATATGTTTTGTCCTTATTAGCTTTAGGAATACATGTTATTATACCTTGTTTTTGTGATATTGACAGTTCACCTTTTTGCAAGCCATAATTGAGAGATCTAACAAGTAGCTGCCCAATATCTGCCCAAAGGAATTTATAAAACTCAGTAGTAAAACCAGACAACCCAGGACTCTTGTTATTTTTCATGACCTTAAGACTTTCAAGGCATTCTTTATCTGTTAAATCTCCTTCTAATTGTATTTTTTCTTGCTCCTTTAAAACTCTTAAACCCGTGATTTTAATTACTTCCTTTAGGTCAACATCAACAGTATCCTTGTGGCTATATAAATCTTTATAAAATGATTTTACTGTTTTTATTATTTCTTCTTGTTCATCAATTACTTTACCATTATTTGTAACTAATTTAGACATTGACTTGGAAATGAAATTATTGTTTTCTAAGTTACAAAAATATTTACTAGATTTTTCCCCATTCTCTATCCATTTTGCCCGGGATCTGATTTTCACCCCTTCCATTTTTTTCTCTCTTATTTTCTCCAGCTCATTACGCTTTTCATTTAGAAGTTTATTGTCAGTAATCAGTTGTTTTTCTAAAAAAATAATATCTTTCATTAAAAGAGTTTCTTTTTCATTTTCAATTTTTTTTAATTTTGAGCTGTATGCTATTGTTTCGCCCCTTATCTCAAATAACAACGTTTCAAAAAGCAGTTGGTCATTAATAGTAAATTTTATTTCATTATTTGGAATTTCACTAATGTTTCTATAATCAAGTGAGCTTCTCTCAAAGTATTGTTCTTTAACTTCTTGTATCTTTTGTTTTATCTTCTTGACATAGGTTATATCTTTTAATAGAGAATTGTTCATTTTCCAATAAGACTTCCCCTTTTTAAAATTTCCAAATTCTAATTGCAACTTAATTAATGAATGGTCTGTCCTATAGCCTGCTGAAATAAGACACAGTTTAACCTCTACCATTAAAGAGCTAGATATAAGGAAAAAATCAAGCCTTGCCTTTTTATTAGTATTCTTTTTAAACCAAGTAAATTCCTTTTTTTCTATATGAATGTCCCTCCAACAGTCTACCAGATCTAATTCAAAAATGGTTTCTATCAGTTGTTCCCTTGCTTTTGGATTATTAATGTGCAAATAATCCATGCAGTCTATGTCTGGGTTCAAAACTAGATTAAAATCCCCTGCAATAATACAAGGGTCATCATATTCTTGTAGATATTTTTTAATATGTCATAAAACTCAGGTTTATCTTGATTCGGGCCATAGATATTTACCAGTGATAGTTTTTTATTATAAACTAGACAATTAACTATTAACAGATTACCATCTTTATCACTATGTTGTGCTTTAAACTGAAAATCTAGATTCTTTTCAATAAAAATTGCAACTCCCCTTGAGCTGCTGGTACCATTATTAAAATAAACTTCATAACCAAAATCTATATAGATCTGTCTCATATCTTCGTCAGTAAAATGTGTATCTTGAAGAAAATAAATGTGTCCTCTTTTATTTTTTAAGAAATCAAAAACATCTGTCCTCTTATTTTTGTTTCTAAGACCTTGGGCGTTCATAGAGTAAATAATCAATTTATCCGTCATTTGGAATTATTTGAAATATTACATGTGTGCAGAGGTGCTGAAACATACATACATATAAGAAACTGAATACATTGAAAAAGGTAAACATACACGTAGATGCCATACAAAGGTTGATCAACATTTAAAAGAGAAAGCAAAGTAACCAGAGAACATCCATTATTATCATACATTGTTTTAATGTTTTGCCATAACATGGCTTAACTGGTAGTGGTTGTAATTGCCACAGTGGAGTTTGGAGATTTTTTTAAGTAATTTTCAATGAAACAAACATGATCAACAACATTTTAGGAACATGAGTTCATATTCCTTGTGTGGAGTATTTAAAGATAATTTCAATTTATTTGTACAGCAAAAGAACAGCAAACAAAAAGACAGAATAGGCATTGGCGGTCCAGGGGCATGCACAACAATATATTTAGAAAAAAAAAAAAAAAAAAAATGATTATGATTATTTATGTTGTTTTATTATATATGTCCAACGGTACATTGTTCAGACTTTTTCAACCTATTACCTATTTTATGATTTTAAAGATGTTTAGCACACATGAATCATTGCATTATATTAGGACCAAATTAGGGGTCAATCACTGTTTATATATTAAGTAAGTTCCATTTTAACAAGTTTTAAGTGTTCATGTGTTTTAATAGTCATCGGTTAATAAAGCAAACCAGTCATTGTAACTCCAAATTAGTGACAGTGAAGCTAATATACGAGCATTAACATTATTATTCACTTTTAAGTTGTAAATTTAAAACCCAAACCATGTTGATCATTTGAAAATATAAGAGTAACACTGTAATGAGAGCTAACAAAAATGCCTAGCATACATGTCGACAGGTCAAAGGAAATCAATCCACATTCAAATCAGAAACAAAACTTGTCAATCAACAAAAGTGAAACTAAGTACACCAATTTAACAGAAACTAAATTATTCTAAGTAAGGAATGCAAAAAACAACAATAAAGATAGTTCAGTTAACTTTAGACGTTAGACCTTTTAACTTTCACCTGTAAAATATGAAAAGCTAGTAAGACAAGTCTTTCGCAGGCCCAACGGTGAACATTCCCAAAATTACACCCAGCTCAACTGTAATATACTTGTGCTGATACTCTCCTAATGATTCAAATATGTCTGATTTTAATACACGTTTGTTTTTCTTAAAAATATGAACTGAACTTATATATATAATTTTTAAAATATAAATATTTATTCAATATCTCCCATCTTTCTTCATGTGTGATTAACATCGTTTCACTTCCTCTTCCAAACGATAATTTAAAAAGTTAAAAACAAAACACCGTTTTTTAAATGTTACAAAGCACACACAACACACAGTAATCGGATGTACTTTTCAATATGTTAATGAATCCGTCACTGTTTTAAACAAGCGAATATGGATAAAATGAAATATTACCAGAAGACATCAGATACGTGGACATTATCCAGAATAGAGTTGGAGTCGAAAGCAAACTGGAAAATGTGAAGGAAAATATAGCCATCTATAAATATGTTTTAGTTCAAACGGTTTAAGAAAGTAACTATGAATTTCGTTTAAATTTTGTATTCATTAATTATCCAATCTTACAAATTCTGATCTTCATTACAAATTACCACCGACTACCTTTAATCTATTTTAAGACACATCCTTTCACGACTCGAATCAAATGATGTCCAACAATAAAACTGTTATGTTGCTATGTTGTGTAAATCTACTGCCATAATTGTTTCTGTATAAGTATGAAGGAGACACGCTAGCACATACACAGTCAAGTGACGAGAGACGATGTGTCGCAAGATATAAAGCATATAACACCTGCAATATTTATCCAATTTGAACAATTAATTGACAATTGTAAATATAAAATAGCTTGTGTTTTGTTTATTTTCAAAAAATTATTTAAAACCTTTAAAACTAATAAGTTTTATCAAGCACAAAGCACTTTTTCTATAAAACAAAAACAACAACAAACAACGTCTTTGCACCAAGAGAGATCAAGTACTCTAATACGATACTGTTGGTAAGAAACAATGAAAGCATTATGCCCATACAGGCTTTTATTCAAGATATTAGTACCGATAAGTTTCGTATAAGTTCACATGTTCATATAAACTATACTAATAAGAAATATGAATAATAAGAACTCATAAGATTTCCTTTTGAACCCTCATTTTAAGATAGGTACTCTAAATACCAAATTAACAAAACTAAGACCCGTGACATAATGCTACATTAAAATTAGTAATACTGCGGTCACAGACAAAGTTAACAATAATAAAACAATTAAAAACATGAACGAAAACATAATAAACATTATAAACAACATAAACAAAATGCACATGATAAGCATAACAAACGAAATAATAAACATAATAAAATAATTATTTAAAATAATAGAAAGAAAAGAAAAAGAACTAAGGTACACAGGTCTGTGTACATTAGCCTTCGTAATTAGTCACAGTCGTTGAGCAAATTTTCTTATAAATGGATGTTTATGTCGCCAATTTTTTCACCAAAGCTTTTTTAACCAACATAGATTGCTTCTCGTTGAGAAGCACTGTCAACTTATAATTATGAATTTCTGCATCCAAGACGACATCTAGAGACAACTGAAAACACGTGTGTTATATTCCGGAGCAATGCACACAAGTGATCAGAACCATTCTGATAGAGCTGCCTAATTTCGTTAAGACAAATGGAACAACAACCCCAATATGCATAGTATTCACCAAAGACTAGCTGATACAGCATAAACCGATTTAATGCAGACAAATAATCATTTTTGTTAGGAACTGACAGATATATAACAAAAATATCTCCAGCTTGGCATATGACTATGGGATTAGCCGACTGTTCATTGGATCTGCCAAATAATGTTATTTTGTACGTTTGCTATCGTTTTTACATCAGCGTATAATTTCCTGGAAGAGTTTTGTTTTGAGTTGTTTAAAGAAGATGGAAAGATTGAAATGTAAGATAAAACGTTTGACAAAATACCAACTTGGAGAATGGAGAAGTAATTATTCTTAAAAAAAAACATTACTCTTCAAGCTGTATTGCTGTCTCGCCATATTCATTATAAACGATTACGTAAACTAGTACATATTTTCCTACACTTTCAACGATTCATCGATATTTGATTTCAGTAAAATATAATTAACCATGATACTTAGTCACAAGGAAACAGTTTTTTGTGTGTACTGCATGATACCATGGAATCTGTTATGTTGTATATTGATATGTATGGCAAACTGTTTGTTTAAATTCATCCTATCTGACACTGTACGTTTAGGTGCGATCCACATGTAACAGACTCAATATGTTACTAAATCATTAAACTTATCTTTCCTCATCCTCATCAGTCTTCTTCAACATTTAGTAGAGTCATTATTCTTTCTAACTATCATTAAGCATCTAATTGTTATCTTCATATTCTTATTACTGAATTTTACTTACGCCAATATAAAGTACATGTAGGTCAAACCTCATTATATCACAGTACATTAATTAATACATATATCTCATTATATTGCAAAACCCCTAATACTCTTGGTGTAGGTATACTGGACCTTTTTTTGTCCGAATTAACCTTTCACCTTTGCAACGGGGCTCCTGCGCACTACATTAAAAACATTCCTGGCGAGAGCCTCGTGTTTGTTTCTGTTCTTGTCTTGACTAAGACCTTTTTGTGCCTTCTACAGGTAACTGTTTGCAATATGAATTGTTAAAATATATCCTTATTCATTACTCTACAACTAATTTCATGTCTATTCTCATTTCCTCATATTTTTGTCATTTATCCTTATGAACACTACATTAAAAACATTCCTGGCGAGAGCCTCGTGTTTGTTTCTGTTCTTGTCTTGGCTAAGACCTTTTTGTGCCTTCTGCACGCCCCAAAAGCAGAACCAAAGAAAAGGGTAACACACATATAAACAAGAACGCGCGTCTTAGATAAACCTTCACACATAATAAACGCTTGTCGAGTAATCACCCAATTTATGACGGCTGGGCACAATATATTTTCTTAATCGAAATAAATTTATTAATATACATAACGTATTTACTAATGTTTAACCATTTCAAATAAAGAATTGAAAGAACATTGAGTATGACTTCTCTTCAGCGGACTGAAATATGATTCATTGAATATGGTGTACTACATAACATAAAGGGAAATTAGCTAGTCAATAAGTAACTGAATCAGCAGCAGTGGCTATGACTGCAATTATTTGCTATTAACCCATTAAGTGACATTATAATTAAAATATTGATACCAATATTATGATGTAAATTATATTTATCCTACTGGTCTCTTTTCTCCGCTTTTCGCGAAAATATGTAAATGTATTTTATCATATGCAGATGTTGTAGGTAAACTTAGAGACCAATACATAGAATATTGTTTTATTTAGAATCCATGCGTCTTTTAGAACCAAAGGGTGCACATGTTTTCACCTAAAGACAATGGGAAACCATTGCTGCTGTGCCATCGAATATTTCAAATAGCAGCATTAAATAGAATTGACTGAATATGTGTAGCTTACTTATTTTGTAAGGGAAATAAAGCCAAGTTAAAATCTCAGGCATATTCAGTTTATCTTTTCTATTCTGGACGAATGTTTGTCGATTGGAACCATTCGGACGGAGCAATTTTTATGTTTAACTAACCATATCTATAGTCTTGTCTGCAGAATACCTAGTACAACGAAACCATACTAATAAAGCAACAAACGCACGGACATTCTGTTTCTCTCTCAATACTACAACAAGATAAGCCGTAAATTGCAGTTGTGTCTGAAAACGCCTACTGTGCATTTCATGTCCCATAATTTAATACAACATGCACGCCGCCGGTTGAATAAATTAAAGGAAAGTAAAGGTGCAGTGTGGTGTTGAGCTTTTTTCTATTGCCATCTGTTTATAATTACCAATAAACTTTTGATTTTTTTTAATATATCGATCCTAACTATATAGTCATGGTTGATCACCTTGATTATATAAGGAACATAATTAACACAATCAATGAAACAATATATCACTTATTTTGTATTGTCAACCATCGACATACATGTAGTACTGTCCAAATCGGACCTCGTCTCGGTGAATATTATTTATCTTTGGTTAGTAATACGAGCTCTAACCCTTCTGCTTATGTCATATTTCTACAACAATGCATACTATTATTTAGCCAAACGTTAATTACATTTGTCAACATTATAATGATTAAGCAAACACGGCTAATGAAGCTACCTGGCTATGTGGCTACCTGCCTAATTCCGATGTAAAGCGGCATTAACATAATTGGCATTATGGTCCATGCAACTCAGCGTAATTTGAAATGAAGTTTCCAAAATATCGCATGCGGTTTACCTCTGCTGATAATGAATGGCAAAAGAATAACAGTACAAATAAACAACTATTTTTTTACGAAATTGTAAATAAATTTAAAATTGCCAAATTTTGTAAATGCCTACGAAAAGGTTACAAACCAAACAAGTATTTAACTTAATTATATTTATAGTCTTCCAAAATTATTTTTGCAGTTATCAGTTTGAAGCATCTATAGAAAAAAAAGTCGTCGTGATTAGGGATGTGTCGTGTATAGTTGTGGTTAAGATGTATTCTCGGCTTAAACCAAGCAAATCAACTAACACATTTAAAATTATATAACACATTGGTAGAATTTAAATGTATAATATTTCTAAATACTACTACTAATAATAATCCGTATATAAGTCTCATAATAATAATAATTATACTACTACTACTGAAGTTATATAAACTTAAATAGCAAGCAGTCTCGGTAAATTAAACAAAAACACGAGACATCGACTGGAAATTTGGACGTTTTTAAGACTTTGATCAAAACATGTATGCAGTTAAAGTAAATAAAACTGTATTACAGCGTGGCGGGTGTTATGTTGATCATATTAACGTGGAGCACGACAGGATTCTCAACAAGCGGTGTGAACAAATGACATTTACCCAAAAGTCACCCGTTGCATAAGTACATTCGCCATAGGAATTGTTTTTTTAAAGATTTATATATATATATCGATATAATTATATATCACTATGTCGCTGTATCTGTAGACTCTGTGTACACATTTGATATAGTTCGAATAATATAAGTAGGAAAATAAATGAATAAAAGTTTCTATGATAATCATTACATGTCTTGAAACTAGAATTTGCATTAGAATAAGGAAAATATGCAAGCAAAATATAAAAGTGACAAAACACTGGGACTAAATATTAAACAGAGTAAAACTAAGAGTTAACATCTTGGATTGGAACTGTCAGTCGGTAAAACATGTGCTAGTAATTGCATAAATACTTGGTCGAAAGTAACCTTTCAAAGTTATGCATGTAATAGTGCATAACGTAAATGTGGGTGGAAATAATGCCTACAACAGTATGGACGTTCCATCGATCTTATCATAAAAGATCATACACAGTATGTATGAGTTAAAGTTGGAACGCTAGCACGTACAACGCCAACATTTGCATTATCAAAGTGGACGAACATGGAAGCCTTAACAGAAATCTTCTGTTCTATCCATATTTTTTAGAGAAGAACCTAAACTGAAAAACGGAACACTAAGAGTGATGAGCCCCCGAATAGTTCTCTCAAGGTGAAGTCAGGTTAAGCTTCGTTCAAATAAGATACTCTAGTACAAGTTCAAAACACATTGCACTGTCTGGTTTACTTTATGATATATATTAAGTATAGGAATGCGGAAAGTGAGTTCACAATTATAACATCTTAAAAATGGTCGAATCTCACGGTCTGAGATTTTTGGCAAATTGTTGAATTACCAATATCCGGTTACCCTCGTTATTTTTTGTAAACTTTTAGTACGTCGACATTTCTTTTTACACTTTTCGACATTTCATTTTTATATTTTACTTAAAATTATTATTTTCTCGAAAATTTCGTATTATTAATATATAGTTATTCTTTTTAGCTGAATATTTCTCATGTCTCCTCATAATTAAATGACGTTTGACATTTGCTATTCCGAATTGTTCATAAAACCTGTGACATTGTTCCGTGGTACAAAGCGCACTCATCGCAAAATTAATGAAATTTTCACCAAGGACAATCGAGAGGGAAATAGAAAATTCCTCCTGGCAACCCACAGCATTTACATTTTAGTGATTTTTCCGAGTTGTAAGACATAAAAGGACATTAAGTGTAGGGTTAAGGTTAATGTTTGGGAATATATAATATTACGTTATTTTAGTTATGTATGTTGTTGCTAATATTGTTTTAATTTTCTTAGAAGAAAATAATATAAAAAATATATTCAAATTATGTATACATTTTATACACTAGCTTTAGATTGAGAAATGAAGAAGGAAGCCTACATGTTTTATACGTATCAGACTTGTGTAGCGAAACTAAGTCCATATTCAAGTGTACTAAACTGTTCATAATTTCGGAATATTAAAATTCGCCATTGTCTTTTTTTAAGTATGCAAGTATTTACTTGTTATGCGTATAGGTATTTAGAGAATATCTTAACAGTTTGTGTAGTATTTTAATATCCTTGAAACTCACTTACAGTCTAAATAGATTCTCAGTGATCGCAAACTTTAATCACAACATTTATATACTGTATAATTTCTTGCAGAGCTTTAAGTGTCACGACAAACGATGATAAAGTAGTTAGACGAAAGCTCCAGGTAAAACTTGTAGCATTTATTGTGTGTAAAATAGAAAGATGTAAATTATAATAATTACACTGTTTTTATACGTGGTCGTTTATATTGTTATAAAAAGGGAAATATATAGAAAATGTGCGTTGCATTTTTAACGCTGACCCTAAGAATATGTGCTAAATAGTTTTGCCTATATGCATTCAGAAAATATCTGATACTTTTGTGTTGTTTTGTTTAAACCTTGAAATTTTATTGCCAGGCATAACCATTTTCCCAATTATCTCAAACTGAAATTATGGCATTGATATTTAGTATCTGATTTCATGTGTTTCTGTTTTGGCAGAACTATAAGTGTTTGACATATAATAATTGCATTGTAACGAAAGTATTTGAACGAAAGCTCTAGGTAAATCGTTCAAACATATATTGTGTATAAAAATAAAATATTAAAGAGTGAAAAATGAAAATTAAGGTAAGTTTTTATGTTTTGTTGTTTGAAGATATAAGAAACAATTATAAATTGTGCATGCATTTTATCGTTATTTATAAACGTTCCGCTACATCTATATTCATAAAACCGGAAGATTACTATTTGTCTCAATGTAATTTTGTTGTGTGACAAATATGTCAATGGTAGTTACTTACACTAAAAAGGAGAAGGTTTTTAGGGCCATTATGTTATGAAGAGCTAAATGAAATGTGTGTGTGCCTTTGCCCACTCTCCCTGATTGTTTGGAATGCATTCATTTTAGTGGCACACTGGGTAACTCATACCAACGGTTGTACGCGAATCAGATCATGTTGATAAAATATACCTAGATAATGGACCTGAATAAATACTCAGATTTTTATCCCTATCTTTCTCTACAATTCCGAATAGCATGCACTCTTGTGGAACAGTGGTTGACTCAGATTATTTGTATATAATGTGTTGTTTCTGTTGTTATAGTTCGGCTACTTCACATGATTTACTTGCCCAACAATTAAACACTAATGGCTTAACTTTGATAGCAGAAATCGAAAACAGTAATTTTGTTACTTCGCACTGACAATTGTATGGCTATGTAAGCGGCGTACATATAATCATTGGTGGAGGAAGATCCCAGATATAAATGTACATTTATGACTAGAGCCAAACACCGGCGCACCGCAGATCAGCTGAAAGACATCCCTTTATGAAAGTTCTCTCACCATCCGAAACTCGAACCCACGCGGCCAGAGGCGATTCTAAACCGCTCAGCCACAGAGAGGAACTGGAAGAAAAATATACTTAGGCTTGCTATATTCAGAGTAGTATGATATTTACTTATCTAACTATTGATAAAATAACACATTAAAACGACAGAAGCTGCCTTGCAAATAATTATAATATTTGAATGGAAATAGATTAGTTTGTTTTATTTAAATAAAAGAGAAACAACTTCAAATAAACAAAGGGTAGCATATTGAGTAATTGCTTTTTTCTAAGGCCGCTTGAAAAAAAATAGTTAACATTATTTCTTATTAATTTTGCGTAAATATCTGTTTAATAACGGGACGTGTTATAAAAAGACAAATAAATCAAGATCTATACATTAAATAAGACATCCATCATATCGTATGCTGACATTTTCAGTAATGAGGAACTATTTAGGCTCGTACATCTTTAGCGATGATTTTGCAATCTTTATATCTGTGGTCGGAACGTCGCCATATTTAATGCATTTCGCAGAGAAGTGAAAACGAATAATGCTTACTCAAACATTCCAAAAAATGTAACGCCTCCAGATGTCCATATCTCTTCACTTTCTTTGAAGGATTAATACCTAGTAAAAAGCTTCTATTTTCCGCATAAATGTCTGAACACTCTTCAAGTAACTAAAATGAATTTAGAAAAGATATATCGCAGATATCCATTGCAATTCTTGTTTAGATGAGTGAAACACACAATATTTCTTGAACGTTAGTCTATGTGCGTGACTTTAAGCAAGCGGGCATGACCAGGAAACATATTGACAAAATAGTGCAGTTAAACGAAGAGAGGGGTCATGACAGAAATGAGCCAAACCGAAGTTAATAAAAAATACATAAAACTGTATTAAGTATAGTTTCAACCCACACAAAGGGTCATGTTTAAATATTCAATTCTAAATTATGTTGACAGTTGCACGCATAGTAATTTAGATGTATAGCTAAAACTTAGAAGCAAAAAGTGCATATCCTGATCAGACAGCTCCATGCCTGTCTGACTGACCAGGATCTACCTCTTTTGCCTAAGCCTGAATATTGTTAAATAGATTTTAGTAAAATACTGACAAATTTTATCTTACATAGATAATTTCATATTACATAGCTAAAGTAAAATCAGATTTAGTAAAAGTAACAACAAATAAGAAAGGTTTTTGCTATGTCCATTCTTTAACGATTTCTTTTTTTAACTTTAAGAAATATTAAAAAATAAAAACACTTTTAGTAGTGTTGATAAGTATAGCCAGTAATGAAGCGATTTTCAATTTTCTTTTTTATAGATGAAACCAGCTAAATCCAAGTTTTCCAATGGTTTTCGAAAGCAATTAACCCGTTGTAGCGTCATTATCATGCCAATAAAACCATCAGATTGCGTTTATTCATCGCCAGTCCACCGGCATATACCGCATAATTTAAAAGATATTTGCGATAAGTTTACAACTCGTTATTTACGTCACATAATTATCGCGATTCGTTTGTTTGCATTTGCTATTTTGCCAGCGAAATGATACAGGTGTAACACAATTCCGGCATTATTAGTATAAGTGGTTAAACGCTCAGTGTTTTAAATCAATGATAAAGACGCACGTTTCCTCGAAGCAGCTGTTGTACCAGGAAAGTGTCTCGATAAGAGCAGAGGTCCTTGAGATAACGTAAGTTGGCTCCTATAAATAATGGACGAGGAAATCACTACCTAACCTCTCGTATGTGTTTGTATCAATTGTGGGAGGTACTTGACGTATTATGCCTTCGTTTATATGATTATAAGAAATACATTTACATTCAGAATTATTGTTTCAGTTTGGTTTATGGTTCATTTGACTCACCGTTGTCAGTTAAACGTATTTTCAAGTAAACACACGTTACACTGTTTTTGTAAGATAGTTTTTGCAACATATCGTTGCAAACAATTATGATATTACAGCGACTATTTTAGTGGATAAAGACTCTACACAAATTTCTAGGTACACGTAGAACAACCTGCACCTCGAAGGACAGCTGGACTATCTGCACACATTCATTCACTCCGAAACCACCTGATGAGAGACCAAATCGTCAGAAAGATTAAAATTCGGCGACTCCAATTCTACACCACGGGCGACCCATTTGTAAGAAGTTTAAAATATCGATGTCAATTCACACATACTTACATGAACAATATATATTCCAAAGACATGAAATTATATGACAGTACAAGTGCAATACATTGACCACGTAAATAACAACCATACAGGGAAATATCCTATATCATATATGCAACTTGTCTGTCATAACGTTTTAGGAAATTTTTATTAAAGAAGTGATATATGATTGTATGACATTCTTTCAAAGTGTAATTGATATTCAAATCTTGCTGAAGCACATTTGGGAAAGGATATAGTTATGACGGGTCTATACATATCGTTATGGTGGAATGACTTTTAATCAAAATCATTCAGTGGCTTCAGTAAGGTTGTCCGATACATAAGAAATTAATATATCACTACAAATAGCGCTAAAGAATAACAATTTTATTTCGGAAGAAATTACATGCGCCTGCGCCGAGAACGATATTAACTTCATTGATTCCAAATGGGTGCCAAGAAATTGTACTCTTTGCCGGAAAATCCATTCAATCACCAATATAAGCCTGAATTATTAAATTGAATGTGTCGTTTTCTGTCGCTAATGAATTGCAACGACATTTTCAATTTTTCATTACTACAGACAAAGTTGCACATTAAAGAGGGCTTACTAACTGTTTATGCCCGAAATGATAAAATAATAAACATGATCAATATTCTATCACTTAAACTAATTATTACCTGAAATGTTTAACTGTTTAAAAAGAATTGAATATCGGCTAAAAGGTCACTTCCAGATAGAACTCAGACGTCTTACTTTTCATTAAATTGATTTTACTTAATTGCATATTTATGGCAAAGTACATGACGTAGGATTTATTTATATACAAACAGGGAAAGTGTTGACGATGAATAGCTTTATAAGACAGTTAAATAACGTTTTAATCCTGTTGTTGTTTTTGTTTGATTTGTTTTGTTGTTGTTTGTGCGTGTGCCTCTCTTTCTTTGTGTGTGTGCGTCCCTCTCTCTTTATCTCTCTCTCCTTTTCTCTCTCTATCTCTCTGTGTGTGTTGTGGTGTATATGTGTGCGTGTGTGTCTGTGTGTGTGTGTGTGCTTGTCTCTCTCTCTCTTTCTCCCTCCCCCTCTCTCTCTCTCTCTCTTTCTCTCTCTCTCTCTCTCTCTCTCTCTCTCTCTCTCTCTCTCTCGTAACTGCCAATACATGTGCTGAATTTACATTAAATATAGTTTATGTACATTTAAAACCTGTTTTTATATTGTCAATAGATGTAATAAGTAGGTCCTTCTTATTGTCCCTTTGATAAAAAATATTTTCGGGAGTTGTTTTTTTAATTCACTTTAAATAATCGCAGAGAACGTGTTTGTTTTAATAATCTTTGATTGAGTTATCAAAAAACTGATGAAATAACACAACTTCCAATCTCGATAATTGATGCATGCAGAAGTAATTTGATGTTAAAATCTGATTGAACAGATGCAATGCATTAGTTGTTTCCTTCTTTGTTGTTTTTTACATCTCAGATATATTTATGGGTTGCCTGACGACGTCTAGGTAGTGTTTAGTTGGTGATGACCCCGGACGAATGTCTGGGAAGGATTACCGGTGCACCGCAGGTCAGCTGGAAAACCTCTTAACATGAAAGAGAATCCCCGATCGGGACAGGAATCCACACTATGAGGGGCTGAGGAATTACAAAATAAACAAACAACACTGCCACGGGTGTCACGCATGTGTTTCTTTCCATTATAAATAAAACATATTTATTTTTTGAAATGTTTATTTATTTTTTCAAATGTCTGCGTTGAGTCTGTCAACTTGGCCTAATTAACAGAAATAATTAACAGAAAGCAGATCGGTTGCATCATGGTTGTTTGCAACATCATCTTTTGATGCGTGAATTTACTGCAACTAATACACGTGACATCAACAGCTGTTCTACACATGTTTGTTACTTATTGTAAAACTATACGTTCTAATATAAATATAATTGCTTAAAAGGGTTAACTTGTTTTCTTTTAAATCGTCAATTATGCTGCCAATTTGGCAAGAAATGTGTTTTCTAAAAAGAACATATTTGTTTGCCAGCTACGACAGAGATAACAAACCATCGTGGGATAACTACATTTAAAACTCTTACCGAATTACTGAGTCACAAACGGTGTTAGCAGTAAGTTTAATGCCCCATTTACATGCTCGTTATCAAGTTTAAGCAAGTCTTTGGACAGTCGTTACCCTTATATTTTCTTTTATGAGATTTTGTTTTGTCTGTCCTTTTTTTTTCTTTTGATAATTATTCCATTAATAAGCAAACTAGCTTCACTCACCTCCGCAGCAAACCATAAAAATACAAATGTTAATCTTTATATTTAGCAAAAAAAAATATGCAGGTATATTAACTTGGACAATCCACGTCAATGGTTAAATACTAGGTCTGTTAAATTGTTGATACTTAATGAAGATATTGTACCGGGAAAGTTGCCTAATAAAGTGTAACAGGGCCGAAAATACAATAAGTCAATTGTCAATGATTAGAAACTTTTTGAATACCCATTTTTTAAAAGGTACCCCTCATATTGTCCAGTGTATCAATGAATCCTAAATCCATCGATAGGGTGTAACACTATTGCTAAATCGTTTTTTCAGCTACATGTACATGTACATGTATGCATTAACATACCATCATGATGTAAACATGGTGTCCTTGTCTGGTGTTTTTTTTAATGTATATATATTCTTTCTGTGCATCGTCATTGTGAATAATCGTGTTGCGCGTCAGTATAAGTAAAATACATGACATTTGTTAAACGGTTCTGCGTGTCAATATAAGAACAATTCTGGGATAAGTCATTTAAGTTGGCCTCCGACAGTTTGGATCAAAATTTATTTTCTCAAATAACCAAAAGAATCACTGCTTCATGGAAAGGTACTTCAAAATGATGTCCATTGGTGTCCTAGATATGTGTAAACAGTCAAGTAAACATCACCACATGTAAATGCAAAATGTTTTTCCTGTCCGAGCCACGCTGCATAGATAGCTTGTTCCAAACTTTGAAAACCACGTGACCACTAACATTACAGATTACGTTATATCGTCATCCGGGTAATCCACTCTGACGTCGATATTTATTTCCGCAGGCCCAACGATGAATATTCCTAAACCTACACCCAGCTCAACTGTAATATACTTGTGCTGATACTTTCTTCAATGATTCAAATACGCCTGACTTCAATACACGTTTGTTCTTCTTTAAAATCATTTACTAAAATATAAAATTAAAAAATAAATAAATATTTATTCAATATCTCCCATCTTTCTTCATGTGTGATTAACATCGTTTGACTTTGTCATATATTCTTATTCCTCTTCCAAACAAGAACTTAAAAAGTTAAGAACAAAACAACGTTCTTAAATGTTTCAAAGCACACACAATATCGATACAAAGAATGTACTTATAAATTTGTGAATGCATCTGTCACTGCTTTAAACAAGCGAATGTGGATAAAAATGAAATATTACCAGAAGACATCGGATACGTGGACATTATCCAAGATAAAGTTGGAGTCGAAAGCAAACTAGAAAATGTGAAGGAAAATATAGCCATCTATAAATATGTTAAAGTTCAAACGGTTTAAGAAAGTTACAATGAATTTCGTTTAAATGTTTGTATTTATTAATTATCCAATCTTACAAAATCTGATATTCATAACAAATGACCATCGACTACCTTAAATCTATTTTAAGACACATTCTTTTACGACTCGCATCAAATGATGTCCAACAATAAAACTGTTAAGTTGCTATGTTGTGTAAATTTACTGCCATAATTGTTTCTGGATAAGAATGAAGGAGACACGCTAGCACATATACATTCAAGTGAAGGAAAGAGACGAGAGACGGTGTGTCGCAAGATATAAAGCATATAACACCTGCAATATTTATTTGAACAGTTTATTGACAATTGTAAATATAAAATAGCTTGTGTTTTGTTTATTTTCAAAAAGGTATTTAAAAGCTTTTAAAATAATAAGTTTTATAAACCACAAAAAAACACAACAAACAACAAACAATGTCTTTGCACCAAGAGAGATCAAGTACTCTAATACGATACTGTTGGTAAGAAACAATAAAAGCATTATGCCCATGCAGGCTATTCTACAAGATATTAGTGCTGATTAGTTCCGTATTAGTTTACATGTTCATATAAACGATACTAATAAGAAATATGAATAATAAGAACCTAATAAGATTTCCTTTTGAACCGTCATTTTAAAACAGGTACTCTAAATACCAAATTAACAAAACTAAGACCCGTGACATAAGGCTACTTTAAAATAAGTAATACTGCAGTCACAGACAAAGTTAACAATAATAAAATAATTAAAAACATAAACGAAAACATAATGAACATAATGAACAAAATAAACATAATGCACATGATAAACATAACAAGTAAAAATAAACATAATAAAATAATTATTAAAAATTATAGAAAGAAAAGAACTTTTGTAAACAAGGTAGACATGTCTGTGTACATTAGTCTTCGTAATTAGTCACAGTCGTTGAGCAAATTTTCTTATAAATGGATGTTTATGTCGCCATTTTTTCACCACAGCTTTTTTAACCAACATATATTGTTTATAGAGTTAAATTCTTGTTGAAAAGCAATGTCAACTTGTAAATATGAATTTCTGCATCCAAGACGACATCTAGAGACAACTAAAAACACGTGTGTTATATTATGGAGCAATGCACAAAAGTGATCAGAACCATTCTGATAGAGCTGCCTAATTTCGTTAAGACAAATGGCACAACAACCTCAATATGCATGGTATTCACCAAAGACTAGCTGATACAGCATAAACCGATTTAATGCAGACAAATAATCATTTTTGTTAGGAACAGACATATATATAACAAAAATATCTCCAGCTTGGCATATGACTATGGGATTAGCCGACTGTTCATTGGATCTGCCAAATAATGCGTCATAGTTATTTTGTACTTTTGCTATCGTTTTTACATCGGCGTATAATTTCCTGGTAGAGTTGTGTTTTGAGTTGTTTAAAGAAGATGGAAAGATTGAAATGTAAGATAAAACGTTTGACAAAATACCAACTTGGAGAATGGAGAAGTAATTCTTCTTAAAAAACATTACTCTTCAAGCTGTATTGCCGTCTCGCCATATTCATTATAAACGATTGCGTAAACTAGTACATATTTTCCTACACTTTCAACGATTCATCGATATTTGATTTCAGTAAAATATAATTAACCATGATACACAGTGACAAGGAAACAGTATTATGTGTGTACTGCATGATACCATGGAATCTGTTATGTTGTATAGTGTTATGTATGACAAACTGTTTGTTTAAATTCATCCTATCTGACACTGTACGTTTAGGTATCCACATGTAACATACTCAATATGTTACTAAATCATCAAACTTATCTTTCCTCATCCTCATCCGTCTTTTTCAACATTTAGTAGAGTCATTATTCTTTCTAACTATCATTAAGCATCTAATTGCTAATCTCATATTCGAATTCTTATTACTAAATTTTACTTATGCCAATATAAAGTACATGTAGGTCAAACCTCATTATATCACAGTACATCAATTAATACGTATATCTCATCATATTGCATAACCCCTTATACTTTTGGTGTAGGTATACTGGACCTCTTTTGTCCGAATCGACCTTTCACCTTTGCACCGGGGCGCCTGCGCACTACATTAAAAGCATTCCTGGCGAGAGCCCCGTGTTTGTTTCTGTTCTTGTCTTGTCTAAGACCTTATTGTGCCTTCTGCAGGTAACTGTTTGCAATATGAATTTGTAAAAACATATCCTTATTCATTACTCTACAACTAATTTCATGTCTATTCTCATATCCTCATATTTTGTCATTTATTCTTATGACGGCACTACATTAAAAACATTCCTGGCGAGAGCCTCGTGTTTGTTTCTGTTCTTGTCTTGACTAAGACCTTTTTGTGCCTTCTGCAGGCCCAAAAGCAGAACCAAAGAAAATGGTAACACACATATAAACAAGAACGCGCGTCTTAGATAAACCTTCACACATAATAAACGCTTGTCGAGTAATCAACCAATTTATGACGGCTGGGCACAATATATTTTCCTAATCGAAATAAACTTATTAATATCAATAACGTATTTACTAATGTTTAACCATTTCAAATAAAGAATTGAAAGAACATTGAGTATGACTTCTCTTCAGCGGACTGAAATATGATTAATTGAATATGGTGTACTACGTAACATAAAGGGAAATTAGCTAGTCAATAAGTAACTGAAGTGGCTATGATTGCAATTATTTGCTATTAACCCATCAAGTGACATTTTAATTAAAATATTGATACCAATATTATGATGTAAATTATATTTAGTGTACTGGTCTCTTTTCTCCGCTTTTTGCGAAAATATGTAAATGTATTTTATCATATGCAGATGTTGTAGGTTAACTTAGATACCATTACATAGAACATTGTTTGATTGAGCAATCCAAGCGTCTTGTAGAACCAAAGGGTGCACATGTTTTCACCCAAAGACAACGGGTAACCCTTGCTGCTATGCCATCGAATATTTCAAATAGCAGCATTAAATAGAATTGACTGAATATGTGTAGCTTACTTATTTTGTAAAGGAAAAAAGCCAAGTTAAAATCTCAGGCATATTCAGTTTATCTTTTCTATTCTGGACGAATGTTAGTCGATTTGAACCATTCGGACGGAGCAATTTTTATGTTTAACTAACCATATCTATAGTCTTATCTGCAGAATACCTAGTACAACGAAACCATACTAATGAAGCAACAATCACACGGACATTGTATTTCACTCTCAATACTACAACAATATATGCCGTAAAATGCAGTCTGAAAACGCCTATTGTCCATTTGATTTGTATTTCTGAACTACATCGTTTATTAGATATGCGCACAGGTTCGAAAGAAATCGTGTTGACGCACCTTTAATGCAATATGCATGCCGCCGGTTTAAAGGGAAGTAAGGGTGCAGCGTGGCGTTGAACTTTTTTCTATAGCCATCTGTTTATAATTACCAATAAACTTTTGAATTTTTTTAATATATCGATCCTAAATACATAGTATTAGCAAACACGGCTAATGAAGCTACCTGGCTATCTGGCTACCTGCATAAATCCGGTGTAAAGCGGCATCAATATAATTGGCATTATGGTCCATGCATCTCAGCATAATTTGAAATGAAGTTTCTAAAATATCGTATGCGGTTTACCTCTGCTGATACATGTAATGAATGGCAGACGAATAAGCGGGTACAAATATACAACTACTTTCTACGAAATTGTAAATAAATTTAAAATTGCCAAATTTTGTAAATGCCTACGAAGAGGTTACAAACCAAACAAGTATTTAACTTAATTATATTTATAGTCTTCCAAAATTATTTTTGCAGTTATCAGTGTGAAGCATCTATAGAAAAAAAAGTCGTCGTGATTAGGGATGTGTCGTGTATAGTTGTGGTTAAGATAGCGTTGTGTAAATGTATTCTCGGCTTGAACAAAGCAAAAAAACTAACACATTTAAAATTATATAACGAATTGGTACACGAGACATCTTCTAGAAATTGGCCGTTTTAAAGACTTTGATCAACACAGGTGTGCATTCAACGTAGATTAAACTGTATTACAACATGGCGGATGTTACGTTTATCATATATACAAGGAGGCTCGACGTGATTCTCAACAATCGATGCGAACACATGGAAGCCTTAACAGAAATCTTCTGTTCTATCCATATTTTTTACAGAAGAACCTAAGGAACTGAAAAACGGAACACTAAGAGTGATGAGCCCCCGAATAGTTCTCTCAAGGTGAAGTCAGGTTAAGCTTCGTTCAAATAAGATACTCTATTATAAGTTCAAAACACAGTGCACTGTCTGGTTTATTTTATGATATATATTAAGGATAGGAATGCGGAAAGTGAGTGCACAGTTATAACATCTTAAAAATGGTTGAATCTCACGGTCGGAGATTTTTGGCAAATTGTTGAATTACCAATATCCGGTTACCCTCGTCATTTTTTTGTAAACTTTTAGTACGTCGGCATTTCTTTTTACACTTTTCGACATTTCATTTTTATATTTTAATTAAACTTATTATTTTCTCGAGAATTTCATATTATTAATATATAGTTATTCTTTTTAGCTGAATATTTCTCATGTCTCCTCATAATTAAATGACGTTTGACATTTGCTTCTATTCCGAATTGGTCATAAAACCCGTGACATTGTTCCGTGGTACAAAGCGCACACATCGCAAAATTAATGAAATTTTCACCAACGACGATCGAGAGGGAAATAGAAAATTCCTCGAGGCAACCCACAGCATTTACATTTTAGTGATTTTTCCGAGTTGTAAGACATAAAAGGACATTAAGTGTAGGGTTAAGGTTAATGTTTGGGAAGATATATTACGTTCTTTTAGTTATGTATGATGTCTCTAATATTGTTTTAAATTTCTTAGAAGAAAATAATATAAAAAATATATTCAAATTATGTATACATTTTACACAGTAGCTTTAGATTGAGAAATGATGTAGGAAGCTACATGTTTTATATGTATCAGACTTGTGTAGCGAAACTAAGTCCATATTCAAGTGTACTAAACTGTTCATAATTTCGGAATATTAAAATTCGCCCATTGTCTTTTTTTTCAGTATACAAGTATTTACTTGTTATGCGTATAGGTATTTAGAGAATATCTGAAACGTTTGTGTAGTATTTTAATATCCTTGAAACTCACTTACATTCTAAATAGATTCTCAGTGATCGCAAACTTTAATCATAACATTTATATACTGTATAATTTCTTGCAGAGCTTTAAGTGTCACGACAAACGATGATAAAGTAGTTAGACGAAAGCTCCAGGTGAAACTTGTAGCATTTATTGTGTTTAAAATATAAAAATATAAATTATAATAATTACACTGTTTTTATACGTAGTCGTTTATATTGTTATAAAAGGGAAATATATAGAAAATGTGCGTTGCATTTTTAACGCTGACCCTAACAATATGTGCTAAATAGCTATGTCTATATGCATTCAGAAAATGTCTGATACTTTGGTGTTGTTTTGTTTAAACCTTGAAATTTTATTGCCAGGCATGAACATTTTCCCAATGATCTCAAACTGAAATTATGGCATTGATATGTAGTATCTGATTTCATGTTTTTCTGTTTTGGCAGAACTATAAGTGTTTGACATATAATAATTGCGTTGTAACGAAAGTATTTGAACGAAAGCTCTAGTTAAATCTTTCAAACATATATTGTGTATAAAAATAAAATATTAAAGATTGAAAAATGAAAATTAAGGTAAGTTTTTATGTTTTGTTGTTTGAAGATAAAGGAAACAATTATTAATTGTGCATGCATTTTATCGTTAAACATAAACGTTCCGCTTCATCTATATTCATAAAACCGGATGATTACTATTTGTCTCTCTCAATGTAATTTTGTTGTGTGACAAATATGTCAATGGTAGTTACTTACACTAAAAAAATGGAGAAGGTTTGAAGGGCCATTACGTTATGAAGAGCTAAATGAAATGTGTGTGTGCCTTTTCCCACTCTCCCTGATTGTTTAGAATGCATTCATTTTAGTGGCACAATGGGTAACTCATACCAACGGTTGTACGCGAATCAGATCATGTTGATAAAATATACCTAGATAATGGACCTGAATAAATACTCATATTTTTATCTCTATCTTTCTCTACAATTCCGAATAGCATGCACTCTTGTGGAACAGTGGTTGACTCAGATTATTTGTATATAATGTGTTGTTTCTGTTGAAATAATTCGGCTACTTCACATGATTTACTTGCCCAACAATTAAACACTAACGGCTTAACTTTGATAACAGAAATCGAAAACAGTAATTTTGTTACTTCGCACTGACAATTGTATGGCAATGTTAGCGGCGTACATATAATCATTGGTGGAGGACGATCCCAGATATAAATGTACATTTATGACTCGAGCCAAACACCGACGCACCGCAGATCAGCTGGAAGACATTCCTTTATGAAAGTTCTCTCACCATCCAAAACTCAAACCCACGCGACCAGAGGCGATTCTAACCGCTCAGCCATAGAGAGGAACTGGAAGAAAAATATACTTAGGCTTGCTATATTCAGAGTAGTATCATATTTACTTATTTAATAATTGATAAAATGACACACTTAAACGAACGTTATTTCAAAAGCTGCCTTGCAAATATGATATTTGAATGGAAATAGATTAGTTTGTTTAATTTAAATAAAAAAGAAACAGCTTCAAAGAAACAAAGGGTAACATATTGAGTAATTGCTTTTTTCTAAGGCCGATTGAATAAAAAAAAGTTTAAAATTATTTCTTATTGATTTTGCCTAAATATCTGTTTAATAACGGGACGTGTTATAAAAAGACAAATAAATCAAGATCTATACATTAAATAAGCCATCCATTATATCGTATGCTGACATTTTCAGTAATGAGGAACTATTTAGGCTCGTACATCTTAAGCGATGATTTTGCAATCTTCATATCTGTGGTCGGAACGTCGCCATGTTTAATGCATTTCGCAGAGAAGTGAAAACGAATAATGCTTACTCAAACATTCCAAAAAATGTAACGCCTCCAGATGTCCATATCTCTTTAGCTTCTTTGAAGGATTCATTACTGGTAATAAGCTTCTATTTTCCGCATAAATGTCTGAACACTCTGCAAGTAACTAAATTTAATTTAGAAAAGATATATCACAAATATCCATTGCAATTCTTGTTTAGATGAGTGAAACACACAATATTTCTTGAACGTTAGTCTATGTGCGTGACTTTAACCAAGCGGGCATGACCAGGAAACATATTGACAAAATAGTGCAGTTAAACGAAGAGAGGGGTCATGACAGAAATGAGCCAAAACGAAGTTAATATAAAATACATAATACTGTATTAAGTATAGTTTCAACCCACATAAAGGGTCATGTTTAAATATTCAATTCTAAATTATGTTTACAGTTGCACGCATAGTAATTTAGACGTATAGCTAAAACTTAGAAGCAAAAAGTGCATATCCTGATCAGACAGCTCCATGCTGGTCTGACTGACCAGGATCTACCTCTTTTGCCTAAGCCTGAATATTGTTAAATAGATTTTAGTAAAATACAGACAAATTTTATCTTACATAGATAATTTCATCTGACATAGATAAAGTAAAATCACGTTTAGTTAAAGTAACCACAAATAAGAAAGTTTTTTTTGCGATACCCATTCTTTAACGATTTCTTTTTTTAACTTTAAGAAATATTAAAAAATAAAAAATAAAAACACTTTTAGTAGTGTTGATAAGTATAGCCAGCAATGAAGCGATTTTTCAATTTTCTTTTTTATAGATGAAACCAGCTTAATCCAAGTTTTCCAATGGTTTTCGAAAACAATTAACCCGTTGTAGCGTCATTATCATGCCAAAAAAAAAACACCAGGTTGCGTTTATTCATCGCCAGTCCACCAGCATATACCGCATTATTTAAAAGATATTTACTATAAGTTAACAACTCTTTATTTACGTCACATAATTATCGCGTTTCGTTTGTTTGCATTTGCTATTTTGCCAGCGAAATGGTACAGGTGTAACACAATTCCGGCATTATTAGTATAAGTGGTTAAACGCTCAGTGTTTTAAATCAATGATAAAGACGCCCGTTTCCTCGAAGCAGCTGTTGTACCAGGAAAGTGTCTCGATAAGAGCAGAGGTCTCGGAGATAACGTAAGTTGGCTCCTATAAATAATGGACGAGGAAATCACTACCTAACCTCTCGTATGTGTTTGTATCAACTGTGGGAGGTACTTGACGTATTATGCCTTCGTTTATATGATAATAAGAAATACATTTACATTAACGTTTCTTTAAAAAAAATCAGAATTATTGTTTCAGTTTGGTTTATAGTTCGTTTGACTTACCGTTGTCAGTAAAACGTATTTTCAAGTAAACACACGTTACACTGTTTTTGTAAGATAGTTTTTGTAACATATCGTTGCAAACAATTATGATTATTACAGAGACTATTTTAGTGGAGAAAGACCCGAACCAAATTTCTAGGTACACGTAGAACAACCTGCACCTCGAAGGACAGCTGGACTATCTGCACACATTCATTCACTCTGAAACCACCCGATGAGGGACCAAGTCGTCAGAAAGCTTCAAATTTGGCGACTCCAATTCTACACCACGGGCGCCCCATTTGTAAGAACTTTAAAATATCGATGCCAATTCACAAATACTAACATGCACAATATATATTCCAAAGACATAAAATTATATGACAGTACAAGTGCAATACATTGACCAAAATAACAACCAGACAGGGAAATATCCTATATCCTATATGCATCTTGTCTGTCATAACGTTTAAGGAATTTTTTATTAAAGAAGTTATATAATTGTATGACTGAAATTCTTTCACAGTGTAATTGATATTCAATTCTTGCTGAAACACGTTTGGTAGAGGATATAGTTATGACGGTTCTATATACATCGTTATGGTGGAATGACTTTTAATCAGAATCATTCATTGACTTCAGTAAATTTGTCCGATAAATAAGAAATTAATATATCACTACAAAAAGCGCTAAGAATAACAATTTTATTTCGGAAGAAATTACATGCTCCTGCGCCGAGAACGATATTAACTTCATGGATTCCGAATGAGTGCCAAGAAATTGTACTCTTTGCCGGAAAAACCATTCAATCACCAATATAAGCCTGAATTATTTAATTGAATGTGTCGTTTTCGGTCGCTAATGAATTGCCACGACATTTTCAATTTTTCATTACTACAGACAAATTTGCACATTAAAGAGTGCTTACTAACTTTCTATGCCCGAAATGATAAAATAATAAACATGATCAATATTCTAACTAATTATTACATGAAATGTTAATGTGTTTAACAAGAATAAAATATCGGCTAAAAGGTCAATTCCAGATAGAACTCAGACATCTTATTTTTCATTAAATTGACATTCCTTAATTACATGTTTATGGCATAGTACATGACGTATGATTAATTCATATACAAACAAGAAAAGTGCTGACGAAGAATAGCTTTATAAGACAGTTAAATAACGTTTTAATCCTGTTGTTTTTTTCTGTTGTTTTTTTTTCTTTGTTTTTGTTTTATTGTTGTTCTTGTTTGTTGTGTGTGTGTGCATGTGTATCTCTCTTTCTCTCTCTCTTTCTGTGTGTGTGTGTGCGTCCCTCTCCCTTTCTCTCTTTCTCTCTTTCTCTCTTTATCTGTGTGTGTGTGTTGTGGTGTATATGTGTGCTTGTGTGTGTGTCTCTCTCTTTCTCTCTCTCTGTGCGTGTCACTCTCTCTCTCTTTCTCTCTCTCTCTCTCTGTGTTTAGCTTACGGTGAATAAAACACATTTTGAAATTAGAAATGTGTTATAATTATTATTCATTTACCTGTTATAATATATAATGAATATCAACATGCCGCACATGTACAAATAAAATGGACAACAGAAAATCACTAGCAAATAAATATACATGAATATGAATAAATTAAAACACCACTAACTTTATATGAATATAATACTAGATACTATATTCCATTTATATTTTGAAACGTGAATGTGATAAGTTGGTTTGACCTTTAAATACCTTTTTTATATATCGTAACTGCCAATACATGTGCTGAATTTATATTAAATATAGTTTATGTACATTTAAAACCTGTTTTTATATTGTCAAAAGATGTAACAAGTAGGTCCTTCTTATTGTCCCTTTGATACAAAATATTTTCGGGAGAAAAATGTTAAGAGTTGTTTTTTTTAATTCACTTTAAATAATCGCAGAGAACGTGTTTGTTTTAATAATCTTTGATTGAGTTATCAAAAGACTGATGGAATAACACAACTTCCAATCTCGATAATTAATGCATGCAGAAGTAATTCGATGTTAAAATCTGATTGAACAGATGATATGCATTAGTTGTTTCCTTCTTTGTTGTTTTTTTACATCTCAGATATATTTATGGTTTGCCTGACGACGTCTACGTAGTGTTTAGTTGGTGATGACCCCGGACGAATGTCTGGGAAGGATTACCGGTGCACCGCAGGTCAGCTGGAAAACCTCTTAAGAGAGAGAAAGAGAATCCCCGATCGGGACAGGAATTCACACTACAAGGGGCTGAGGAATTACAAAACACGCAAACCACACTGCCACGGGTGTCACGCATGTGTTTCTTTCCATTATAACTAAAACATATTTATTTTTTTAAATGTTTATTTATTTTTTCAAATGTCTGCGTTGAGTCTGTCAACTTGGCCTAATTAACAGAAATAATTAACAGTAAGCAGATCGGTTGCATCATGGTTGTTTGCAATACACCTTTTGATGCGTGAATTTACTGCAACTAATACACGTTACATCAACAGCTGTTCTACGCATGTATGTTACTTATTGTAAAACTATACGTTCTAATATAAATATAATTGCTTAAAAGGGTTAACTTGTCTTCTTTTAAATCATCAATTATGCTGCCAGTTTGGCAAGGAATGTGTTTTCTAAAAAGAACCTATTTGTTTGCCAGCTACGACAGTGATAACAAATCTTGGTGTTTACAATCGTGGGATAACTACATTTGAAACTCTTACTAATTACTGAGTTACAAACGGTGTTAGCAGCAAGTTAAATACCTCATTTACATGCTCGTTATCAAGTTTAAGCAAGTCTTTGGACAGTCGTTACCTGATGGGTTTTCCAAATGCAAACAATGAAAAGAAAACATCTATTTTTTAAAAAAGAGATGTTCAATCGCTGAAGTTTACTTAAATAAGACGCCAGTAAAAGAAAGTAGTGAAGTAATCAATAATATCTACATTGTATTTAGAAAAGAAAGATAGGTATATTTTCCATTAGAAGAAGTAAACATTATTTATTGTAAATGAAACATAGAAGAACAATGACCAGAGAAGTAGTGTAAATGGTTGTAGCATCCTATTTATGTGTAGATGGAATTGAGGAACCAAATTCCAATGTCCATGTTGATATGTTCGTTATTTACTGACTTAAAATTATCGTCTAAACACCTAAATTAACTTTTCGGATCATTGGTTAGCCTTGACTATTAAACTGTCCTTTTTCTCTCCACAGTTGTTGTAGAAAATGCTGTTTGCTAGTCGTAAGAAACTTTGTATTCAAAATGAGTTGATCTTGGATAATGATCGAGGACGCTCGAAACCATTAAATAATATCATTCTATAGCATTTATTATGTAAACCCAGATACATCTATATGGGTAAGGACTGGTACATGTACCAATCACTAATTTACCCGATATGTTTCGATTATCTGCCACATATTTATTATGTGTCTTATCCAACAAAAACAGGGTAATTAAACATCTAATACACTTTGCATTTTATTTGGTATCAAAGACTACTTCAAGGCACTATGAAAAGCAAGAGTCGTGTTCCTCGAATAGGATGAAGTTCATTGAAATTTCTAATATACTCGACCATTCCCTGCACTCATCTCGTCTGAACGTGTTGAACGTGTTGATGATAACAGCTGTAGGTTTGGCTTCGCGAATTATCCTTTTGCCAACCGGCATTATTCTTTTGCATAAGTTCCTGATTCGAACGTAGATCACATTAGAGACAGAGAAAGGACACCCACATGAAATTGAACATGTTTGATCTTTCTGCAATGCCAGAAAGGTCCAGACGAAGAATGAAGCGATTTCCCCAGTGTTCTATCAAAATGTTTTTTTTTCTATCTCTGGAATAATAAGATTGAATCATAATCAAATTTCTGTAGTATTAATCTATTTATTTATAGCCGGTTGGGCAGTCGAGAGGGATAAACTTGAAAGAAGTTGTTCCCCAATCGACTTGAAATAAATAATAAAAAAAAACTTAACATGTATAGGGTGAAGTTCTTTTCTTCTATGCACATATTCCCTGTTGAAATGAAACTTGATACATTATTTCAGTGCTATATAGACTCTTGGGATTCAGTTCATAAGAAGTTATGATGTCCTTAAAGAAATGCTTCATTTAAGTCATTGATTGGACCTGACAGTTCTTTCGGTAATGAGAACCCAAAAGTTTACTAAAGAAGACAGGTAAACAGCACATGTAAACAGCTATAGTAAAAAGATGACTGTGTTTAACTCATCTCGCAGTGAATACTAACACTTTGATCAGATAGATAACTGTTCACCTTTTTAAAAATATCCTCGCTTAAATAATGGTTGTTGTGTATCACATAATACATAACATTTTTAAAGCATGAGCGAGTACTCTGCAATATATTCCTAATTATTCCGGATTTATGATAACTTTCTTACTACACATGCAAGAAATCATGCTTCTTCCTGCAGCTTCTGCACACAGTTGACTACAATTACGCTGTTGTACTTTTGTATACTGGAATCAAATCATTACAGGTGTAAGTAAATTCCTTGGGATAATTAACTGAAGTGGTTAAATGCTCAGTATATCATGTCGTTGATAAGTTTGTCCTTTTCTCACCACATCTGTTGTTTTAATAAAGTTCCTTGATAATGCTGGAAAGACATACTAATCAAGTGAGTCGACTTTCAAGGTTGAAGTATACGGCGTGTGGCCCTGACTGTATTGTGAGATACACATGTTTCTGAACAGGCTTCGCGAACATTGGAAATCACATCCTTACAATTCAGTTATTGCGGCTAGCCGTGCACGAGCGTGAAAGTATAACGGACTCGTCTGTTTATTAAATGTAGTTGTTCCGGGTATTTTCAATTATTAGTTTAAATTTATGAAACTAACCTACTAGGTTCTCTTATCATGTAAACTGTATTTGTGAAAAAAAATATTCCAATACATCTGACATTTACTCATGTTTCATTTGGCAGCAAAAGTTAAAACATACAAAGCCTATCAAGAGAATATCTGAGTTTGCAATGTGCTTTGATTGTAGTCACGGTCAGACGTAAAAAAATTTTCATGCTACATTTTAACACCATAGCTGACAAATGTTGACTGTTACATTTAGCTCTTTTGCAACAAGTTAAATAACTGTACTTTTTCTTTTTTTTCTTTTTATTGTACTTATGGCATAGTTCTAATATAGTGCAGTTCGATATAATCAACATGCATAAAACCGTCCTTGTACCAATAAAGTAGTTCCATAAAGGTATAAAGCCTTGTAGATTAATTGATACGATACTCTTGGAGAGTGGGTAGAGACGTTAGTTCCCGATCGCGTTTTTATCCAGTATAATTTATGTTTGCTGCCCGATCTATTTATTTGCGAGGGACATTGCAAATTGGAATGTGGCCTTATCTGGATTCACATTGTCATCACAGTAGGAGGTTAATGGGTTGGGGGAAGGTATGTGTGACTAATTGCTTTACGACACATTCCCCTTTGACATTTCTGTGTATATTAAACAAATTAAGTGCTCAGCTGTGATTTCACAGCAAGGTGTTACCTTGAGGTGTGGGTGGGGGTGGTGGGGGTGTGTGTGTGTGTGGGGGGGGCGATGTTTATAAGTCTCTTTGATATATTTGATCAATTAACAAAAGACAAGAAACATACGTTTTCAGGCATGATACTATTGTTCTAAATTCTATTCGTCAAAAATCATTTAAGGTTTATTATATCAAAATAAACATTACCACATTCTAGTTAGCACGGAAACAAGACACGACGTCCCTCAACAAAGAAAATGTTTAGATTAAACCGATTTTATTTTTTACCTAACTGGATACACGGATAAACATGTACTGTACATGTCATTAGTAACAAGAATATGTCAAAGGGTTGAATTATCATATAAAACGGAAGCTAGTTTCTTTAGTTTTTGCTTTAGTTTGAAGCTAGAACACATATGTGATATCGTATTAACACAAGCAAATGTAAGAAATAGTCGTAAATATGTGTTAAGCAAAGGAGTTGTCTTGTGAAAACAGACAAAAGACCAGCTACATATATTAAACAACAGGTAAGAGAAAAATCAACATTTTGGCTAATGACATCGTACGGGTCTTTCTGAAATATTTGCGCTCGAGGTTTTTGCATTAAAATAATTATTGTGTCTTACGTCAGAGCAAATTTTGCTAATAGACAACCCTGTAGGGTGTGCTATTTGTTTAAATTATCTCTCCAGGACATGCAATGGTTAAATTACCTTCGCCTTGTGTGCCTACTCCACCGTGCTTTGGTGAAAATCGAAACGCGATAAGAAGAACTCTGTGTTAAGGTTATTCAATCGATGAAAGTGCACAATTCCCCACACGTGTTCAAACATTATACAAGAAAGAGCTAGAATGTGAGACATCCAAGGCGCAGTACAGAGCATGCACTTTTAACAAGAAGATGGCTGTCCTGGGAACAAACACTCTCTAACACTGTCGATTAATTATATAAACAGTTGACATCATCACTGTGATTGGAAGTATATTATTTGCTACTGTGACTGTTTTTCTTGTTCTCTGCTACATCTGTATTTACAAGCTGCACTGCTAACATCGGTATACTCGGTTTATTTTCTTAAACTACAAGTCGCCAAACAGTTGCGAATTCCTATAAATGCCAGTTACTTTATTATAATTGCAAGCTACACATTATTGCTTCAATTTACAATGTTAAAAAACATGTCTCTGAAAATGGTCTCACATAACAGCTGCGAGTGCCAGTTTTTTTTTGCCAGCTACACTATCGCCCCTCCCCACTCCCACCCCTCCAAAAATGCTTTCCATAATACGCACCGCTCTCCAGAGCGACGCCAATAAAGCTAAACTTATTAGAAGCTATAATTATTTAACGAAACGCGTTCTAGTCCTCAAACTGCTCGCCTCTCACCGCGAGTCCAAATCGGCCTGAATGACATAGTGGGACGGTCTTCTGTCTAACCTGTTGGGCGCTGGTGGCTCTACCCAGACATTTTTGGGTTCTTCCACAACAACAATAGCTGAAGGTCGCTATAATGACCATAAAACACCCTGATGACAAGTGTTTGTTACATCCGCTAAATATTTGTGCTCACAATGTATATTTAATCGATTATTAGTTATCTGATTATCATTAAACGTATTAGCAAAATATATGTTTATCACATTTCAAAATATACCGTTTAAAGCTGTTTTCTATAGACAGTCTTAAATCAGAATATTTTCAACTTAAACAACATAAATATTATAAAGGGTTTGGGGGATTATGTGATAAAATATACATCAAATTTATACCGATTCCAAAACTGGTGTACTTTCGATTCTATTTCTCTAATGATTTCCTTCATTTCATTGTGCTTTAAGTTTTAAAAGTCAAATGCATTCTTGGTTTCTGGTTTGTTTAACTAAGCTGGATTGAAACCGATAGTTGTTTGATATTTAAATTAGTAATTCAATATTGTTCCATAGACTACTGGGCAAAAAAGTAAGTAATTACTAACACAAGTATATACGTCGCAATACATAAAATAATAACAAGAACACTATATCTAAACTATGATTAAACTGCATTATACAATTAGACAGTTACGCATGCGTATTGATATGCTGAGTCTTTTACAGCTGTTCTCATACTAATCGGGACCAAATCCACACCCAAAAATTATATATATATTATATATACTATTTCTCTAATGATTTCCTTCATTTCATTGTGCTTTAAGTTTTAAAAGTCAAATGCATTCTTGGTTTCTGGTTTGTTTAACTAAGCTGGATTGAAACCGATAGTTGTTTGATATTTAAATTAGTAATTCAATATTGTTCCATAGACTACTGGGCAAAAAAGTAAGTAATTACTAACACAAGTATATACGTCGCAATACATAAAATAATAACAAGAACACTATATCTAAACTATGATTAAACTGCATTATACAATTAGACAGTTACGCATGCGTATTGATATGCTGAGTCTTTTACAGCTGTTCTCATACTAATCGGGACCAAATCCACACCCAAAAATTATATATATATATATATATATATAAATAATACATTCCATTAATAAATGATACTTCCAAGGATATCAAATAAGATAAGCATGTCATTTAAATAAGGAACTATGCCAGCAGTATTAAATGACAGTTAAACGAAGCCTCTGATAAATTTACGATTACAACAAGGTCTTACAAAAACGAACACCTTTTTTTACAAATAGAGCTAACCCAGAGGATTTGACATATTCACGTTGAAGGTCATACTGACAAAAATAGAATAAAATGGAATTTAATTGACTTTGACTATGGCATGATTAAGTTAGAGGATTGTACCTATAATTGCTTATTCATTTGTTGGGTGTAATGCAACATTATTTCAGTTACATGTACTCTCCACCTGAGGCAGATATTGTGCTGCCTTCAATGTATAAACATGCCATGAACTCCTGAAATATTATCACACACAGTCACTTCGTTCAAACACATGGCCGACTAGTCCAGATATAAGTCGTCGAGCGTCAGCAAAAGTTCTCAACAGCTACCAGCTTTTACAATTTAGCTATGTCGCTACTCGAGATTGAACCCGGTGCCTCCGGAACCAGGGAACAGTGACTGGTAATATGGTATAGACATGCGCTGTTAAAATGAATATAAGATTTAAAATAATTTTCCGTTTATTACTTTTGCCAATGAATACTATTTTATTTGTTATATTGTTCAAGAGTAATGGTGTATACTTGTATCCTTCTGATAATTAACTTCAGCGGAAACCAACGCTTGTTAAAGAAGCCACTGCATTAAGTTTTTCTTTTAAATGTTAGCCAAAACTGTTTGTTTAAACGCACTGGCCGTACCTGCAATCTTTATGTCAGCTTGAGAAATCTGGCAAACGGTGAGGAAGAAGTTATATTTAGGATAACGTACTTTGCATTGCAATCTTTATCTTAAATTTGCGTATTCATTTTGAGGGGGTGGGGGGGGATCCAACATATATTTAAAACTGCGTACGTTTAATCTGCTTATCACAGCATTACACACGAAATTAGAGATGTAAATAAATTCTTCATCATAATAAATCTACGTGACGTAACACCTTTTGTGTTGTGGATGGTAGAATAGGATATAGATAGCAATGTTGTCATGGAAGTTTTGAAGAACGAGACAACTAAGACACATGTATAAGATCACCAAACATCGTCTCTAATTTTTACTAACGACTTGAGAGTATTATGAAAGGTACTTTCCATTTCTATCAATATAATAAAAAATATAAGGAAGTACTATTTTCATGTCACGATTATATGTCAGTGTGCACTTTAGTATGGAATTAAATTGGAGAGCTGTGGATGTATATGTTTTACCTAAAGCCGGTTTTTTTGTACTCGATGTGTCAAATTAATGAAAATGTCGTCCATTTTGTCAGCGGAGCAGGAGTTCTTGCCCCGTACTGTAGACCTGGAGATAAGGAATAAGACCGCGAAAATAGTGGCTAGTGTATGAAATAGTTCGTTATTGGTTTTTTCATATTTACTTATTGTGTCAGTGGTAGAGACTTGTCCACTTGTGACTCCTACATGTCGGTGTTGTCCCCAGAGGCTGAAACATTGGTAATGAAATCCATGTTTGGTTTGTCCCAGAGACTTTCTTTTATTCCCGGAAGTGATATTTTACGCCCAAAATTGTAGAAAAATTATCAGTTTTTTTTTCTCCAATAAGGTAATAGGTGGCCGTCAATTGTTAGATGTGTACAGGGCATGTAACTCTTCTAATGCCGGCTAGTGACAGTTACAAGAACCATTGCTGGGTCTGTCATTGTATCAAACTAGTTAAAACATCACACGAACCCCTTTATAACTAACAGTTGACATTACTAAAAAAGTTCCAACTCCGAAAAGAACGATATACAAAAAGGTGTGTTTTGTTATACACTTTTCGTATAAAGAATTATTGTATATAGTAAAAGGCTACTTATTAGCAGTTTTAATGTTTATATTGTTTTCGGGATGTTTTAACGAACATTGATACTCCCTGCATTTTGTCTGCTATACGTGTTCTGCCATTGTCTGTCTTTTATGATTGTCCATTGCTGGTCGACAAAAGCGGTGCACTCGGTTCACTCCGGCTTATTTGGCGCATGAGCAAAGCTAAACAAGCACTGGATCGGTTTGAGATAATAGCCTGAGTGTGACCGCGTAAGCCGATTGCGTTAATGAAGTCGCCCTAATGTCACTAATATAGATGTGTTTGCGGCTTGTATTAATACCTTATAAACAACCCTATTTATAGCGTTGCTATCGTAGTGTATATGGTACAAAAAGATAGCGCATGAAACTTACAATTGTTAAACCCTATCACATTATATCTCTACATGGAACAGCGACGTGCGTTTCATTTAGAATAGCCTAGGCAAATCAGTATTTAATTTAAGAAAGACCATTATTTTATGTGCAGATTATACACCACGAGTCAAAAAAAAGTTTAATTTTCCGAGCGAGTTGTGATTTAAGTTTCCAATGTTGTTGATTTTTTAATTATCCGAAATATGCTTAAAGCGTCATTTGTCGTGAACTGTTGGATTACAACATTTAATTCGGATCCTATAGGCGATTGCGTCGAAATATAGATAAAGATAAAAACATGTTACAAAAAGACACACGTTTACAACTTTATTATTTGTATTCGACAAGGCATTATTTTCTTGATTCAGAAATTTAATTTTTAAAATCAACAATTTTCTATAGTTCTTCTAATAGAAAAAAATACTTCTTTCTCTTCTATTTACAAATGAGGACATTATTTTTCAATTGCGTCACTACTTTCCAAGGCGGTAACAGTTGGGTTTACTCTTTGTAATACCAACCTTCTATATAGTAGTGTCCAGCTCGGCATTTGTCCCGGGTGTTATGTACAATAGTACACCAACATTTAAGGTTACGCTAGTCAGGTTAAGGGTTGTTCACCGTTGTGGTTTTGATGACGTAGCATTCGCGTAACTGCTAGAAGAAAAGGATCATGCTAGAAAATTCAATTGTTTATTTTTAACTGGTCTTCGAGAATGTTCTGGGTACGTGAATGTTCTGGAAATTCTTTGGGTATATATAAGGGCGTGTTTGCCGAATTGAAGTCAAGTTTGGAATTTTAGAAGTTTGAATAAAAAGTTTGCTTTAGAGATTGGACATATAATTTGAAAATACTTGCAGCTTCTATTTTAAATCTTTCTATGTTGGAACTTACGTGGACTTACTATGTTCTACAGTGACATAAATATGAAAGTGTTGAATTTGGATTATATAAATAACATTCGTGTATTGTTCTAGCTTTGGATTATTTCAACTGTGCATATCTATGAGAACATTCTACCGAAAACTCTTCAAGATTATTCGACGCTGGATTATTTGTTGCATTGTTAAAGGGATACCTCCTAAAGGGACAAACTGTAAGCTAATATTTATTTTGCCTTCTGAAATTTTGTTTCATTTATTTGTTATTGTTTTATTACGCCATATTTTTTAATTGTTTATTAAAATAAAACATTATTGTACTAGTTTGTTGCTGGCTTGTTCTTTCTGTTACACCATTTCGTCGTTTAGTAAACGTGCCACTTTATAAATAAACTTATATAACGCGACGGGTCGTAACACGGGGGTATTACCTTTCTCATGTTTACATTACTTGTTATCACTCTCCAGATGATGTGATATTTATACCATGCAGACTAGTATTAAACCAAACGATAATCACATTTGTCAACATGCTAATGATTTGCCCATCAAGGCTTATAAAATTGTCCGGTCTCCTGCTTAAATCAGGTGTAAATCATCAAAACAGTTCGCATTATGGTGCATGTAGCTCAGCGTGATTTGGAAGGGCATGCAATAGATCTCTGCGAATAATGATGGCAGAGTAATAGATGTCTACGAATATAAATGATATATTTTTTAATTAATATTTCAAAATTTCCAAATTTTGATGTAAGCAAGCAGTGAGGCACTGCACAATTATTCAATAAATTTTCATTTATAATTGTCAAAATACATTATGTATACAATATCATTGTGAAGCATAAACTAAAATCGGTATAATTACATTGTTTCTTGCGTATTGTTAGGGTTAAGACAGACGTCTAAATGTATATCTTACTTAAGAACTTGGAACTACTTTAGTTGAAAAAATAGTTAAAATATATATAAACAAACAAAGCATTGCTTATACTTTACTTTCTAATAAGAAAAATGCATTTAAAATGTATGATATAATTGATTCATTTTTTATTTGAAATAGACCGCAGGATAAAACTATGGTCATTGAAACGGCGCCCGGCTTTGTGTCCTGTGTGGGTAAAATTGCTTACACTTAAGTATGGTGGAATTAACAATTAAAAAGTACTACTACTAAATATAATATTTATCTCACTATTACCTTTACTACCACTACCACTACTTCAACTACTATTAATATTACTACGACTACTACTACTACTACTACTACTACTACTACTACTACTACTACTACTACTACTACTACTACTACTACTACTTCTACAGCAACTACTACTGCTACTGCTACTAAAATAATAATACACATTTAAATTACCAGCGTTCCCAGTAAATTTAAAGCAAACAACGAGACATCGTCTGGAAATGACACGTTTGAAAGAAACTGGATACACGCGTGTGCAAACAGTTAAACATGTATTACTTCAAGGACGGTGCTATGTTAATCCTATTAATGAGAAAGCTCGGCGGGATTCTCACCAAATGATTGTGTCTACAGTGCTCACATTTGCGATAATTCAAATAATATAAGCGTAGACTTAAAATGGTTCTATGAGAATCGCTACAGATATTGAAATTTGAATTTGCTTTCGATTAAGGAACAAGCACGCAAGTTAAATATGACAAAAACAATTGAAACTGATATTTAAACATGGTAAAGCCAACCGTAAACACATTTCGAAGGGTCAGTCGACAAACACGTGCTAAAATGCATACATGTGTGGTAAAATGTAACCATTTCAAATGTTATTATGTACAGCATTTATGCATTTATGTGAGTGAAAAAATAAAGCATTCCATATGGCATTCCATCGACAAAATAATTAAAAATATTATCAACAGCGTATATATGAGAGAACGACAGCAGCTATTTGACATCATATAATTAATCTTTGAGATAGTTCTATTCCAATAAATTCATTCGTCAAAATTGATAAAAAAAAACGTGTACTCGCGTCATTGACAAGTATTTAGTCAAGTCTTCCGTAGAAAATGCCAACGCCACTATTTTGAATCATAAAAGTGTCAAAGTATTATTTTATCTAAATAAAAAAGCTTATGCACTGGCGACATAAGCGGTTTAGAGGGGGAAAAAACACACATACACGAAGAAATGTAATATGAAAAGAAGATTAAGCACATGAATCATGATCTCAAGTTGAAGTCATTGAAGGCGTCGATGAATATGATACTCAAGTATTTTCTTCAAAATATTGTGCTATGTCTAGATTGCTTTATGGTATACATGGATATACAGTATGGGAATGTGGAAAGTGAGAGCACAATTATGTCACTATGTTATATTTTTCGTATATCATATACTTGCAATTTCTGCAGCGTGGTTTAGATAAGAAATACATGTTTGCAGTGAGGAATCGTGACAATATGTGGTTCCAAACTGTCACATACCACCTTTAAAGTATGCAAAAAACAACAACAATTAGTGCAATTAAGTTAAAACGAGATCAGAGGTATAAAGGTACCCATCAATTGACCAGGGTCTTTAATTAATTTTATCCAGGGCTTCTCGACTGTACTCAGATGTAAGATTATCAATAATTGATAGAACAACTACCGCGAGAAAATGGGCGGAGCAGTTTACATTTGTGAGCATTGACTTTGAGCATCTCTATTTCAAACATGCCTGCGAATAAGGTCAGAAAATGAACATTAGTCACAAGACATACAGTAAAACGATTAGGTAAACCCTAAATAATTAGTGAAAAGATAATTTCTATGTTACTTAAACATATAATTGATATATCGGACTCAATGTAAGGGTGTTTGGACATGGGTTGCAACCGCGGCCGAAAAAATAATGCCTTTCTGTGTATCTTTCCGTAAATACTGTGCTTTGTCTACTTAAATGGTTGAACTCCTAAAGTAAAGACAGCAACTGGCCATAGGATTTATTAACTTCGTTCAAAACTATGCCAACAACAAAACTAATTTAATTATTACCTTTTAACAATTGATAAATATGTTAAGATATTAACCTTTATACAATAGCTGCACAATGCTTTCATGAAAACGTAATATCCATATACATGAATATAGCTAAGAACACAGTACATGTATATGTCCTCTAGAAAAAAAAACAACGTTCTTTACAGGAACTGCAGTACAACACCTTATTATTTTGCTTCCTGTCTTTCCTTGTTGACAATTACTTCTAAACAATTGTTGACCACTAGCTTTATTGTATGATAAGGTACATTGTTTCGGAGCAAGAGAACGCTTTTGTAGACTTTTTTCCATCCACATTTCCCAAAGTTTGTCTTTATCTATGTTATTTAAAGAGTATGCATTCTTTACAATAAGTTCGCGTCTTTATGTTTGCCAAGTATGAACTATACTATTTCAAGCAGCATTCGAATATTTAAAAGAAAAGTCTGTCAAACGACTCTGTCCAAAAAAGGTTCTTGGAAGTCGGTACATGATTTCGTCTGAAATTTAAAAAAAAATAGTATACCTAAACAGACCAAATATCCAATACCCTGTATTGAGAAATATATTGAAAGCACCACAACCAGATAAAATGAAGGGCATTTTAGCCTTTTGTAACAGAAACAGGAACACCGTGGTAAAGCAGAACACAACAGAGCAACAACATGGCCTTTTTCTTCGTACATGTTCAAAAATAAAGTTCAAGACGTCCATACGCTAATCGACAATAATTGCATGCATTTGTTGCAATGGCTTGTTTAATAAATTCGGTTTTCCAAATCAATAATACTTGATAAGTCTGTCAAAAATGCTTGAAGATTTCATGACACAATGGGTGCAATTAACTAGGCGAGGCTACAGGCGTAACGAAGGCATTCATTACTGACTATGAGCAGCATTTTGAATCTCTTTCATTTCAAGTGTACTTAGAACCTTTCTTTGTACAGGTGGTGCTGCAGTAAGTTAGTTGGTGATTTAAGAATTACTGTTGCTTTAAACACTAAAATAAATGATATTACCATTTGCAAGAACCATCATATCTGAAAAGTGTTTTATAGGTTAAAAAAGTTTATTGTAGAAAGGACAACACACCCTGGACTTAATAAACACTTGGAATTGCAATAACCAAGCAAGTAAAAGCCAAAAGTCTCTTTAACTAATTTTCTTCCGGTGTGATCTTTAGAAGTATTTAAAACTAAGACATATCATAAAACATCTTCAGTGTGATAATTCTTTACTCTTGGAATTAAATATTGTCTACGTTCCATATATTAAACTGAAAAAGTTGAAGTTGGAGAAAGTGTTTTCGTCTGATTTCAAAACGTTGTTTTAAACACGAATAAAGAAAACCTGACGACATTCTTATTTAAGTATATACAATGTATCTGCATTTGATACCATTTGCCGTTGTGAGGAAAGTCAAGGAAACACTATATTATTTGCAATACAATATTATGTCAGCAGACACCGACTTCATTTCCCTCTGACAAAAGCGCTTCTTAAAACATGTGAATGCACTGTTCATTTATAGCGTTAAAACAAATGAATAACGTATTGTCAGGTTGAAAAGTTACAACAAAGATGAAAATAGATTTTCTATGATTTATGTTTATGCTATAGAAATACGCAACCTTGTCAACGTTTTGCCGGATCACTCCTGTCCTATTGCATTCCACGGTCTGTGTCGGGGTTTGAATTATGTTGTACTATTATTTAAGATTCTTTAAGTTCTAAAAAGGTTTTGAGTTCCTCTTAATTGTTTACACATATTTATTTATATAATAGTATTCCTTTCTTCACAGATAACATTTTCTTAGTAATGGAGACACGTTTTCATCAATTCACATTAATCATAATACATATTTACATACGATAAAGGTAAATGTTAGCCGGCCAGTTGGTACGTTCGTTAATCCAGTATGACGTCATTCAATCAAAAACTTGTGCAAACGCTTATTCAGAGGAACGCATTTCATTTTTCTAACAATTGGATATGCTTGTAATTAAATGAAAAAGTAGAAGCACGACATTGTTTCGGCTTTCTTATTTATGTTTGTAGTAGCTAAAATGTAATTGTTTTATTTATAAAACATACGTAAACAGCATATGCCACATACATCCATAAAACAGACAGTCGTCTTCAACATGCGACCTCGTTAAGTCGTTACTGTAAGCGTCTCTCAAATATTGAATAGGAAATGGTGCGTATCTCTTTTGAACCTCAGAATACTTTGAAATGCATGTGTTTCTTTTTTTAAAACATTTTTCCTGTGCTGCTGCAAATACCTTACCTTTTCAGGAACTGTTCATGTGGTTCTTTTTCGCATTTGGGTTAATTCGTTTTCTGCACGATTTTCACGTGACACCATTTTATTGTTTGTTCACAAAGAAACTAGCTTGTTGTTAGAACAAATATGCGGGTATTAACCATGTACGATTTAAAAAATGTTTAATAAATGTGAATGAACTTTGCGTCTTGGCAAGCTAAAACACTAAAACGAGTGTATGTGTATGGTTTATTTTGTTTTAACTTTGTTATTCAAATTAATTTCGAATACATCGATGTTTAAACTTCTAGAATAAAAACAACCCTGGAGATAATCGAAAACACACCGTTCATCTCCTGGTGCTGAGTAAAAAGTAAGTTAGTTAATGTTTATTTCCTCTCTAAGATAGAAAGCATCGGCACTGCATACACTACAATTTCGCACAACTAATAATTAGGGAATGTGTAATTTAATTGGAAATAGGCAAATCCAATTTGTGTTAGTAACTGAACGTATTCAATTTTTAAATGTTCATTCTGTTTAAAAACAAATTACAAGTAGCTAAATACATAATGGAAACATTGTAGACTGAAATCTATGACTTAAGCAATTTCTTTCGTAAGAATAGTTGGTGTATACAAGCGTTAATCACAAACTTGTATATGCAGTCTTTTAATACCAAACGATAATATGTAGTAGTTTTTCGATTAAAAGGAAACACGTTTGATTCATATCTCTGAATAAAGCAATTGTAGGTTTATTTTCCCTTCAAGTTTCAATAAGTGAAAATGATTATCAGTCGATATAGACAATACAAATATTATTCCTCTTCATAGCGCAAAACTAAAAAACTAAAAGAACCAACAAATCACACACATGCGATCTCAATAGGTTGCATTTTTCAGAGAAAATAATCTGTAAATGCATCCAATATGTGTAATATGCTTAGAGAATGTTTGTATCGCACTGATATTGTATCTTACGGACGTCTTGACATACATATTTTACTTGTGTGTAAATTCACGTTTTCTTTTGTTGAGTGTGTAATAGTGATAGTAATTTATGATGAAGACAAAACTGAAAATCAATTACCAAGCATGGCTTACTATACTGTTTAATATGTAAATATTTGCATAAAATCCAGTGGGATATATGTGGAAACTTTAATAAATTTTCGCTAAACGTTTCTGTAGCACAGTTTAGGATGGATTATAACGACCAAGAATACGCGACAAAAGTTTGTATTTCTTATTCAAAAAGATTTAAGTGCGTTGAATGAATAATATTTCAACATAATTTAATATATGTGTGACAATTTTAAAAAAATGCTTTGAATACATTATTTGCCCAGTAACTATTTCTCATTTCCGTGAAAGTGGAGTTCACTAGAAAGAAGCTTATTGTACATAAACAGGTGATTTTCAAGATCAAATGCTTAAGGATGTTCACGTATACTTTGCTTGCATGTATATGTACATTGTATAGTAAAATGTAGAAATAGTGTATCATGTTTTTTTTACTGTGCAGCGACTGTCTTCAGGAAAACATACACACCTTTTTGTCATACTGTTTCCGCGATACTTGTCCATATAAGTGAGGACAAATCTCATTTTAACAAAAAACAGAAAAAAAAATCATGCATGAAGAGAGTAACTCTACATGTTTTTGTATCAGGTATGTTGCAGTCACTGATAAGACGCAGTAGTGTAGCACGACCTACATGTTTCAAGCAAGGTGTTGAAAAATGAAAGAAATCTGATATAAAATGGAACATGTATAATTTCCAAAACAAGTATTTCAGCATAAACTCGATTTAATTCGTTTTCCGACAAAATATGTGTATGCTAGTATATTCAGGAGTTAAATGGTTATAACAACTTATTCTTTGAAATATATGGAACACTAGCAAATGGTGTGTAAGGTGTATTCAGTTTCTGATACATCATGAACGAATATAATACACAGAAAATCGCATTTAAGACAGATAATATTAATATTAATCAAAATATGTTAGCGGTGCTACGTTACAACACCAAGCTATACGGGCGCTTTACCCATTAAATTATATTTTGTATTTTATATATGTATTATACTAAGCACTATATATAGCAAAATGTATTATTATGATTATATCGCGAACGGGTACCAAGATAAATATTTTAACTAAAAAGGATATGCAAATTGCTTGGTCATTGAAAGCAACATCAGCTAATTGCATAACATACATGTAAACTCAAAAACTGTATTAGGTTTATGAAATGCCCTGACATATATAATATATATCAAAGACTGCTTCTTCAGTATTCTAATAAAGTAGAAATACTGCTTTTGATACATTTGGCAAACAGGGAATGCATTGTTGTTAAATAAATATCTTTTCGTAGTAAAAATAACTATAAACAGTGTTGGGGCATTTTTAAAAGCACGTACTTTATATCAAGTTGAAATACACACATATTTGCATGAACAAAGCGGAAGTTTCATGTTAGTGACGCGTAAATAAATAATTGAGAATAAATATTATTTTGAGTATATTTTAAAAATGTTTGCGCCCGATATTGTAATGATTTATTCTTGTAATATTCGCATATATAACACATGTACAATGTAGTGGAATAATACCCTTTCAACACTTGTACAATCACAAACAGTTTGTTAATTCTAGAGACCGCATAGAAAGGGGCTGATTACAAATCACGAAGATTAGCAAGAAAAATACGGTGATCGTAATCATAATCCAATAATCATGTCAGAATTCAGCGCAATAAGTATAAAACTGAATATCAAATATCACGTGTTTGTTATGTTTGGATTAATGTTTATTTAGTATGTAAGCACTGTAAAATACTGGCACAGGCACGATGCATTATGTAAACAAATTTCAAACCTTATGGATTGAAGACAAATAATCAAACAAAATCAACAGATGCCAAGTTAACATCCATTTTTTTATTTAGATTATTGTAGAAATATTATTTTATGGACTTTTCGTGTGCTATTTATATTTTCTATATAAGAATATTTTATAATAAATACTTTTACTAGTTGAATTGTAATTTCGATTGCATTCTTGATTGAACGACTTAAAACATTATCGAAGAAACGTTGATAATACACGTATACTAAGAAAAATTTCGGAATATAATTTAATATTACGGATTTAATGTATTTAATGTAAAAAATTAAGAAGAAAACTTTATAACATGAAATCGACAAGGGATTTCTTCACAAATCCGTTAAACTTGAGGTGTGTTGTTATTTTTATTATTGTTATACATTGTCTAAAATGACGTAATATATATTAAGGATTTCAACAGAAAAAATATACATGTACATTTTAAATTTACAACAAGTGGCTCATCTCAGTTTTTGGCCGCGTTTACATTGAACTAGCAAGTGAATAGTTTGTGAATATGATTTTTCCAAAGTACAATATATTATATGATCTTAAATATATTTTGCCTTATACATCGAACCTTGTCATTATTTGGTAAACCTTTGGCATAATTTATTTATTCTTATTCACATTAATGGAGCAAAAACCAGTGTTTATGATGTCATTATTGTCATGGTATATCAATGTTGCGATGCAAATTATGTTTAATTTTATATATGCGCGTCTCATGGTTATACACTTTTCATGTCAATAGAGACCGAGATCTCATATTTTAGATTATACAAGGAGCATTATAATATTATATCAGACTAATTTTAAAAATATAATATAGAACGCGTAATTCTAGACACAGGGATGACTTATAATAAACTTTGCTTTATATAGCATAAGCGCTAGTTATAAGTAAAAAGAATTATGAATACTATAAGCATATTTTTATATTATATTTTATTCCATGTTCTTAATTGTAAACGCTTAATCAATAATATTAATTAGAGAGATTTCAAGAATTAAAAAAACACATATCTGAAAACTTGTTTTGTGATGATATAAACATAAAAACAAACAGGAAAAAACAATAGTTGACTTTTATTATCATTGTATTTTAAACGACGTTAACATTCAGAAGACATTTGAAGAAGACCACGTCGAATAATGTGAATCAGTAGTATGCACCGGAACGGTTTTCAGCTAGTGTTGAAAGTTATGGCTTATATGCAAGTACGGTTTTGACATGGTTTAGTAAGTAGGATATAAAACAAAAGACATAAAAACTTACCAAACCGTGAAAAGAATGTTCCATGTCACAAGATATTGGTTACGTTGTTGTACATTTCAGATTGGGAGATCGTGTTTAGATCAACATGATTAAAGTTACAGAATAGAAAACTAAACTTACCAAACCAAGAGTTACACTTCTTACGTTAATTATCAGTGTTTGCTGGCAAATCAAAAGGTACATTCTCTTACAATCTAGAATTTAAACTTAGTAAAGAACGTATTAAGTTGCATTTTAAGTTTGTTTATATTGTGATATAAACTATAATGTGATATAAACTATAATGTGTTATAGACTATGTTATTTTCGGTAGTAATGAGACTTATAATATGGGACGTATGTTTTGTATAAGTATTTAAAGTCCTTAACGGATTCATTCTTGTGCAAATAGTACTGAGATCAAACAGGTTAAGACGTCCATACGTTGATACAGATCTTAATAATATAATATATCATATAGTGATATCATACTTTATATAAGCTTATATATTGTGTCGAACTTGGGAAAAGGCAAACGGCATTAATGAAAGTAGATTTATTGTAGTAGAATTGTAAAAATATTTCATACACATGAAAAAATAAACATTTCAAGTATCAGGTGATGCTGTTTTTTGTAAACGATTGAGTGACACTTTATTTCGTTCATTTAAGTAATTTCATGCACACGTGATTAACCGTTAGAAAAAGGATTTCACGTTAAAATGTATTAATAAAATAAATTGAAGTGGCGTGGTCTCGAACAAATATTAATTAATCATATGAATAGAGCCTGTCGGCATTCCTTTTCATCAATGTTGACAGGGATGTGCTGTAGTACTACATGTGACATGCCTTGCCATTGTGACGATGCCAAATGAAAATGCTATATTAGTCGCCACGTTAATATTATCGATTTCCTGTTCGCAGACAAAATAATTTTTATACACGTGAGTGCAATGTCCCGATAATGTTATGTTACAAATGAAGCTATACGTGTTTTTATATTTATTAGTAAAAATGACAGATTTCAAGCGAGTTATGTCAAAGGACAACTAAAAACAACTAAAAGAGAGCTTGTCAGAGTGAACCGTTTGTTGGACTTTTAATGTTATTGATGAACTTGTCCAAGTGTTAAAACTTGAATGATAGATAGCATTATTTACGATTTTAGAATTTGTTATTAGAGCTCGTTGTTATTTCACATTAGTTCCCATAGCTGATGCATGCACTTTCTGTCATTTCTTTAAGTGATTGATCCTTTTATATTATCTTCGAGGTAAAAATATTTATAATTATTCAGTATAAGAACAATACACCCATAACTGACCATTGGAAATGTTCGTAAATCACGAACGGCCAAAGTATAAAATGCTGATTAATAAAAGGCTGGCATGACAGTCATTTTAAGTACATATTCACATTTTGACAAAGTAAGGGCGGTGTTTTTTTTTCAGTAAAATTAGATCCGACAGCATAAGTAAGTACCGCTTGATTCGTAGTATGTTCGACCCCTTGACTTTCCTGCCTATATCAAAAATAGATTAAATGTATCAAGTATTGTCTTGAATAAGCAACATTGCAGCCAGGGGAAAAATATGAAATATCGATAGTCAGTTTTCTTGCATTCCTATTTCTGGTAGGAGATTTTGAGTGGAATTGAGGTGCAAACGTGAATTGGGTAAGATACATTTCCACTGTTATTTTAAATGCTATTTGTTATTCCGGAATAAAACTGAAAGAAGCAATGTGTATGTGTCTTCATTGAAATGTTCAATTCAAAGCGATACACATCAGTTTGTTTAACTTCAGTTTGAACCTTATATGTGTTTTAAATTGTGGATATTGATTTTATTATTTGATTTTTAAAAAACGTATAAATTTTGATACGTATGCTTTGAGAAGTGTTTACTAATGTACAGTTATTATCAGTAGGTAAATAAGAACAGGTCCTATACAAATTTCCAAAGATATTTATTTTTTATCTACCTGTTGACAAAGGCAAACATGGTAAATCTAAATGTGACAAAAACACAGAGACGAGACATAACACACAAAAAGAAAAGCCATCAGTTACCGCCTTGGAACGGTCAGTCGGCAAAAAGGCAAACTGAGCAATACTGACATACATTCGTAACTGTACATTCGTGATGAGATAAAATGCACAATTTAGATCACGTTCTTTTTCTGGAGGTTTGTTTGGATAAGGTTACATTCTCAAATCTTTGATTGAACGACCATGTACGTTTTTAGTTTCAATATTCAATATTTCAAACTAGAATAAGATGTACTTATTGTTTTCTTAAATTTATTATATAAAGTACATCATATTTCCGCTGACTGTTAATATATAGAAATAAATGCACTTTATAACAGGTTTTGTCAGTTCAACTATGCCAGTATTACATGCACAACATCTAGTTAATAAATTATCCAGGTATGTATCTGCTATATGTGAACAGCGAATATCATAATATATTGTTGCTTTTGTAGAAGTTTATCATTGTTCATGTGATGATGTTATCCCAAGAATGATTTGTTTATTTTAATTTACACTCCTGAATCAACCGTCATTGTATTTGTTTATCTCTTACCACTGTCAGTATCATTCATTTCCGGTTACACAACCACAAAAGCCACATGATACCGAAAATAAGTATCTTTAGTAATGTGGGGTATTCGTAACACACACACACACACACACACACACACACACACACACACACACAAGTTGCATATGCGGTCGTTTTTTTGCACTAAGTATAACAAAAGCACGCGGAAATGGTTGCTGTAGCTGGTAGATTTTGCTATACTTTCATTGCTATTAGCCAGTTTTTGCACCGTTAATCTACCATGTGCCCGTCAATGTATTCATATCGCAGGAGCAATATGTCAATGACAGAATCCAGGTCTGGCTAACAGATATCTTGTAGTATTTGCTTTGTTTATCCTAGTGATAAATGCGAGCGATCTTAGTGTTTTTATTTAGCTGTGTATTGTAGATAGCATGTGTCATCATATATTATTTGTTTCGTTTTCACTGGAAACATCTCCTAAATGATGAACAGAAGAGAGCATAATTGTATTTTCAAGTAGTCAGAAAATGTTGATATAAAACAAAGGCTCTGTTTGGATTGCATATATATCTATCTAGGTAATTTAAAACAGTTAAACATTGTTCAAGCTAACGAAACACATGAGAATAATAACCTTCGGAAAGATATAAACACTTTTGTAAAGAGTGTGTGATGTGACAAGTCTTTTTGTCAAGTTTAAATAAATACAAACTTATTTAACGGCTTATCTGTCTTTATAACACAGCCAGCTAGCTTGCGTGCTGTTGTTTTTAAATTCTCCTACATAATTGGTGCTATAAACTCACTATAAACGACACCTGCTGTTTAAGTTGAGGCTGTTGAGTTAATTTATCTTTCTTCAGAATGGTATGCTTTTCCAGATCAATGGGTTATTTTATAAGCAACGATTTTACATCTTCGTACTCTTAATAGAATTATAATGAAACGACCAACACAAACACATACATGTAATAATTCCAACAATAAATTCTCCAAGGACTAAGCGGTAAGTATGTAACACATAAAAGATCGCTGACCAATCACCAGTGTAGTCTGTTTAAAGAATGAAAACAATAATATTTTGTCATGATATTTGAGTATGGGAATTTGTATTCATTCTTTTAAAATGCTATTCACGACGGAAAAAAAAAATATTGACGTTATATCACATTTCACTAGTGACTTATTTTTGGAGTGTGTTTTAATTAATTGGTAATAAATAGACGATGGAGTTAAAAATAATACATTTGACATTTGACAAATTACTTTTTTGGACTGTTGGTGGGACGATAAACCCAATAAACAAATAAACAAACTTTTTTTTTGGCGGGGGAGGGCAATACAATATTGATAAATAAAAAATGATCATTTATTAAGCTGTCTCGCTGGCAAAGGTTTATTACCTAAATATACAAATATAAAAAAAACATTAAACTAATTTTCGACGTGCTAAAATATTCGTGCATACAGATTTTACTAAATATGCCTAAAAGCTACAAAGACCAAAATACAAGGTCGCTAGGCAATAATAACGATGCATACCAAATCATGTGAAAATCACAGACTGTTTTGTAAAAACGTTTATTATTCTTACAACTCTCAGCATGATACAGATACAAATTAATTTAATGATGATGCCCCATGCATTACAAGCATGGCGTGCCAAGCTGCAGCATTATATTCTAAAGTAGGGTTCTAGAATATCTGTTACAATTGGGCTTTACATGAAAATATGCATTTGATGTTGCTGGTACACTGTTTATAGCCAGAGCCTTAGACGAATTTGGTGTAATTGGTAACCCGATGTAAATGTACTATTACATAGATGTTGTTCTACATGTAACTGCCTTTTCCGGTTTGGCAAACTGTCGGTACTTTTATAAATATACCCTCTATTTCCGAAATAAAAGTTCTATCTCCTTGCCTTGTGCGGATATACACATACACTTTACAACTACATATCGTATAACATATTCAAAACTAATTATAGCTTCGGTTTCATCGGTTTTATTGTTTTCGGGACTGAATTTATATCAAATGATGTGAAAAACATAATCGTTTTATAATTCATGTCTTCAATATATGTTGCATCAATGGCATTGAGTATGACATATCTACTTAATGTAAGCATTCGCTAATATTTGCTAAATACGTATGATATTGATGTTGTTAAGGCGAGATGTTTTATGCAAAGAAGAAACCGTTGTTTTCGAAAGGAATATAAAGAGTTGACTAAAATAAGCAAACAAGTAAGCATCTATTTACTTCTTCCTATTGAGAAAACAATACTAATCAGTAGAACTGACTCGTTTTATTTGCAAAAACTAGTTACATGCGGATGTATTTAGCATTTAGAACGAAATTTCGATCGTTTATCGTTCGACTGTTACCGTTTGAGGAAAGTGTGATATTCTAATATGCTGTGTTTATCCGATGATTACAGAATCGACTCAATACACTTTTCGTATTTAATCAATCTTAGCCCGCTTCTAGACTATATATCTAAACCATTAATTAATTCCTACCCAAACTTCCTTCGATGCCCTAACATAACATACTTCCTTTTCGATTATTTTCAATGTGTAGGACTTGTAGGAAAAGTAAGAAAATGGTCTTATTGTCAATATTCAAATGAAATGCTGTATCTTCAAGTAAACGAACAAGGGGAAGTTATCATTAACGGCATAATGTCTTTTAAGTAGTCAAAGAAAATATAATTTTAAAATGGCAGAAATCAAATTTGAAGAAATGTAATTAAACGCTTTCTTTTCAAATAACCTGATGAGTGTAAAAGTCCCATCTACAAACCAAATAAACGGGACACCGTCCTAAAATAAAAGGTTCGTGAATAATAATGGTCTGGACTTTGCAATAGATATAAATGAAATAACATTTTTCTGTTAATCATATTAACTGGACACGGTGAAATTAAGACCAAGCTGTGTTAACAAATCTATTTTGGCATTTACGTCCGTTGTGACATGAGTGCATTTGCAATTACTGTAGTTAGTAAAGAAAAAGAGGTGGTTTTAATGTTATTTTGTTAACATAACAAAAGTTTTAAGGCATAGCATTTAGAGCCATAAAACAGCTGACAGAGAGGCGGTTTTACTTCATCTGTGACTGTTGTATATGTAAGATGTAAAATTGTCACCAAACACTAGTTTGTCGGTAATCAATTTTGAGGTCTTAATATGAGAAAAGAACAAAAAAGATATGCAACTAAAATTTAAAAAATGTGTTGTTTTTATATTTATTTCGTGCCCAGGTCAGCTTTAATGGCAGTCCAGTGTTCCACCCTTTGTTTAATTTTAATAAACTAGTTTTCAATTTCAAACTCTTTTTAATGATTCAAATACGTCTGATTTAAATACACGTTTGTTTTTATTAAAAACGTGATCTTTATGGATATAATTTTTAAAAAATATTTTTTTTCTTATTTCTTGGTCTCTTCTCATACCTTATTGACATGCGTTGCACTTCCTCTTCGAACATATAACTTAAAAGTAAAAAGAAAATGTTTTCAAAATGTAACAAAGCGCCAAAAATACAAAAGATGCACTTTTCAAGATGTTAATTAACTTGTCAGGGTTTTAAACATTGTCAAGTGAATGCGTATACAGTGGACGATTGATTGAAGTCAACGGTATTATATAAGAGGTTATTATAAAGAACAGGATTATAGATGAAAGTAAACTGGAAATGTGAAGGAAAATATAACCATATATGATGTTATGTTTTTGTTAATAAGGTTTCTTGGAAGAAAATCCATACGGACTTTGACATTAAAACAAAGTTTACATACTTTATGTCTGATATTTATAACATATGACTTGTGTTTACTTTTAATCTATTTTACTGAGCTGATATTAATATCGACGTTCAATAGCTAATTGATTTGTGATCATTATGTATCGTTACCGGAGTTTTGAAAGCTTCTGACACATGTCTTTCTGTTACAAATGTTATCCCACAAAATGCACTAAACACATAATTGTACCACTAGTTACCAACTTTTACAATAAAACTGATATGTTGCTATATTAGTGTACAGTGTGTAAATCAATTGTCATAACAGTTACTGGTTAAGGGTCAAGGTAACAAGTGCATAACCAGCCAAGTGAAAGAAGGAGACGATGCATTTGGAAAATTCAACACTTCATATATTCATCTAACGTTAACAGTCCAATGGAATTTTTTATTTTAAATTGAAAATATCACTTTTGTATAATACAAATAGATTAAACAATTACAAAATACGTTTTTTTTTTAAAACAACGACGTTCCTAGAACGATCACGATACTTAAATACAACAGAGTTGGTAAGAAACAATAAATACATCATGCCCATATCGACTATAATTGTTGAGATTAGTTCTGCCATTTATCAGACCCCATTAACATTTTACTCACGATTTTTAGCTATTAACATGTACCGAGGTACATTTGTATGTATAAATTATCGTTGCAAATCAAAGTCGAAAAAGTAATAATATGATGTAGAGCTGCTTCGTAGTGCAAGTTCAAGCATAACTTGAAATGTTAATTTCCGAATTTAATACCACTTAGTTTAAACACGTTCAATGCTCATGAATTCTACGTGGCAAATCTACGCCAACAACTGTCTTGATCGTATGCACTGGGGATGCATTTGTTCTGTTAAACATCACAGTTGAAAACATTTTAGTGAAACCTACAGTTAAAATGCAAAATAACAATTGACCTTACATTGCTTGACTTTGCCGTAGTTGTGTATGTACATAAATAAAATCTGATACAGAAAATCGTTACAGAAACTCAAGCAAATTACAGCTCATCATAATTTAGCCTTCTCGTTTTAAAAAGAAGATAGAAAGAAGACAGGTGTGTGAAAATTATCCTGCTGAATTAGTTAAAGTGGTTTAAACAACTTTGATTTTCAATTGATGTTTATTTCGCCCAGACAATCTTCTCAGTGCAGCTGTAGGGTATTGGTACAGTCAAAAGGCAGTGAGAAGTACGAAGCCTGTTGTCAATAAGCTATTAGAATTTTCTGCATATAAGACATCAACAAAAAAATGGAAACATGTGAATGATATCCATGACTAATCCACAAAGGCTGTCAGAACCAATCCTAAAAAGCTGTTTTATTTCGTTAAGACAAACAATGCACCACAATATGCGTAGTATTCATTAAAGTCTATAATACAGCATCAACCGATTTATTGCAGACAAATCATCATTTTGTATTAGGTACTGACAGTCGTACAGCAAAACATTATCCTGCACGGCATTGCAAAATGGGCTTGGCCGACTGTTCATTGAATCTGCAAAATACTGTATCCGAGGTTTTGTTGTACTTTTGCTTTCGCTTTTTCATAGGCGAATAATTGTCCTCGTAGTGTTTTGTTTTGAGTTGTTTAAAGAACATAGAAACATTGAAACGGAACATAAAAAATTTGACAAAATACTAACTTGGAGAGAGAAGCAATTCCTCGACAAAAGGGTATAACTTTCACTTCAAGCTATACTGCTGTCTCGGCATATTAAAAATTTCATAAACTAGTGCATATTTTAAACATCAACACATCCAACAATACATGGAAACTTTAGTTTCATAAAATACATTATTAGCCATGATTAGGAAATGGATATTTTGCATATGAATATCTAACATTGCGCCTCAGTGCCTCACTGTCTGTGATGCCATGGAAAATGTCATATCAGCACACTGATAGTATGGCCAAATGTTTAAATTCATGTATCTGACAATATATACTTACATGAGATCCTATGTAAACAAGACCGACAACCTTAGATAAATACGAACACATGTCAAGTTATCAACCAATTTATTATAATTGGGTACAAGAAATATTTATATCGCATTAAGATGGCACCGAGTTTATATATATACAAAAGTATTTGCTAATGTTTAATCATTTCAATTAAAGACATTAACACGAAAATTGAATATTTTTCATCAGCGAATAAATTTCCTCCTTAATCTTTTTTTTTGAGTCGTTAAAAGAAGATTAAAAAAGATTAAACGTTTTGACAAAATGATATCTTGGAAAATGGAGAAGAAATTCCTATTATAAAGCATTTTTCTTCAAGCTGTATTGCTGTATTGCTGTCTTGCCATATTAATTTTATAAGATTGTGTAAACTAGTACGAATTGATTTTTGTCTATACAGTCAACAAATCATTAATATCTTCCGTAGTTAAAGTATATTTAAAAAAAGGTAAACAGTGAGAAGGAAACATTTTTTTGTTTATGAATAGCTAAATTCCTGTACCTCAATACAGGTTATACCATAGACTCTGTCATGTCAGTATACTGATATGTTTGACATTCCGTTTATTTCTATTCTTCCTATCTGACAAGGAACGTTTAGAACGATCAATATGTGAATAAGAACGGGCGCCTTAGATTGACGCTGACATATAATTAAAACATGACGTGTTATCAACCAATTTATTACCAAAAATACTAAGGTTGTAAATTTTAAGGTGACGTCGATTTTATCTTTTTACATTAAGTATTTGATACTGTCTTATCCATTTAAACTAAATAATTAACAGTAAATTGAATGTGATTTCTTTTCGGTGAAATCAGAAATATGATTAATGAAGAAGATGAAATAGTGGACATAAAGGGAGCCAGGCAAATTAGTAAGCTACTCGGCAGCTGTGCTTATACATGTAAGTGTCATTATTTGCTATTGATCAAAATGTGACATTATTATTGAAATATTGATACCAGTATTAAGATGAATTATATTTAACTTTTATCTCTTTTCTTCGCTTTTCGGGACGGCAAGTACATGTATTTTATCATATGCATATGTTGTAGGTAAACTTAGACCATTCAATAGAACATCGTTATATTCAGTTATTCAAACGTCGCGTAGAATAATTGCATGCACATTCTTTGCTCTATGAAAATTAGAAAACCTTGCTGCTATGCCTCTGTTTATCATGATTTCAAGGCCCGACGGGATGTTCTCTATGTAATTGTGATTTCCAAGAAATTTCGCTTGACATTCTGCATTTGACAACACGTATCACAAAGTTGACATTTACTAGAACAGAATTTACAATCCACGTGCATGTTGCAAGAAACCCGTCAATTAATGTTTGCCCTTGCCAGATTTAGCAATGACATTAACGTGTAATCAGTATTTAAAACCAAATAAATGGAACTACCTGTACTAGGAATGTTGACTTAAACGACATGAAATGTGTGTTTTATAGTTTGTTCATTTACATGCATTTTAATGAAATAATAATGGACCCTAGACCGACCCACCCTCCAAGATGCCCAAATTAAACTAAATACAAAAGATCTAACCTTTATAAGCTACATCAAACGCCCATTGATCTAACATAATGATATACATAGTTGAAAAAATGGACCATAGCAATGAAAGTTTGTGAGTTGGGGGACGACTTAATAAAAAAAATCCTTACAGTAAGTGACAAAGTTCTATCCAAATTGCATGAAAATATGCGGGAAAAGTTGCTTTGTCCGGCTGGTTCTGCTGTAGCCAGGCTTTAACCTTGTTTGCACTGTAAAGTTGCCAATTGCCCATTATTTCTTTCGATTAGTAAGAGCAATATGCCAATGATAGGTCCAGTCGTTTGCTAATGGTGTCCTTTAAGCATCGATTGTGTGTACGCTCATAGTATATTATCCTGTCTGCTTTCTTTATATGTATGTGATATGGTGTGTTTACATTAATATACGTATTTCATGTTCGTTTTCGACAAAAACATTCCAAAAATCAATTTAGAATACTTCTTTAATCTGTATATTTCCAAAAAACTGAAACTTAAAATTAGTTTCAAAGTGAATATTTTCACCAAAGACCGGGCAAATAATTGAATTCGAAAATATGTCATGCACAGAGGTGACTATTTTAATTAAAGTCGCAGGTATTTGGTTCATATGTAGCGTTAGTTCAAATAACCTATCCCAGAAATTGTGAATGAGCTTAGGAATATAACCCAGCAGCAAATAATTACATTTCGTAAAGAGCAACTTTTTTATGTAAAATATGTGTGACTGTTTTTTGTTGTTGATTTTTCGTTTCGTGTATAAGAGAATAGACTCTTTAATCTTAATCAGGTACTTTACACATTTTGCAAACTTAACCGCAGTGGCAGATATAAGCTTACATATTGTCCAAAAAGGTGTTAAGTCGTAGTTAAGTTCAGTTAAGATGTTCTAAACAACCTTTGCTTTAATGGATGCTTGCATAGTATGTCGTCTTTTATGGCAGCTGCTGTAACACACTGAGAATAGTTAGATAAATCAGTCTTAATTATTATGCTCGTAAATTAATTTACATAGTTGTGTGAAACAACCTACACGTATTTGACAAAGCCTTGGACAGCCTGACTAATAACTATGAGCTGGTAATTGAAACTACGAGTGTTTCTACGGTTTCATACTGCGGCAATGTAAACATCTGTGTAAAATATTAAACATGTAATGAATGAATGCATTTAGACATTTATTTCGTTATAACAAATGAAAGAGTGACTAAACGTATGTATAGGAATATCTTGAGACTACGTGGTGCATCAAGAGCCGTTATTATACAGTAACGATCACAGAGGCATTCGTGTAAACTGACAATACTATAGCAATATATTTCGTAAATTGCATTTGTGTCAGGGGACGCCGATTCTTTTGTTTTTAGATGTATTTCATACCAAGTTGTTGTGTGTATGTTATCATGTGTCAATCCAATAAGCACTTTCCGCCTTGCATATTGTTTTAAATAGTTATCGAAATAAGTATAAAGAGGAAGTGAACTTTGGGAATACACCTCTTAAATAACAAGGCAGAATATTGTTATGTACAGTAGTACCCCAGCGTTTAAGGTTACGCTAGTCAGGTTAAGGGTTGTTTACCGTTGTGGTTTTGATGACGTAGCATCGCGTAACTGCTAGAAAAAAGGATCATGCTAGAAAGTTCCTTTGTTTATTTTTAACTGGGTTTCGAGAATGTTCTGGGTTTCGTGAATGTTCTAGAAATTCTTTGGGACTATATAAGGGCGTGTTAGCCGATAAAAAAGGAAGCTTGCTTTGGAGTTTGGATAAAAAGTTTGACAAAAAGGGGCAAACTGTAAGCTAACATTTATTTTGCTTTCTGAAATTTTGTCTGATTTATATGTTATTGTTTTATTACGCCATAGATTTAATTGTTTATTAAAATAAACCATTATTGTACTAGTTTATTGCTGGCTTGTTCTTTCTGTTACACCATTTCTTCGTGTAGTAAACGTGCTATTTTATTAAAAAATCTTAAATAGCGACACCGGTCGTAACAATATATTAACTATATTGTTTCGAAAGAACATTAACTATTTTGCAACTTATTAACTTACTAAATCATCTCGATAGGCTAAGGTGTATTAGTTACAGTGCATTAAAATTAGCATGTAGCCATATTTCTGGATTACATACCTTTTAGATATGCCTACATGGCCAAAAGGAAAAGTGTCGAAGCACCCACGTGTTACATTGGGATACCACACAAAAGATTTCTTATGACTAATTTCTATACACTCGCCAAAATGACACGTCTTGTAAAGCATGGGGTTTGAATAAATTAAAGGGTTTTTACTGCGTTATGTATTTAAGGTAGTGGTTGTTGCCAACTGTTTATTTTTATTATTTAATAAATAGTTCTGTTAACTTGATTGTTCGCTATAGTGAAAAATATTATCACGAATGGAGGAATGAATCAACTACATTGTATTGTCAAGCTCGATATAATACTGTCCAACTCGGCCAACTATATAAATATTATATAGATATTACCTATCTCGTGCGTGTTACTAAGACATGCTATCACTTTAGTTGACATGATATTTCTACTACATTGCAGACTAGTATTTAGCCGAATGTTAATTTGTCAACATGCCAATGATTAGACATTCACGGCTACTGAAGCTACCTGGCTACCTTCCTAATTCTAGTGAAAAGCTGCATCAACATAATATGCATTCTGCATCATGCAGCTCAGCGTAATTTGGTAACTTTCCAAAATAGCTGGTATCGCATGTGGCATACCTCTGTTGATAATAAATACAAAATGAACAGTGTACGAACACAAGGATATACGACCAAGTCCTGTGAGCTTCGCAATATTTACAAAAATTTAAAAAGGCACACGACAATGGTATTCACATGCAAGCCAAATGTAATAAGAACATATCTGCGAGGAGTCATAAAACAAACAGAGCAAATCCAACACTTTTCGCAAAAGGGACCAACTGGGGGCTTAACCCCCGTTTTACAGAGCTCTAACCTGGCACTTCCTGAAAGGTTTCTCAAATCCAACAACTTAAAAGAAAACCGATCTGTTTGAATAAACAGTGACCAAGCGCGGACATTTACTTAGCTATGCAATGATATCCTTAAAAATCATTAACACTACTTGTGCTGTGTAGGTATGGCATAATTAAATCGTATCATACTTATAATTATATTTCATTTGTCAAATTGAATTAAGAATGTGTAAAAGTCGTGACATTGTCATTGTCAATTCTTTAGTCAATAGGTAAGTAAGGAAAAGTCCTATAAAATCCACAGATATTCAATCTACCTCTAGACAAAGGCAAACAAGTCTTTAGTAGACAGTGTCAATGCTAACAGTTAAATAATCAAAACAACCGACAAAGGAAGTCTTAATAGAAAGCTTATGCGCCAGCAACATTAGCGGTTTCGCAAATGGCACAAGGAAAATAAAAACGGACAGAGGAATGAGGACATGATGAATTCAATTTATGCTTCATTGAATACTCATTAAGTTCCCAGGTTTTGGTTCAATACAGTGTTTTTAAATGCGAGTTTTACGCCATAGAATAAGGGCTATACTATGCCTATATTCTAGCGAAATCAAACAATTTATGAAAATATTAGGAGAAACCAAAGCGCTGCATGCTTTCTCAATGTTCCCCTTTACACACATGTACATGTAATATGCTCCCCTCTTGTCAATCATTTTTAAGCCAATAATACATCAACACTTTTAATAATCATAGCGTTCTTTAGATTTTACTAGTGAATTAATTTGATATGTGAAGTTCCGATTATTTATAGTTTGCACTTTAATTTTAATTGAATAATTTCTTTACCCTCGGATGATTAAATGACGTTGGGCATTTGCATTATATTCCGCATTAGTCATACAGTTTTAACATGTGACATTGTCTTTGTTCAGTGGCACAAATGGGCAAATTGCAAAATTAATGAAATACGTTTCTCAGTAGAATAAGAGGGAAATATGAGATTCAACGAGGGAAGCATATGCATTTTAATTTTATTGAAAACGGTGTTGTTGTGTTTTTTGTTTTTGTTGTGTTTTTTTTTTTTGTAAAAGAAAAACATCCTTAAAGCTTTCATGTGTAGGGATAAGGCAAATGTTAAGGAAGGTGTTTATATATATAAATATACCTTTCTAAACATATATAATTATATGGAAGACAGGCGTATTACAAACGAGTTTATTTCTTAAAAGGTTAGACTTGCATGTGTGCGCAGATATTTTTTAAATTTGATTATTAAGAGAATATCTGAAAATTGCGTGTTATTTTGTTTTATAATTGAAATTCTCTTACATTTTAATTGTCTGACATGAACATCTTAAACTTTAATCATGCCATTGATATGTAGTATCTGATTTCTTGTTTTAACGTTTTAGCAGAACTTTACGTGTTTGACATAGAATATTTACGTTGTAACGAACGTATTAGGACGAACAATCCCCGGTAAATCTTCTAAACATATATTGTATGTGAAATAAAAAAAAAATAGTGAATAATAAAAATGGCGTTGATTTTATATTTTGTCCTTTTTGTTGTTTGAAGATAATGAAAATATCTATAAATTGTGCATGCAGTTTTTAACGTTTACTCTAAACGTTCTGCTACAGTTATATTTAAACACCAGACTTTTACCATTCGTCTGTGTTAATATAAAATTGTCGTGTGTAATATGTGTCAATAGCAGTTACTTTCACTAAAATGCTGAAAGATTAAAGGGACAATGATACAATGCAGAGCCTATGGGAATAGAATCCTATTTAAGCCTTCCTGACAGCTTGGTGTACATGTTTTAGTGGCACTCTGATTAACACATAACAACTGTCTTTATCAATTAAGATCATTACAAAATATACACCTAGAGGACGAACCTGAACAAGTAGCATTTACCTGTGCATATTTTGCTAGTAGGAACTATTTTAGATACGTGCAGTCACTGCGTCAATTGTTTTTACTATCAGCTGTAAATATTAATTTTTATTTTTTTCACTCAATTACATTCAGTTTAAACAAAACAAAAAAGCAAATAAAGCATTTATATGAGCCAGTGATGTTGATTTACATGGCTATAATTAAATATTGCATTTACACTTATTGTACATATTAACATGATATTTCCTTATCATAAAATATAAATCGATGTAGAAGTAAATAGTTTTTACGCAAATAATAGTATTGAAGTAACATGGGTGCCAGCATTAAAATATAGCTCAGTGACTTCATGTGACGTAATGTTTAATATAAACAAGCATATTGTCATACAATATAAGCTTACAATGAGCATGCAGTAATAAAATAAACGCAAATATAAAAAGCATTGTGTTTTACAATATACTGGACCAATATATAAAACATGCACTTATACAATATACACAAACACAAACATGCATGTTGTCATACGATATACGCTAATAAAAACCAAGGATGCAGTTATACAATATATGCCTATAGCAACAAGCATGCGGTTATACAATATAAGCCAATAGCCAACTAGAATGCGGTTGTACAACATATTAACTGAATATAAACAAGCATGAAGTTATGTCATATACGGAAATATAAAGAAGAATACAGTTATACAATATACGCCAATATAAACAAGCATGCATTTAAACAATATGCTGACTTAATATAAACAAGCATACAGTTATACAATAAATCGACATGTTAAAGAAGAGTTTGTCATGTAAAACAACCAGTGTTTAAAGTTTGCATGACAAATAGATAGCTATTGGTGTGAAATGAAATCGTCTCTACATTTAATGGAGATTTATGAAACGAAGGCAAGTATACCCATTGAGTGTTTTGCTGATGATTTAATCAGACAGGATTCCCTGCTTAGACGTTTATTTTAACGCCTATATAATCCCTTGCCAAGAACACTGGTGAGAAATATAAGCAAATGAAAGCCATTATATGCGAAAAAAAATGTCGAAGAATGTGTTCAAGCAAGTAATTGGCTAAAACATGTTAATTTACTTTGGCATGTGTTTCATTTCCTTTGCTACGTTTTGCAAAAAGTGAAAATAAGTTTAATGATTATTGTTTCAATTAATCTACATAGGGTTAAATAAGACGTCATCAGTCGTCCGTCAATCAATGTAGCTAGGGGGATTTTTAGTGATGACAGTTAATGCACTTTTAAACTGCGGTAAACTGTTGTATTTCGGGGGCTATAAATATCAGATTTCTAATATTGGTCTATTTCTGCAATTTCAGATAGCATGCATTTTTTGTGGAACAGTGTCTGACTCATGTTATTTGCGTATATCATGTTGTCCCTATCAAAAAAAATGTCTGCTCGGATAATTCCAATAAAGTTACAATAATTGCTTAAGTTAGTTTGATAACGGAAATCGAAAACGGGATTTTATAATATCGCACAGACAAATTTATGGTGATATTGGCGACGTCCAACTAATCATTGGTAGAGGAAGACCGCAAGACTTATGTCTGCGTAAAACCACCGCCGCACTGCAGGGCAGCTGAAAGTCCTCCTTATGTTGAAGTCCTCGTCCCTATGTATAATTGTCCCACGTGGAAGTTCTCTGCTTGATACAGACTTGAAGCATGTCGATGAGGGGGCGGATGTGTTGCAAGTCAGCGATCCTAACCTCTCGACCATAGAAGAAACTATACATAGTCTTGCTTGCTTCAGAGTAACATGACATGCATTGTTTCAATTATTGCTAAAACATTGATAACAGAAAAAGTTAAAGATTTACATATGAAATCAAAGATTTATATAGTGTAGCTTCAAATTACTATACACAGGATAAAATATAAAGTAAATGATCATTTCCTTAAACTTACTCTAGGGTCATTTAAGAAATACAAAACATTGTTGCTTATTCATTTTATATCTACTATAGTCATCCATTATTTATTAGCCTGGCATGTCTTTATATGCAAGAACCATTAAAACTCGTTATCTTCCGAGACGATTTCGCAATGTTTTATTCGTTGGTCGTAACGTCAATTCGATCATTTTGAAGAGTTGTGAAAATAGAGCGTACTTTCGTACATTTCCGATGATGAATGCATTTAGATGTTCATATCTCTTCACTTTGTTAACTCATATCGATAACCGGTAAAAGGCTTTGATGTTGAGTATTTGCATACATGTTTAAACACTCTAATAAATGTTATTATGAAGCTTTAAACAATACGGTATCTCGTCAAACATCTGTAAAATGTCGAAAAGAATCATGCGCAAAATAGATGCAAAGGGGCTCATCCAGGCTATATTATACCCTCAACTTCCATCGTAGAATGATGTGTTATATCTTGAATATTATATACCTGTTATCGAATTACTAAAGTTGGACCTTTGTGTCATATGTGTACAGCTCAAAAAAAAAATCAAGTAGTTTTTAAGAAAATTAAAGAACTACTAGTATTGTCAATAAATGCTAGCGTTGAAGGATTTTGTAGATATTACCAGTTTAACTAAATTTTAGAAATTATTTTGAATGTCTAATGCAATTAATCCGTTGTAGCGTCATTGTCTTGTAATGTTTGTTTGTTCATTATTAGTCCACTAGTTTATAACGCATTATTTAACAGGACTTCAGCTAAAAGTAAACAACTGTATATTGATTTAACAAAATCACCATGCTTACGTTGTGTTTGCATTTGCTATTTTGCCAGCGAAATGGTACAGGTGTAACACAATTCCGGCATTATTAGTATAAGTGGTTAAACGCTCAGTGTTTTAAATCAATGATAAAGACGCCCGTTTCCTCGAAGCAGCTGTTGTACCAGGAAAGTGACTCGATAAGAGCAGAGGTCTCGGAGATAACGTAAGTTGGCTTCTATAAATAATGGACGAGGAAATCACTACCTTGCCTCTCGTATGTGTTTGTATCAATTGTGGGAGGTACTTGACGTATTATGCCTTCGTTTATACAAAAAACAGCAACAACAACAAAGCAATCGGAACTCCTCGGGTAACTCCGTCTTTGAGAAACTCATTCTTCGGATGTATATGGCGCAATGATACATACAGAATCGTGATAGTTTGTTCCCCGGAAGAAGTATACGCAATAAATGTTTCTGAAAAAGGCGATAGGTATATGATAACTTCATCCTATAAACTTTAATTTATCGGTTAAACTGTTCACATCAAGTTAGATATACACGTGTAACTGCACTGTCAGTAAATTTATCTTTATCTTTTTTGTTTTAATGACGTCGTAGGCACCAACATGTGTATTTTCGCGTGGATTTTCCGTCTAAGTCCGAGAAATGACTCGTAAATTATCCGAGACGTTCCGATTGATAAATAAAAAATCTGAACTCAAGTACGAAATACAACTTCGGGATGGATTCCATGAAATAAACCAGAAATCTTGTTTCATGTTGGTTAATGTTTTTGATTTACCTTCGTCAATTAAAATACATGTATCTAATACGTCAACACAAATTACATGATTATGTTTGTAAGTTGTGTTTTAATACATCGTAGCGATCAATTATGATCATTATTGCAACAGCAAAGGTGGCGGAAGACGCCAAACAACTATCTGGGTAGAACCACCGGCGCACAGCACGGAAGCTGGAAGACGTTACAATTTTAAGTCTTTGCCCCGAATTTTACTTGCGCGTTGAGAGGCTAGATCATCAGATGAGTTTAAAGTCGGCGACACTACTAGTACAACACGGGCGTCCCCCTTTTCGTAACAACTTTGGCATACTCATGTAAATACACACATGCACAATAAATATCGCACAAACATGCAAGTATATGAAAGTAAAGATGTAATACATTTATCACATAAATAATAACCACGTAGAGAAATATCCTATCAGCAACTGGTCTGCCAAAACGTTTAGGGAATTAATATTAAACAAGTGTTATCACGGCAAGTCTGCCATTCTTGCACGATATAATTGATATTCAGTTTTTGCTTAAAGCTCATTTGGGATAGTGTACAGTTGTGATATGTCTGTACATATCGTTATGGTGGAATGAGTTCTGATCAAATTCATTCATTGGCTGCAATAGTGCTGTTCGATATAATAGAAATTGCTATATCGCTAAACATAGCGCAAACGATGGACCATTTTAATCCTGAAGGGATTTCATGCGGCCAGAACGATATGAGCTTCATGGATTCCAATTGGATGCCAAAAGATTGTACTCTTCGCAAGAAATTTCGTTTCGCACCAATATAATCCTGATTAAGTTTATTGAATTTGTTGTTTTCTGTTGCTGATGAATTGCAACGGCATTGACAGTTTTTTCCAATCATTCCACAACTGCACTTTAAACAGTGCACACATTCTGTATATGCCCGAAATTAAACTATTAATAATGATTACTATGGTATTACTTAGTTTAATAATTTTTACATGGACTGTTTATGTGTCCAACTAGAACAATTTTTTACCAAAAAAGTCATTTGCCTGAAAAAGCACTAAGTCTTACGTCTTACTTTTATTAAAATGATATCTCTTTACAAATAAGAGAAGTAACGTGAATGCAGTTTATAGTAGACATATTTATATGAAAAAGGAAATCACTGACGACAAATAAATTTACAAGACAGTTTATGGAAATTGTGTTATCAAGTTTATTCATTTTAAAATTTAAAAAAAATGTATGTTTGTATGAGCAAAACAAATTCCAGCGTCTCAGATTACAATCTAATAAAACATGCGTTATAATAATGATGATAATCCATTAAAATGTATATCAAAACCAATATGCTTTACATGTACAAATAACAGGAGTACTGGGACAAAAAGGAAACCACTTACATTACCGCATTATTTAAAAGGATCATGGCCCCTCTTTTGGGAGAGACGAATTTTGACAAAACTTTTTCTGTTTTGAATATACATGACTATGAATTAATGAATTATATCACCACTATTTATATTTGAATATAATGCTGACAATAATATTTACATTAAGAGTTGTACATGTAAGTCGTAATATGTTATATGTCTTTAATACCATTCAATTATTTTAAATATAGCAAATATAGTTTATCCATATTTAAACCATGTTTTATATTTTTACGAGATATTAGTAGGTCATACTTATTTTCCATTTGAGGAAGTAGATGTTTAGGAAAAACCTTATCTGCCGTATGTGTTTATTGTTTTTCATTGAATTTCCGAAGGTTGATTAAATAAGGCTATCCAGTTTCAGTAGTTGACGCATGCAGAAACAAAGTCGTTGTTTAAAAGTTGAAATCCAATACTCTACAAATGAAAAGCGTAAGTTGTTTCTTTCATTTCATTCAGAATTTCACATACTAATTCATGGTTTACTGTCGACGTCCAGCGAGGTTTTTGTCGGAGATGACCCCAGACAAATGATTAGGTTTGACCATCGCAGGTCTGTCTGCTAGTTTGGCCATATTATCTAAAGAGGCAGAATGTTTGCGGTTAGGTTCTTTGTAGCACAGTGCACTGTACTGCACTTAAACTGAAAATACACGTGCCACATTCTAGGCATGTATGATACTTCTTGTCAAACTGTACGTCAGAGTATTAAATTTATGGCATGCATGTAATTGCTTTAAGTGTTTTAATCGCTTTTGTTTTAAATTGTCAATTATGCCACCCATTTCGCAAGGCATGTGTTATGCCAGGATAACTCATTTGATCGCAAACTATGCAGATATTGATGATTATCGTCATGGGATTAATATTTTTGGAACTCTTTCCGTTCTGAATCGAATACAACGTTGGCTGAGAGTAACTACCTAGCTAGTTTGCACGACTGATATTAAGTTATTGAGTAATGACGTTATTAAGCATGTTATATGATAATAGGAATTATAATATATTGTTTTATAATATTTACATTGATAGATGTTCATGTTATAAGATATAAGATCTTCTTTTATAATGTTTTCATAATCTCTCTTTCGTAAAAACAGTAACACTACAAAAGTTTTTATATGTAGCTAAACACAATTGTGCAGGTACATACATTTTGTACACCAGTTATCTATTTTGCAAAATCAGCGTAAATGAATATATATACTCGGCGTGTTAAATAATTGTTAATTAAGTCAATTTTCCAATGCAGCTATTGTATCAGTAAAGTTGCCAAATAAAGCTAAGCAGGACTTAATTTTCATGAGTTGATTTCAATGATAAGAAACAGTTTGACTACCCATATTAAAATACATAGGTAACTCTAATATTTGCCTGTGTAGATGCTTGTTAAGTCCATCAATCGAAAGAAAGAAACTCGGTATTTTGCCTACATGGGCATAAACGAATTAAGATACCACCATAACGTGAAAACGGATCCTGCGTCTACTTTTTTGAATGTTATCTGTTCGTTTTTTTGGATCGTCCTGGTCAGTTATCGTGTTGCAAGTCTCCATAAGAAAAATGAATAACAATTGTAAAACGGTCCTGCGTGACTTAAACAAAATCTCATTTCTTGCCCTTCGAACGTCAAAGTGAGAAAATATGTTTTATGAGTTCAGTCTCTGAAGTAAAATATGCATATATGTTCGCTATTTGCTGACTTGTTAAGTAGTGCATGAACAAGAAAGCCATGACTTTAGGATGCACAAGCCGTACCAGGGGTGAGTGGGTTTTTTTTGTGTGTGTGTTTGTTCTGTTTTTAATTTTCTGGTCATCAGTCCGCCAAAATAAAGTTTGGCTCTGACTGTCCAACAAGAATCTTCGTTTTGATTCCTCTTTATAAGTTCTCTGTTTTTTCTTTTGGCAAACAAAACTGTACAGGTGTTAGACATGTTTTCGCATAATTAAAGTAGCTGTTTCAATCGATCATTAAGCCGCCCTCTTTCTCAGCACAGCTGTTGTACAGCAAGAGTATTTGCTTGAGGTGAGAGCTTTCTACTATAAAATAAGAAAACGCGAAGAATCAAAGGTCGCCGTCGAGCTTCTGTTCAAGAGAGTCCGCTTCATTCATTTAAACTCTCCAAATAAGTTTGTTGCTATAACAAATTTAGAATGCCGGCCAACTAAGAGTGAGTAATCTGATGTGTTCTAACTGTTTGCAGTGCCTCATTCATCAATATAATAATAATAATAATAATAATAATAATAATAATAATAATAATAATAATAACAATAATAATAATAATAACAATAATAATTATGATGATGATGATGATGATGATGATGATGATGATGATGATGATGATAATGATGATGATGATGATTCAAGCATAAGTTATTACCGAAATTTCGGCGCATGTAAGTGCCGCGCTTTAGTTGCTTATAGTACAATATGGCGCCTACCATTGGACTTTTCCAGGCACGATTTCATAGAGACGCCGAACTCATGCGCGGCGACAATTAGTTGATACTCTAGGAAATGATTGAGGACTATCATAACCCTAGTATTATGTTTGCTTAATAGCACCTATTATGTAAACCTAGAAATGTTTATTTACGTAGGTTCTCGTACCTATCAATTATTTAAATTACACAATACCTTACGCATTATTTGCAAGCTTATGTATATGTACGAGTATTTATACATGAAAGAACGTCCGCAGGTTCAACTTGTGCGTCCTAAATAAGATGCCTTAGCTATCAGTTGTCATAGTTTCGTAATTCAATATAGTAAGAATAGTATTTGACAAAACTGTTTTGAATTATTCAAATGTTACCATGTCAGGTATGCAAATGCCATGTTCAAAGACGTTATTTGTAGGATAGGGATGGGATTAGCCGGCATTTTTGCCGATACTGTGCAGCGACTTTTTATCATTATACAAATGTAGCACAGGGGCACTTATGAGGTACCCAGGAACTGAACCCGGCTGGTTGATTATACTGACACCGACGAGTGTCCCCTTAGCCCCGAGCGTTAGGAGGGAAGTCACTACTACCAACTTTTAAGTCTTTAGTTTGACCCGGACGGGGTTTAAACCCGCGACCTCCCGATCCGCAAGACGACGTCTGCAAATTTTTTTACTTATAAACTTAGAATGACAACATCATTTGCTTCATATTTCAACTGGTCTCGAAAACTGCCTATATACATGTGCAGGGTTTGTCTTTGAGTCTTTCTGATACAATTAAAAAGACTTAATGTGTCAAGTAGGATACATGCGTTCAAATGTTTGTAAACATTACATCTGATTGCGTTCAGCAAAGAAATTACTTCCAACAGTTTATATGAAGGTCTTATATCAATGTCCGACAGACATGCACACTTGTTAATAGTAATAATAATAATAATAATAATAATAATAATAATAATAATAATAATAATAATAATAATAATAATAATAATAATAATATCCTTTAATTTGGTTTTAAATTATTATTGTCTTCTTTATTATATCTCCATTTAATCTCAGCAAGAGCATGTTTATTGTTTATATCTCTACAGTGGTACAAATAACGTTTAAAAATATTATTTAATGCGATTATCGTGGAACCCAGTACAACTGCAGTGGTAATCGACGAATCGCTTCACCGGAAAAGTAAAAGTGAAAAGTACAATGCCATTTGAACATAATAACACAGCCTACCTAATACTAACCAACCTTTACGGTATATACAGTTTGCAGGGCAAAGGCATAATTAGTTATGTATAAGCATCATAAACGAGGCAAGCTTCACATATGTAATTATTAATAAGTAAAAAGGGTTATTAGACAATGAGGTAGGACGGGGTAATAGTATCTTTTTCGGACAACCCAAGCGATACGGCTTAATGAATTTCATGTGACAAAAAGTCAACTCATCCTGTATTATTCTATTTGATGAATTTATGTACATTTATCTACAATCATCGAAACCTGGAAATTAGTTTGTTCTGAAATCAGATATCAGCAGCACATGATTTATATTTTTGTAAATATTTGCAATAAAAAAGGCACCAGTTAATAAGTAGTCAAATATTGTCAAAAATATGAAAATAGGCACACTTTGAAGCCAAACTATGCCCTTCTGTTGCAGAAATCTGAATATTACATTTGTGTCACTGCAATATCCATCTGGAAATTGTATACAGTATTAACATGCCCTGTAGCATTTACATCAACGTATATGTTGGAGTTATTGTTGATTAAAATAGTTTGTGTCTCATGAAATTTCGTGTCAATTACACACTTGTGCATTGAATTTTCTATTGGATGTCAGTTATTACTGCTAGGCATTTTGAATGGCCACATGTTTGTCTCTTAAATAGCATGAAGTTATTGGATATTGTATTATTTAAAACAGGGTTACCAATCCCTATGCTCATCTGGTCTGAACTTGTTAATGATTACAGCTGCAGAGGTAATGAACGCATTTTAGCTTCCTGATTTGTTCCAATGCCAACCTACATCATTCGTTTTATATAACATTTCTTATTTCAAACAAATTTTTCATTTAAGATAAAGAAAGAACACGTAAATAAAATTAAATCTGTTTTATTTCTTTGCACTACCAGAAAAGAACCGTTTGTATAATAAAGTTGCTAAAATGTACATTGTTCAACTATTTAAAATAGTTAAACTATATGGAATTTTAAGATTGAAACATGATCATTTTGTTAGTTAAAACATTTTTTATTTATATTCGAGTAGGAAACGATTTATTCCAACTTATATTAGTCGACTACCCAATTGCTGGGTTACGACTGTACTCAGGTACTAAGAACCTGGTGTAATGTGCCGTAGTGGCCAGTTCTCGTTTAGAACCTGGCATCCTGCGAGTTGACGTTTTACGTCTTAACTAGAACACGGACTCCCAAAAGTATGTTGTCTGACTAATTACGACAAATACTGTTTACCTTTTCTTAAAAGAATGATGTGTCAGTCAAACAAACGTATCCCCTGGAAAATCTCTTAAATTTTATGTTTTAATTAAAATTGTTCATCTTAAAAATTGCGATTGGTATTTTGAATGCTTTTCTTCAGAAGCTTGCACGACTTCGGATAAAATGATATAAAGTTTATAATAATATATGGTTACATCGGTATATGTAGACATAACCGATATGGCAACCGTCCATGCAAGGGAAACTTAAAACTAAACATTCTTAAAAATATCCAACAAAAACAGCCCAAAACAACATAATCACCCATTTTGGAACAACGCTTAAATGAAATAAAAACATTTTAGCATTTTGGAAGAGACTAGGCCGTACTTATTTTAGAGTGATATTATTAATGTCTGTATGAACTAAATACATAGTCCATATTAATAAAATATGTAATAATAACTTCGATTGTACATACTCTTTGGGAATTTAGTTCAACAGAAATTGTGTATCTTACGCAGTCAAGGCACATTCAAAACGTTGGGCGTTATGTTTAAAAAATAACTAGGTTCATTTTTTAATTCTTAAATGCATACCATTAAGCTGGATATGGACATTCGTTTTATTTTCACTTTCAATATAACGGCTTGATGTATTTGTACTTTTTAAATAGTGTTACGCATGTTTTGGATACTTCAAAGAATATAAACCAGATTCGATAATTGACTTATGCGAAAATTTTGTATTTGATAAAAATAGATTATTCCTTTTTTCAAATTCACAGAAATTAATCTTTCTTAATGTTCTGATGTTTCTCCAGTCTGAAAACTTTCCTCAAGCTTGGCAAAGTAAACAGGCTCTAAGCTGGTTGGTAATACATTGCTTCTTTTTAAGTCGCTGATTGGACCCCCAATTCTTTTGACAATATAAACCCAACCGTTCACTAGGGAAATCAGGTAACAGCACAGATAAAGAGGAAAGGTCAATGGAGAAATGCATGGTCACCCTTCTCGCAATAATATTTATCAAATAAATTCATTCATGATTTGAAATTTGAGTAAACAGTCTAAGGTTGCTTTAATATGATTCCTATGCTGTCGGATTTATGATGGATCCGTCAAAATAAACGTAAGAAATCATGCTTCTTTCTCTAGCTTCCAGCACACGTTTTACTAAAATAATTTAAAGCGTATTTGGTTATGTGTACTGAAATCAAATCGGTACCTGTTTCAGTAAATTTTTCTGGATAATTAACTTAAGTGGTTGAATATTAGCTATATTAAATCATTGATTAATTTGTTCTTTTCTCACCGCAGCTTGTTTGCTAAGAAAGTACCTTGATAATGTTTGAATAAGAAACACATTGATCACGTCAATTGACTCTCAAGGTTAAAGAATAATGCTGTGTGGCTCAGACTATATTGTGTTATTCCCATGTTTCTGTACAGGCTTCGCGAAAATTGGAAATCACATCCTTACAATGCAGTAATTGCGGCTAGTCGTGCACGAGCGTGAAATTATATTTGCATCCCCGTTCATTATTGAAGGCACATTTACATTAAGGCATGTTCTTGGAATTTTAATTATGAGTTTTAATTTAGGGTAAAATCTAACAAATTTTCTTTTCATGTGAATATTATTTGTGAAATTTTTTCTAATACAGCTAATATTTTCTTCTTTTCTTTGTAAATAACAACAAAAAAAACGTATAAAGCCTATTAAGCGAATAGATTTAAGTCTGTTATATAGGATGGGTTTTAATCTGGGTTAGACGTATTTTGTTAAACTACATTTTTGCAAACTAAATTATAATATCATAGACGAAAAACGGTGACTTCTGCATGTTATTCATCCGCGACAAATTCAATACCTCTACTTTCTTTTTTTCTGTTTTTTTTTTTCAAACAAAACTATAAAGTATATATAGTTCTGATATAGTTCTATAAAATCAAAATGGATAGATCCGATATTATACTAAGACACAAGTTTCATTAATATTTATCAATAATATCAATAACGCCTTTTAAAACGATTCGATTCTCTGGGACAGTGGATAGTTCTCGATCGTGTATTTATCATATTTCATTAATGGCGTGTGCTACCCCTTTTATTTAGTTGCGTGGGACAGGACATATCATCGGTTATAATAGACACTGGCAACTGGAATGTGGCGTTATCTGGCTTCACATTTGGTTAATAGGTTGTTGTGTGGGTGGTGTAGGTCTAGCCGGCTGGACACTGCCTCAGGCACCGGACCTGTTAGCGCATTCGGTAGAGCGTCGGCTCCAGGTACGGGAGGCCCCGGGTTCGATCCAACGACCAAAGTCGTTAAAAATGGTAGTGGTTTAGCTCCCTTGCTAACGCTCAAGCAAATATAAGGGTAGTTCTACGACTGGTTGGCCCGGTGTCAGGATAATGTGACTGGGTGTGGTGTCATGCCAGGCGTTCACGGCATGCTGTAAACAGTGAAGGCAGCACTGTATCTGCTTCAAGTGGACACCGCTCCAGATAACTGAAATACTGTTGGTGGAACGATAAACCCAATAAACAAACAGCCTCAGGCTGCAATGATAACAGGAAAAGTGGGGATAAGAATGCTACTGACCAGTGGCAGTGCAGTTAGCTCATGCGAATCAAGTGTGACTAAATGTTTTACAACCTCTTCCCCTATGACATCTTTGTGTATAATACCCTAATCACGTATCTCTTTGATATCACTGCATTTGGTTAAGTGGGGATTCTAAAGTAAACCATTGTCCATGCCTTTAACGTCTTTAACTGGATATTAATATTTGAAAAATTATCTTCGCAACGAGATGATATGCAGAACACATGTGCGTGCACTAATTGGTTACACTGGTCTTAGAAAAATACTAGGATAGATATGAAGAATAATGTTTGGTTAGTTTAGAACTTCTACTGACATAATATTTTATTTTTACATAAAGCGCAAATTAAGTGATGGTCACTTCTACGACAGTAATATATGTCGTATGTCGTAAATGGTGGCGTAAGTGTCGTAATGACTATTATACATTAGAGACCCTCTGTGACATCAAAAATGATACATCAGAGCAGAGATCGCAGACACATTATTCCCTTTGCGTTCTTTAAGATTACAAGTGTTTAACAAAATATAGCGCGCGTACTCACACGCATACACAGAATTTGCTAAGAAAGTAAAGTTTATGTTGCAAAATTTTGTTTTTCTTGCTATAATTGTACATATACGTTTAGACGTGCTATTCGCAAATTATCTGACTATTCAAATATGTTCAATAATTAGGACATTTAAAGCGAAATAATAATGAAAACACAAGTTTTAACCAATACTGAATTTGGTACTATGACTGCAGAAATGTATATAAAGGAGTAAAAGACGAATTAAAAAAAATGTCTTCTTGCTTAAAATGTAGGCACGCATTCTATATTATCGTACGCAACGTTGAAACTATTTTTCCTATACTTCCTATCACCTATCATATTTAGTTCTCAAACACCTAGCATATATACCATTTCACTAAAGACGACACACAAAACAAAAGTGTGTGTCCTATTTGCGTTTTCCAGAAAAATCAGACATTTTCTAGAAAATGTATTAAAATGAATTAATACTTCCGTTTTTATGCTCGATTATTTGAATTAAAGCGGATTAAAATGTGTATTGGAAAACAAATACGGCTTGCAGAGTTAATGTGGTATTACTGTTTTTATTAGCGCCATTAGTAAACATTTTCTAGCAATCAGCCATTTGCAGATATGAAGAAATCGGTAATACCAAAGAAATGCTAAAGGAATTTATAAAACAAGCTATATAAAACCAAAAATGTGCCAGGGTTTTACGAGAATTATAATATGATTAATTTTCTGCACAGTCCTAGGCATGAGTAATCACAAGCTAGCAAAATGTTAAAACGACAAAAACAATGAGACACGACAATTCTAAAATATATATAATCCAAAATTACAGCCTTTGAACTGCCAGTCGGCAAATTGGTAAATTGGCTGGGTTTTTTGCGTTTTTTCTCTGACACAAAATAAATCAAACATATTTCAAAACAAAACAGTGCATGGTCAACACCTAGAGCTACACAATGACATTTCATGATTAAAGAATAGTGTCATCATTTATATTACATGTACATGTTTTATGTCCATTGTAACTACAGGTAAGCGGTATAACTGTTTTTAAAAAGCTAAACTAGTTTAATTATCCAAGAAACACTTGATTTGACAGAGATAACATGACAGAAACACAACTATAACTTAATACATGTAGATGCTATATTCATAGCCACGCTTATCGAAAGAAATCCTTGGTACCAGCCATGACAAACGCACAGTGGATACATGTAATGGAAGTGTTGAACTACTGTTTAAAGAAGCTGTAACTTGTTTATGGTAATTTTGAATTGAGATGAGAAAACCAATGTATGTATGAAAAGCAATCATTATATCATTAATTAAATAACAACATATACTATATGCAGTGTGATCTCCACGTCATCATTCTGATCATAAAACATATTTACAATTATACATTATACCACATAAGAATATAGACGCTTAATATGAATATTTAAATTAGATTACTTTGGTGTGTCATTGACTGGATTCGGGCGTTTCATAGGTCTATATTTCCACATTAAAGAACACCCTGTCTTTGTTCGCTTCCATATATTCTTAAAAAACCTTTTCATAATCAAGAGAAATCGGACATACATTTTTCGTAATGAGAATGTTTCAAAATTATATAAAGTTATCTACAATATAGGGAACACATTATCATAAGCAGGTAAACAAGGACCGATCATATTCACCATAAGAAAATTTTTTGAAACATAGTTCTATTTTAAACTTATTGGCTACATTAAGTACATGTATTGTTATACCATACTGATTAGTTGAGGTCAATGGTTGAATTAGCTTACTAAAAGACAAATGACTTTAGACTTGAAGCTAGAACACTTAAGTGAAATTATAAGTAATCAAAGGTAAGAAATAGTCGCAAATAAGTGCTGATCAAAGATGTCCTCTTGTGAATACGGATAAACATCCGACTACAAATATTGAACAAAATGTAAAAAAAAAAAAATTGCTGGTTGACGTCTTACAGACTTTAATTAAATATTTTGCTCGAAAAAAAAGAGATGTTTGTATTAAAAATATTATTTTGTCTTAAGTCAGGAAAAATATGTTCATGTACAAAAGAGTAGGAGGTGCTTTTTTATTTCGGCTTTCCCGCCAAAGCAACCTTAAATTACATTCACCCGTGAGCCTACTCTAGCGATCTTTGGGAAAAATAAAAAAAATCTAAAAGACGTATTTTTTTATTTTTTCGACGCAATCTTTGAAAATGGGCAATTATGCAAACATTATATAAAGCGACTTACCTTGGTAACCCGTTCAGAAGCTCAATTTATTTATTGAAATGAGCCCTTACCGAAGTGGTTGTGTCTCGGACTTTAAAGATCGCTGACTGCTTATGTCTGACCGCGTTGTTTCGAGTTCCGGTGGGGACGAAATACAATAAGATAAATGGCTTCAAGCGAAGAGGGCTTCATTAGTCTTTCTCCAACAACATATAATGACGATAATTGTGTCGCTTCGATATAATTGTTAAAACAAAACAATGTAATTAGTCGTTGATGATCCTTAGTTATTGGTGTCTACAACGTATAGTTTACTGGAAACAACGTAGTTCTAATTGCAAGCTACATGTTTATAAACAAAGTACAAAATTATAAGTATTGTTGACAGAAAATAATTCTTTAGCATATTTTCAACTTGAACTAACCAAGCAATGTATACAATAAGGTGATTTTGGTGTTTGTGATAAAACGTTTCGACATGTTTATACCGATTTAAAAGACGGGTGTACTTTAGACTCTGGTGCAAGTGCACGTGGAAGTTAAACTAGAACGGGAATGTTCTTTAGCTTGCGCAGTGTATGTGTTAACGTTAAAAGATTGTACACTTACTGACACAATTTGCCATATCAGTTCAAAAGAAAATGTATTTATTCATTTATTAGGTTATCGTCCCTTAAGCAGATTTAAGTTATCAAGAGGTACTTTAAAATTGAAGCGAGTTTTGTTGTGCTCTCAATGTCTCTACTGTGAACACCTGAAATCATACGGTACGCAGACAATTTCATCTTGCTCTTAAGCTTAACGGCTACCAATTTTTACAACTTTGGAATGCCACCTCGTGGCGTCCCAGGCCCCAAAATAGAGCTTGTATTACGGTACAAACATGCGTTGTTTGTATGCAGTTAAGATAAAAAAAACAAATTTCCCGTTCATTATATTTGCCGGTAAATACTGTTAAATGTTTAATTTGCTATTTTCAAAAGAGTTGATTGTGTATACTAGAACACGCTTGATATTGAACTTATGCGGAAATCAACATGTGTTAAATGATCCATTGCAGTGGCTGTTTCTTTAAAATATCTTAGGCAATAACTGATTATTTAAACGTATTGGCCGTGTCTGCAATATTTCTTTCAGCTTGGGAAATCTGGCAAACTTGAGGAAGAACAGGTTCATCTAGAATAATGTTCTTTGCACTGCAAGATTTGGTTTATGCATTTATACTGGAAAATTTAAATCAACAAAAAATCAAAACTGTGTGCCTGTAAAAGGTACATGTTAGGAATGCCCACGAAACTCTATACTTGTAGGTAAATTATTCGTGCATAAAATCATCAAATCTTTTCTGGCCCTTAATTGCATTAACTACTTAAGTGTATGAAAGGCTTCTGTACAGGCTTGTCAATATAATAAATATATAAGTACTGTATATTCTTTATGTAGCGATTATATGTCAGTGAGTCCTTTTGTCGCATCGAATAAAATAGGAAGTCTCCATGCATGTAAATGTTTTACTTCAGGCGATTGTACTCGGTTAGTCAAATTAAGGACAAAGTCACCCATTAGCTCAGATTATCTGCAGATCCATGGACGTTGCCCGAAACCCGATAATAGCCATTGAGATAAGAAATAACGAGTCGATACTTGTAATCAATGGGTAAAGTATTTAGAAAATGTTGTTTTATATTTAGTAAGTGTGTCGATGGTAGTTGGCATACTATTTACAATCGCGTTAGGCATTTTTTCACCAAGAGTGTCCGACAGAATCATAATTGCACATTTCTTGAGTCAGTAATGGCAAGATAGGTCAGTTTTAAGGGTTATAGTTAAACATATTTGAGGGAAAAAATGTACCTGTACTTGCAAACATTCGAGAAAAGGTTTCATAGCTTAAACATGTATTGATAATTTGTGTGAATATGTACTAATATGCCTTAAAATAGTTTCTTTGGTGAGCTTGTGTGCAACTTATATCAACCTGGTGCACCTAAAGTGATTATAATTATGTTGATAAAGAGTTCATGCCTTTACTGGTCTCAAAACGCCGAAAGAATCAAGAAAAGCTTATCTAAATAGATACATAAAGTACATAAAACGTATATGGTATTTTTTTCGGAAAGGATATATATGCTCTGTAAATGTTCCCAAGTATGTCTCAAAGCACTGAGCTGATGAAAGTAACTCCTATATGTCAGGTTTTTATTCTAGCAGCCTGAATGACTCGTAATGAAATCCATGTTTGGTTTGCCCGAGAGACCGTCTGTTTCTGCCAGAACTGATATATCACGGTAAAAAATGAAAGATAAATTGTCATTGTTTCTTTCTCCAATAATATAATAGGTAGCCTTTAGCGAGATATTTGCTGCATGAATTTGCCTGCATTGTGCTTGCCGACCTGGGTTAACATGACCTGACATAACAACGGATTAATGTGTCTGAATCGTAGGACTTCATATCACTCGGTGAACAACGTTTATTACTTTGCGTGAAGATAGCCTACCTGTGAAACAAGTTTCATTTAAAACTATTTTTTTTTGGTTGACATACAGATGACGGACGCATTCCTGGATCCGTCAAATGTATGGAACTCATTACAACATCAGGAGAACATCTTATAACAAACAGTAGACATAACTATAAAACTTCAAAACATAAAAATTGAACAATATTCAAGAGATCTCTTATAAAATTAACTTGTCTGTAAAATGAATGTATACAGTAAATGGTTACTTGTACTATATTTTTATTGTGTTTACAGAGTGTTTTAACGATATGGTACATTGCCACACCCAGCATTTTGTCTGCCACGTGTGTTCTGCCATTACCAACCTTTTAGGATTGCCGCTCGTCTGATGATAAGCCATTTGACTTAAGCCGATCGTGTAAATGAAGTCGTCCTAATGTCCCTTAATATAGATTTTTTCCATATATTTATTTATTTTATTATTTTATTAATAGCGTCCAGTAAGGGATGAGGTACATATAGATTACCAATTATATGAATCGTCTTTTTATTAACCTAAAGCTTTAAGTCCTGAACGCATTTTATCACTATATGATAATTTTCGTTTAGAATAGACTAAGCAATTTAGTATTTGATTTAAGAACGACAATAATATGCTGGGCAGAGCCACATATTTACATGAACACAATTACATTTTAATTGCTTAATTTGCATGTTATTTCATGTTTTAAAATGTGCATATCTCTCAGGTAATACAGATCATAGAAACTGACCAATAATTGCATACATATATTACACGTAGTGATGTTAAAGAGAATGATGCTATTACTATCGGCAAGTCAATATTGTTTTAATATATAAAGTAAACATACGCACCCTAGTTTAGAGGATAATACATTAACTATTTTATGATAGGCACACTTTGACCGAATACAATTTAACAGATTTATGATAGAGGTTATGCTTAATCTTTGTAAAAGGACGCATGTTTTACAATTTACTTGAATATTTTTACAAGGTAAATAAGTTAAGAAAAACAACGTTTGTGCCGACAATGAAATCAGTTGTACAGTAAAATAAATGCGTATAGGATGTATCTGTGTTATTTAGATAATTTCTTTTACTGTCTCTCTGTGCAATTCTGTTCTCGTCATTATTCATATATCATACACATGAGCAAAATCGATTGCCATTTAAAACTGATGGCCTGATGCATCATATTGAATATTTACTGTATGTCAGGTCAATTGGTATTGATAGCTCGTTGTTGTATCTACATAACAGCAAATATGCATGTTTTCCACTTTGTGTCGTGATGATGTTGTTAAAAATCAATGTAATGTCTTTTATTTCTTTTAACGCCGAACAAATGACACACTTTTTAATTGTATCTAATTACCTGAGTAAAAAAGAATTGGTGCATAATTTTAAGATTTCCTTCAAGAGAAAATTGCCTTTCTGTATTTCCACCACCAGTAGAAAAAGTTTTTGTTTCCTTGCGAAGTCGGCTTTGAGTTTCTATCTTTGCTTTTTAAATTAATCCAAGCGTCCTAAAGTTTGCGTAATTTGCTTGTTTACAAAGCTTCAGTCGGATCCTGTTGGCCATTCATTGGAAATAACATGTTATAAGTTTATAAATTTATTTAATACTACACCTTTAAAGATACCACAGATAAAAAGACATTAAATACCTTGTTTGACATTGACCAAGTATTGACGTTTTCGATTTAATATTTTGTATACTTCAATGTTATCAAAGCAGTGGCGTCTTTTACGCTCTTTTGACGTAGCTGTTTATCTGAACTTTATTCTTCCTTATAATAATGTCATACACCTACCAAATGACCAGTACAATTCGCCAGATAGCAAGTGTGGATAAAATAACAGTTAAGTTGTTGAGTAGCATATAACGGCAATCGTAATCATCATTCGTAGAAATGACCTATTGCACGAGTATACTCATCTGAACAAGAACGCCTCGCATAAATTTCAATAATACAAAAATCAAAAGAAAAAATACGTATATATATAATAATAACTTTAAGACTGAGAGAAAATTTACTGACATACATAATGTATACTTGATTTTTTTAGTCGGATGAATCCGTCAATTTTGTCATATTCTTAGATGTTTGCATCCAAATTATGCACTTCCAAAGGTCAAGATCAAAGCACATATCATATACAGCACAAGCATAGTGATTCCTAAGTTGGTATCATCTCCTTTTTTATAAAATGATTACCAACCAAACAACACCACGAACGAACTTTTCTTCTGGCCAGGCTTTTAGGTCATAATATCTAATGTAATGTTCTAACGGAACAAACAAACCCTCTTATTGACGATTGCAATGAGGAAATGGACGAACTCAGCATCCACCTAGAAGCCAGAAATTTTTAACGTATTGAATAAATTAAATCTAGCTCAATCTTTACCAGTACACATTGAGTTTACAGCAAAACCGTCTACGAAACTTAACTTAAAGAATATTTATATTTTTATAAAAGAGTTGCAAACAACAGACGCCATAAAAGACGTGCTGTTTATCTCCATTTCCTCTACAAGACATCCATTAGTTTAAGTACCATCTTCGTCTGGCAATGAAATACAGGCTTCATAAAGGTGAACTAGTTGATGTTTATGTACATAGCCGCTCTGAAATAACGTCAGTACTCATCGGTTTGAATGCATGTTGGGATAATTTTAATCTTCGTTACACAGCATTCTTGAGGGATATTAGAGAGGAAAATATAATATAAATAAAATTATGCAATAACAAATGCGTAAGACAAAACTACTTTGATTAAATAAGATAATAAGGGAGCATGAACTCGAAGCCGTAATACTAAAATACAACGGTGCATTCAATAGAGCACTGGACTGCCATGGAAATGGTCACGAGTTCGAACACTACAAAAGCCAAGATTGTTGAGCTCACCTGAATTATGCTCAATATGAGCTATTGTGATCTGTCAACATTCTATAAATGAAATTTTCCTGTAAAAGCCTTATTAGAAGCTTTAGCCAGGGGAATTTAAATCCATCAAACACATGGCCATCACGAACGTGGCAATTTTTCACATATAGCAATATAGGAACACTTCTTGTAAGAAACTGCAAGAGCTGAAGTTAGATATTTGTTAAACATGTTCCTTGGGAGGCCCTTATCACAATTGTTCAAAGACGTTGGTCGCCAGAAGCATGGCCAATTCCCATATATGGCTAAATAGGTAAAAAATTGCTGTAACAACTGCAAAAACTAGAGCCTTAATAGTTGGTATACTTCCTCCTTGGGTGGGCCTGAATCTAAATTGTTCAAAAGATTGTGATATGTCAAAAACACATGACCGCCAAGGCGTGGCCATTTTTCCGTATTCGGTTATGCAGTATATTCTTTTAAAATATTCTTTTAAAAAACTGCAAGCTCGAGCAATGATAGATGCTACACTTGCTTTCTGGGTGGCCCTGTCGCTAGTTTGTTCAAAGAATCTTGATTCCTCAAAAAACTTGGTTGCCGGGGACATGACAATTTTCCTTAAATGGCCATTAGAAAAAAACTTCGGTATATATGTTCCTTAGGTAGGCCTATGAGTAAGAGCTTTGATATTTACGACCTATGATGTTCCTTCGATGGCACTCTATTAAAAATGATCAAATAATTTTAATCCATAAAAATCATGGCAGCCAAAGGCGTGACCATTTTTTATATATGGATATATACCAAACAAATTATCCAAACATTTCTTGTGATCATGCATTTCAATTATTCTGGTCTGCTAATATTCCATAACAATTTCACGGCGACCATCATAGGACATCAAAACCTTTTAGTTTTAATTTCTATTGAAATATTCTCGATGAATACTTTCAGTTTTTTTTAATTACATGCCTTTCATAGCTGATATAAATAAGGTTTAACGACGTACCAGCTGGAAATATAATTAACAATATTCCGTCATTTTAAAAATTCTAAATACTCACAACAAGAACAACATGTTTTCTTTTAAAGCAAGTGTACATCATAACAACTATACTTAACGAGCTGTAAATTATCCTAAACTTTACCAACAGTTAGTTTAAATACGATGAAGAATGGTACATTTAAAGTCATAAATGGGTATAGGAATACCCTTCTCATAGACAAATGCTGTGTTTTAACGTTCATTCTCATCAACATATTTTAATAGGCAATACGGATTCCATCATACCTTTATTGTTCATCAGTAAAATTAGTGAGCTTCTTCACTACTGTTTGATCATATAAAAATGTATTCGTGAGTTGTTGCAAAATGCAAAATGAGTATAAACGTTAGACACTTAATGAAGAGAAAACATAATTAGCTGCTTATGTAAGTAACGGATAATAAAATGGTGTCAGTGATGTGAGCATATTTTTATTATGTTGTGAAATATGCATAAATTATAACGTGTCAACATTTAAAGATATAAACGCATATGTTCAGGTAACTGGGCTAAACGAACGCCTTTGTGTGTAATGAGAACATTTCGGATTTATTTCAAAATTAGTTGAAATACTTAATGACTTGAGGCAATGTTAAAATATTAAAGACATGCATTTTTATGCTGACGAATTTTAAATAATATCCACATACAACGACAAACATCTATTGTATATAGAACTTGCACCAGTTTTTGCAACACTTCATTGGCTACTTTGACAAAATCTTGTTGCACCAATGTAATAGCGACGAACACTTATTAGCAGCATTAGATCTACCGATTTTTTTAGAACATACATTGATGCAGAAAATGTTTCATACGTTAGTTTCTAAATTTCTTGAAGTCAGCCAGTTAAACTGAGCAAATGTTCTGTAGCTTACTTACTCAATTAATAATGAGCGAAAACAAGAAGAATGTATACTGTTATTCTTTATTAGGCATGTAGTTTGAGTAATTATCATTAATGAACCTATTTCTTTCTTTTTTTTCTTTATTTTCTCTCATTATGAAAGGTAGTGCTAGCTCTATTTAGATAATGTTCATGTAGGATTTCTTTTAAAATAAAAACAGACGTTGTTAATTGTTTCGATATATTGTTACAAGAAAACACTTTGTGATAAAAAGGTACGATTTAGACAATGTTTACGACACAGTTGTTGTTTCAAAGAAGGTTCTAAACAAGGATAAAAAGCCTAAATGATAAAGTAAATCGACAGACATGGTCAATTAATGAGGGCGCTAGTACCCGTTTTCTTTTTATGCTTTAATAAACATACATGTATCCGAGGGGAAGTGTACTTATTTTTGTTATGGCGTCTAAACAATCGATACGGCACTTCCCATAAACTCATTTAGTAGTAGAGTTAAAGGGTACATGTGCAGGCAATAATTTTAGCATCCCTGTATTTTAATGATTATATTATTGCATTTGCCGTTGAAGCTTCTGTAATTTTAATTGTAATCAGATCGTGTTTGAAAATATGTGTCATTTCTTTAGCATGTCACATGTATCGAGGCCCTCTCTGCGGACGGCTGAATGACCTCATTAAAATAATAAGATAATTTAAAAGCATAAACCAATTAAGGAAAGACACAACCATCACCAGTACGCGTTGCTTGTAAAAAATTATCGTAAGTTGTCTAAATTCATGCTGTTCATTTTGAGATAACGATCAAGCACCCCTACCTCTGAAGAAAGTAGTAACATATCTGCAACAATAAACTCTATGAAGAAAATGCTGTCTCTTGTCATTATCTCAACAAGATATCCATTTGTTTAAGTACGGTCGCCGTCTCTTAAAACGCTCTGTCTGTTTGTAAAAAGATTGCAACAGTTGAAATTCAGTGTATTCCGATGCTTCTGTACACAACGGTAATTACTCGTCTGCTTTGTGAACATAGAAAAACATTAGTCATGTGCATATGTATTTTAATTTAAGTGCAAACAGGCATTATTAGCTACTTATCGCACTTTCAAAGATGTTCATTAAGCTGACATCTTTAAAGCTAATTGCATTGCACAATAATTTAAATACAAATTTCAAATAAGAGAACACATATAAGCCTTAAACAGACATTAACTCCAGTGAAGGAGCATACTGAATACAAGACAATCTTGCTGAACACAGTTTTGTAAGATTTTACTGCAAGTGAATAATCTGTTCGTGCTATTCTCAATGGCGTAATTGAGTGTTATTATTAAAAATACCACAGTAGATAAAATGATATTAAATGAGTTTGTAACCAGTAAAATGGTATATGTGGTATTGTGCAGGCATATGGTCTCTGTAAGTAGTTGACCAAGTTATAATTAGTTCATCCTCAAGGGACGAATGCATTATATTTAACACTGGTTCTGTAAGGCAGTACGACTTTAAATCAACTTCATGCTTGCTTGTCTCTTCCCTCCAGAGACCACGTGCTCTCACATTATGATATAACATAACAATCACATTGACATGGGTCGGCTCGTTGTCTAGATAATGCGATCAGGTGACCGAGGAACACTATACACAATGAAGGCATCAATACCCCTGCTTTGAGCACAATCTTTGGACAATTAGAAGGATGACGTGGGACGATACACCCATCTTACAAACATGATTAAAACGCTGACTAATTCAGAAAAACGAAAAATGTGTATGAACTCACATAGTTTCAAAATTCTAGTGATATCAGTAGCACGGCTAATGAAAAGTGGCTGGTTAACTAGCGTATCTAGTGCCAAAACCGCATCACACTGTTGTGCATAATCATTCCTAGAACCAGGTGTATATTGGGATAATGAAACAAATCGTGAATAATGATAAAACACTTTGCTTTATTTTCACCGAATCAGCTAGAGTATGTTTTCCTGTAACCGGAAGTTTGTTCGACAATTGTTTTCTGCATTATTATGCAGTTATCATTATGAGGATTCTCTGCTTATTTATGACTAAGTTTTGCTGCGAATGTTTTTTAAAGAGAAGGCAACATGACTGAACAAACTACACCATCATATGTTACTGTCAAGGACGATATTTGATCAACAGTTGCAAAAGTTCCCGTCACTTAACCGCATAGCAAAAAATCCTATGTAGTTCCTTTAAACCATCCAATCCCAGATATCAATCTCTTTGAATGTTACGTTACCTACACATGTGTCTAGATTGTGGCCATATACTCAACAGAACATACACAGAATGTAAACAAAAATGGTGTGAACAAAAACAATAAACTATTGGGCTTAAAGTTTTTTCAAAACTATACTGCTTATGTCATCCTGCTTTGAATGATACTTTCTGCATATGTACCTTTTTTTTTAACCTTCATTCATCACAATACTCTCATCATAATTTGAAGGACACTATCTACATATAGGTTATTGTAGAAAATTCATTTCTCACAACACTTTTACTGTCTACATAATTTCAATGACAATTTCTTCATACACATGTATGTTCTTGTCTAGAACTTATTCAACACAGTAATGTTCCTGTCACCATTAGTTTGAACGATACATACTATATAGGTATCCCATTCTAAACTACATTCAACATGATAGCACTGTTTCTGTCACCATAATGTGAAGGACACTTTTTACATAGATGTTCTTCTCCAAACTTCATTCAACACAATACTGTTTCTGTCACCATAACGTAAATTTCACATTGTACATAGATGTTATTTTTTAACCTTCATTTAGCATAACACTGTTTCTGTCACCATAAGGTTAAGGACACTTTTATACAGATGTTCTCAAAAACTCACTCAACACAACACTGTTTCTGTTACCATAAACTGAAGAACACATTAAACGACTTGATAAAATAAAAGTTTGGCTTTATCGACATGAGCATCTATTTCACTTGACCTGGCCATGAACTGCTTATGAGATCCCTATTACTTTAGTAGAGGACCTCGAAAAAACGATCAAACAGATGCCTCAGACGATGGTTTAGAGATCCACGTGGAGCTTCACTAGTGTTGGACGTTTTGGACAACCATACAGTTACAACTTCCACTGTCATTACTGACAGAGGAGTTTAATGTCGCAAAAACCTTGCTAGTGATGGCATGTCAAGACTCTAGGGATCCCCGTGTTAGATCAGCTAAAGTAGAAACCAGGACAGGGAGGAAGTTTGACAGCTTTTGTCAGGCCGTGCCACAAAGCCATTGTTGGAACAACATGCGTTGGACGCCAAGTTATGGTAATGACAACACGCACTCAGTGGAAGGCAGCAGATTCCGTCGGGAGGAGACATTTGGTGCAGACTAAGGTCATGTCTTAAGAAGAGGAAAGTAGAAAACACAGAGTAACACTGCTTAGTTAACAAGGTGCATGGATGAGGTAGACACTTCCAGAACGTAAGATGATCTTAAACTTACACAGTTGGAACCTTCTAACCAGCTCTGTGTTTCTTCTATGGTAAGTGGAAGGTACCTTAGAACATGTGATGTCATCATAAAACGCTGCCGTGAAGCAAGTACACTACCGACTTGACTCTGTTCGGTTAGGGTACTTGCAGATACCATTGAAAAGAAAGATGAGAAAAAAAACACAGTCCCGTAATGGACCTAGCTTTGTTCCATTTGACAACGTCAGACATTTTGCCAAAATCAAATGACTAGAAAATGAGAGCAGTCTTAAGCAAGAAAATGTTTTCCTCGGAGATAGTCTGCCAGACAACACTGCGCCCAGAAATGGTTTTATGGTCATCAGGAACCATGAAGCCTGGGATTTTTGAACTCAACATGCCGTTGGAGGATAGATTCGACATTGCGCATGAGGCCAAGAAACTGAAGTACACAAACCTCCAGAAATCCTGTGAGAAACAATGATGTAAGTCATGGTTTTACTCAGTTGAATTAGATTGCCCTGGATTACCCGCAATCTTTGTGGAGAATGTTCAGCTCATTAGGAATTGTTGGAAAAGAGAGGAAATCATCAGCCTACAGCCCTGGACAGGCAGCTGAGGGGCATTCTGCTGTAAAAAAAAGAGAAAGAGCGATGGAAGCCTTTTACTGAGGGGTAGTGTCAGAACAATACCAACGATCTGCCGTCTGTGAGAGGAAAGGGACCGGGGCTTAAAATATTGAAACAATATTGCCGAGCTGGAGACCAAAGTAAAACAGCAGTGGATACTGTGATCTTCACCACTTTAACTGTAAAACTTGATTTGAGGATTGTGGATGAATAGTATTTTGCAAAACACTTGTCACGAACGTCTTTTTAAACATAGAGTTGGATAAATTTAAAGATTTATAATTATATTTAGACTAAACGTTACGACGTTTCATCGAGGATACGAAGACATATATTCAATCATCAATTAATTATGTACTTTATATTTTCTTCATGTATTAACCTCATGGCATAAGAAAGTGTTTGTGACATGATGCCAAAAACATATTATTGTAATTTTCTTCAAGTATTTCCACGTAGGTATCTACTTGAAATTGTTATTCATCAGTATTTTATCAAAACTTATGACTCTCACGAGGCTAAGATTATACGAATTTGAAATTATACGAAAACTACAATCATTAGTTGCTGGTGGTGGCGTGATTTGATAATATGGCATTCGAGGATCATGATACGTCAACAGTGATTTTAAATAAAGTTTACACATACCATGACATATGGGACGTCCCATAGATAACCGTCCATGTGCAAAATTTCTCAATAAAAATTGAGAATTGGCAATATCAGCATTTATTGATGATACAAAAATATGGTCTAAAATATTTTGTTAGCAATAACAGAAATCCTCGCACTATCGCAAATGTAACCTAAAATTAATCTCTACAATCTCACATGGTGATTTTTTAAGTTATCAAACTGTGTCCGAACTTAGTTCATCATTTTCCTGATGATGTCCGATGGGTTAATAGCGCCGTAAAGTGGATAAGTAGCATACGCTCGGGGCTACGGGGACAGCATTACGCCTGACTCGTCGGTGTCAGTATAATGGACCGGCCGGGTTCAGTCCCTGGGCACCTCATAAGTGCCCCTGTGCTGTAATGATAGAAATGTCGCTGCGCAGTATCGGCAAAAATGATGGCTAATCCCAATCCCAATCCCAATCCCAGCATATTGGACAATTTACATTACAAAATGATCGAAGCTATCCGATAGAGTCAAGTAAAGTAAAACGATGATTTGTTGATCGGAGAAAATGTATCACTTGTTTAGAGTATTGATTAGTTGATAGACATTGCTACTCGAAGTCCTCCATTCTAACCCACACGTCACATAAAAATAATGATTTTTGATAAAGATGCTCCTTTTATTTTGTGATTGATGGAAACCTCTCTATATGTATGCAATGGACAAAATCGTTACCGTATAACTTGCTTTATGAATGAATCTTGTGATTTTCTTCATTTTATTAATATGCAGTTAATCGCTGTTTTATTGAATATAAAGATCTGTCATTTATTATTATTTCTTGCAATTTTTGAAATATCTTTCACAGTAATATGATATGTAATTCCTCATATATGATCATGTATATGTATATTTAATAACACCGTTTTCAGTTCGACTGAGGATTCAAGGGAGATGCTTATAGCAGATTAATCATCCTGGCTTTTGGCAGTCAGTTGGTTATATTTGTACTGTCATTATCCTTCAAAGTATAATTATTATTCTACTGAAATTATCTGCAGGTTGCAGATTTAAGTTAATATATAACATATATTTAATAATTAATATATAACTATATTTAGTGTTTTTTTTTTAATTCAACACCGTTCTCAAATCATCTTGAAATCATATACAAGTTCTTTTTTACTGGTTGCTATCCATATTTTACACACCTTTCGTGTATTCATTGACATCCAGTGTATTCCCAAAGAAACAATGTAACATTGAGATCTTTTTCATCCCTTTCTGATGTAAATAACTGTCTCGAGAGTGGCGTATTCAATGATTTGATTGGATTCTGTTCGGTTGTACCGATATTGCGTCATAAACTGGACTATCAAATGTGATAAAGATATCTTGCAAAGCGGGATATAGATGAAGGAATATACTGTGAATGACTTATCTATAGATTGGGACTAATTAAGTGGTAAAATCTTTATGCAGTTTGGCTAATAGTTTTGTCAGTTTCAATTTGTTTGTATGTGTACACATGGCGAAGAACCACACTTTTATATAAATTATAAGAATTAACTAGAACATTCACTGAAGATTCTTTTCCAATTGCTTATTCTAGCGTAAATCATTTACACCATACAAGTATAAGATATACTGCATGTATCAAAATGATTATATGTTTGGTGGCAATATTTGCGAAAAAGAAAATGATATTTTGTTTCAATATTATAATAGTATTTCCAAACATTTTTAGAAAAGTAAACCTCCATTTGTGATCAGGATTTAACTTATTTTAAATATCTGATATATAGTTTCAGCTGCACTAAAGGCACCTTCTGGAAAGGAAGGACGGCTGCCCACATTTCCATGCAGGACACCATAGCAGTTTTCTGAAATGCCTGGCTGAACTTCTTGGCTTTATGTCGTTCATTCTTTGACGATCGTGGGAAATCCTCCGCATTACGACACTTAATTAAGGGCATGCTGTTTGTTTCAATTATCTCTCAATTATTAACAAAGCACGTATTTGTTTTAAGTATCATCCCCGTGTCTTGTAACGTTATCTGGCTTGCAAAAAGGAGGTTATTAGTTTAAATTAGTGTCACGTGATCGCCCCTTTTACGCTATGGAAAAAGTAGCCCATTTTCAATGGCACACAAGCATCGTGTGTATATTTAAATGTTATGTCAATAATTTACCCTTAAAATGTATGAAACTGTCTTTACTCCTATGACTTTCCATGAAACATCAATTTAATAAAGATATAAAACAACAGGATATATCTGGTACTCATTGCAACAATAGGTAAAACAAAATGCTTGAGCCCTCAGAAAAGGTTCGCAAAATTGTTCACATACTGTAAAATGAAAGAGACCTATTGACTCTGTGCATGCCTTTCTTAAACAAAAACAACAACAACAAAATAGAAAACACACACACACAAAACAACACTGCTCTGTTACATGTATATGTTTCTACAAATCACCTCATACTACTTGTGGTACATGTATGCATGCTCTGCAAATCATTCAGATGAAAACATAACGAATTTGCCATTAAGATTAACAGACCAGTTCAATATAATTTTTGGGACAAGCCACTTAAGATTAGCTGAAGATTTCCATGTTGCACCCGCTGCTTCTAAATAGACAGATAAGCATTAGTTGAGAACACGGAAGCGTAAGTAGTCTCTACAATTTAGCATTATTTTTAATATTTTTTTATTATTATCTCAGACACCTTTTCTAGTGCTGCCATCACAGCATAACCTGAACACATGCAATGACTCAACAATCTGACATATATCTTTCACGACTTGTTTACTAGACACGGAGCTATCTAAATGTTTGTTGAGCTTTAGATTTTTACGTATGCCACTGCAATTCTTGCCGCTATGCAATCTGTGCTAGATTAGTGTAATCCTAATCAACAGCAGTATGCATTCGTTATTTATTGTTTAAACTCATGTTGTAAACAAATATTAGTTTCAATATATGTTGTTATTTAGAATAAATTATAAATTAACTCATTATATACAGTTCATATCTTGACACACACACAAAGAAAAAAAAAACGGAAGCAGTGGTTTTGCATGGTGGTGTAGTTTTTGTTGTTATTAGTATAATTATATAGTTATGAACATGTTTTTATGCAATAGTCGTAACATTATTTCAAAGATACATATCCAAAATACTTAATCGGAATTATCTTGTAATTAAATTTGAAATTACATTCACTCTGGTTGTATACACTTACTCGCAGTTTAATGAATTTTCCGCCTTAAATGGGAAACTTATGATTCAAGATAATGACAAGAGGAACAAATCAAAGTTTGTCAGATACGACAGAATAATGATTCTTATTATGTACATTTTATGTGTACATGCGCTCGTAATGTTATTAAGTTCGGTTGGAAATAAATTAGGCAAAATATGATGAATAAAAAAAGGTGAAGTCATCATTTGATTTCTTTTTGCATTCAGTACTACTAGTAGAGCTAAATACTTAATACAATTTTAAGTCAAATGATCTTAATCTGTATTGACCAGGCCTATGGTAAAACAAATGTCATTAACCTGAAACATCAATATAGGAAATCACGTGTTTCTAGCTAGAAACGAACGCAGCAAATACATCATGTTAAACCACATACCGGATTGATGAACTTCATTTAACATAAATTTAAATTATGAAAGTACTTGAGCTCGTCAAAACTAGCACAAGAAACGTGTTCAAAAACTCGTCTAAGTGTTGTGTCATTTTTACTTTAAATCTTTTTGGGAATTCTCATATGACTTTTCGGGGAGGAGGACTTCTTGCAGTGCGCCGGTTGGTCTGCCCAGGCACGTGTCTGTGTTTTCCTCCACTACAGTAGCAAGACGTCGCTATATTGATTATAACCGGCGATGTGTTTTAAAACAGCACAGTCAATGACCTTTTAATATGACTACTACTACTACTATTACTACTACTACTACTACTACTACTACTACTACTACTACTACTACTACTACTACTACTACTACTATTATTATTATTATTATTATTATTATTATTATTATGGCCCTTTGACTCTTTAAAAACAAACACGATGTTAACTGCTTTATATATATCATGCTAAGTGTTTACCAGTGGTATTTATATCTACGAAGTGTAGAAGTAAATGGCTACCATTACGGAATGTTAAAGTCACTTAAATCAATTAGGCTGCAAATTAAATCTGCACACGTTATGTTGCAAAAGCGAAAGAAAAAAAAAGACACCCTCATATTCTAAATGTCATACTTTTGAAATGTTTGCTTGTTTTCCTACGTGTTTGATATTAAAGTATGATTAAGCTTCTTAAAATATGATTGGCTAGGGAATTAATTTTCCATAAAACACTCTGAAGGTTAGGATGTTTGTTTCAGTTATCTGAGCAAAACGTGCATGATAGTACCATTGCCACCTTCCTGTACCGACTGTGGACGTAATCGTTGGATTGAAGTACTGCGCCCATCCTACTTCTTAATTGACGGTCACGCATACTAGCTGAGACAACGGAATAATATTTTCAAATAATAAAAGACCACGCGCCTGACCGACAAAGCCAACGTGTTAAGCCTCTGTTTGCCTGCACGTATATTCTTGTCACTGGTGATGGGGGATCTCAAAGCGTTAATTTGTATTTAATTATAAATCGGGGAGTGTAATTTCAGTAGATGCATATCCGTTATCGATGTTTTATGTTACATATGCATGCAAGTTAAATGTCTTAACATTAATTTTACTGTAACCCACATATGCAATGTATCAAAAATATTCATGTTATCCTTTTGCTTGCAAAAGGTTTTAGTAGATGCCATACCTATACCTATAATTAGCAAGCAATATATTGCCCGCGTTACCATACTTATCAATATATTTGGCGCATGTTCACACTATTCTAGCCACTAGCCAATCAACGTATTAATTTAGTAAATATATTTTATGACAACAAGATAAATAAATGCGTAGATAGCACTATTTTACTCGTATTATTAGTTTGTTATAGACTTTGAAACTGCTTGTTTCCCAATTCCAAAGTATGTGAAAGGTTCCACCTGACTGGGAGATTATTGTGGTATATAGGGATTTATAAACTACTCATTGCAATGAGTGGGAGGTAGTGTGGGTTCATATTTGAAACACATGTTGGTTTTCAGCTGGTAATAATACTATTATCCCCAATCATGCTTGATAACATAAGTCGATGTGCATTACTTTGAGTATCTAAATGTCATGTGTTTATTCCACTACGTCATTCACGTAAAGGTTATAAAATCCAGACATAATTTTAAGCACATATTTCCTGAAAATGTCAATTGGTGTACCCTATTTGTCACACCAATTAAAATAATTCCCATTGGACCCGTTATTTTTGATGTTTTACTTAATAAACTATGACACATTGAACTAGCTAAAATGCCCTTATGATTTTTTTTTGATAAAATAGCATAACATGCTTATCAAGTAATCCGAATGCAGTGTAAAAACTGCGTTATACCTAGACTTTAATATCCAACAACAGGTCCATTAAAGGTGAGTTATTTATAGTTATATAGGCCGTAATGGTGAAAAAATAACTGAATCAGTGGCAAACATGACTATTCCTGCAATATTACAGATGACTATTGGGAGTACATGTACTTTTATATAATCATTTTAAACGCAAAAGTGACTTTAAATCGTAACTCCGTGTTTCCTGTAGCAATACCAATTGTTAAGAACACAGGTAAATAATTTCTTGTTTTTTCTATTGCAGGAAAATAAACGCATCGACTTTACGTTTAATGGATAAGATATCTCAGAATTATCTGTCGGACCTAATAAAACTTGTTACTTAAATTAAACTTCATGTCAATAACATTGTTGCTCGGCGAATGTCGGATGAGTTTCCCTTAATTATCGCCACATTCCACTTTTAAATAGCTCCACTTATTTCGTTGTAGTCCAGTTGAATTGTTTTCAGATAAAACGATTATATGCTGATACTACTTCCGCAACACAAATAGATTTAAGTCCATTCTTACCTATACTAAAAAGAGACTCATGGATGTAATAACTGGATGTTATCATACGTTCCATCAACTTCTCAAATTGTATTGACGATATTTTGTTATAAATTTTACTTAATCGAGAGTAATTGAACAAATATAAAAGGATTGATGGCTCAGAAACATTTCTCAAAATAAAATCCTAAGTTTGCACTTGCTCCTGTCTTTAAAATATATTCTTATACATATACAGAGACAGACAGAGACAGAGACCGACAGGCAGACAGACAGACATTTAGACAGACAGAAAGACAGACATACAAATACAGAGACACAGAGAGAGACAGAGACACAACAACAGAGACACAGAGACAGAGATAGATAAAGACAAAGGTGTGTTTTTCTAATTGCTTTTTCAAACGGTACTATCTTACCTTTTAGTAGAACGAATATAGAATGGCTTCTTTGAAGAAGTCACAGTAACATGTTAGGATAACCATTACTTTCATAAACCTTTTACATATCTGTAAAATTAGTAGGCATAACCAGAAGTGTTTCAAAAAGTAGTTGTGCCTATTTTTATTTATACTTTCATTTTCCCATTCTGTCATCAGTTTAGCTGGCGCTTGCTTTATCCCAGTAATTTGCATGCACGTTTTAAATAAAACAGATTTAGTTATTTGACAAGAAAACGCTTGGTGATAAAAAGGGTATGATTTAGACAATGTTTACGACAAAGTTGTTGTTCCAAAGTATTATACGTCTGTAGAAACTAATTACAACTGACATCTTTAAAAACAAGTCACTTGTAAACATTGGACATAGATAATTACTTTGGCAAGGATAATTATAACTAAACAGTAAATCGAGAACATATGGGCTCATTACGATACTATACATTCTTTGAAACTACTGAATACAAAATTATGCAACTTGTCTGAAGCCAGCTTCCATAGAATTTACTGCAAGCCACCAATCTGCAGAATATGTTTATTAGTACTATGATTATTGGAGTAATAAAGAGATGTTCTTAAATGCAGGCTTAACAGCTGAGGTTTAGAATTTGTAATGAATAGAGTTTAACAATTTAAATACCGTATGTGGTATTGCATATATCACATCATAATATGACACAGAAGGACTTCGGATATATTACTATAAGTCAGCCTGTTGTCCTCTAGAAAATGCGGAATGTGTCATTCATTCTATACTCAGTGAAGGCATCAATAAAACCTGCTTCAAGTAGCATCTCTATTTAATTTATAACGTGGAAGGATAAATCCATCTAATAAACATAATTAAAAAGCTGACTAATTCAGACAGACAAATGTCGTGTATAATCTCACCTAGTTTCAATGCTAATGTAACACAGCTAATGAACGTGTCTGGTTAACTGGTAAATGTTAGTGCCAAACTGCATCGCACTGTTTTGCATAATGGTTTCTAATGAACAGGCGTCATACTTGACAAAGGAATAATAAAACACGTTGTTTTGATTTCAACAGATCAGATAGAGTGTATTTTCATGAAACCAGAAGTTTCTTTCGACAATTCTCTTGTGTCTTATTTCGATCTTGTCATTATTTTAATGTTCTTCACGTTCATGACTAAGCTTTGCTTTACATATTCTAAAGGAAAGGACAAATGATTGAACACAGTATAACATCGTATGACGACAAGACCTGGTAGCGCAATCGGTAGAGCGTCGCCTCCCGGTACGGGAGGCCCCGGGCTCGTTCCCGGACCGCGACATATCAAAGTCGTTAAATTGATAGTGGTATAGCTCCCTTGCTAACGCGCAAGCAAAAATAATGGTGGTTCAATGATCTGCTGGCCCGGTGTCAGGATAATGTGACTGGATGTGGCACCAGATGTTTACGGCATGCTACACACAGTGGAGGCAACACTATATCTGAGTCAAGTGGACACCGTCACCAGATGACTGAAATACTGTTGATTGGACGATAGACCCAATTAAAACACATCGTATGACGCCTTATGTAAAGGACATTTTTACAAAGATGTTCTTCTTTTAACCTCATTCTACACAACACTGTTTTTGTTACCTTTGTTCATAATCTGAGCCATGTACAGTGTCTTCTCTTGGCCCACTTTATTATAGCTCTGCCTCTGTCGCCATCATTAAAAAACAACTTTCAGTATACATTTTTCATCTGATAATATATATTACTGTTAAGTTTGATTAATTCATGAAAACTGCAGACACAAAAGTTATGCAGTAACTAGAGACGTTAGGCATACTGGATCATTATTCCTGATGTTTCAAAAGTATTCGATAATGACCAGTTTGTGTTATAATGATTTTAAGATTTACTGAAGTATTTTTCAGTAGAAATTAACCATACAAATCATCGATAAACTTTTAAACTTGCCAAAGACAAAAATATATATAGCAAAGCCTGTCACACATTAGGGTGATCTAATATATCTTACAAAATATAGAAAAAAAATAGCATCGAAATAAAGATAAGATTGTATAAGAATTGCCTCAAGTGTGAACCATATTGTGTTTTTTATTTTATTTTTCAGCACAAGAAATCGACACCAGAGTAATGTTACGTAAGAACAAAATCAGAAAAAGGATTCCATGAAACCTATGGATTTAATTCATCACAGACACATTTGTTTAACACCAGTTCATTCATTATTTATTAATTGTTGTACAACTAAAAATCTTAACAAAATTGAAAGTGTTTGAAACATTGGTTAATGTAAGCTGAGTTAAAAGAAAAGTCCACTCTGTATTGGGGATATACATGTACGTGTGTTGTTAGGAAATACTAACAAAATGTGTTTATTTGATTTGCTCAAGTTAGACGTAAGGGGTATTTTTACAACTTCAAAGAGCGGTAGAAAACGTTGCATTTACTGCTGGAGAAGGACTCAGTTTAATTTGTACTACTGATTACACTTTGGGTTTGATTTGTAGACGAGCAGTCTTAACGCGCATACAAATAGAACTACATGATATCTTACATATCTAAATACACAAGAGAATATATACGTTCATGAAAGTAAACTGAGAACACATTATGAATAAAATGTGCATTTTTGATAATAAAAATTGTTAAGCGGCATAAAAGAAACAGTTACAGAAAAAAATGTCTGCTACAGTTTCAAATGGAAAAAGTTACTATATTGCATTACATTTCAATCATTTAGACTGTCAAATAAACCATGTAATCTGTCTTGTGCATGTACGTTTAATTTGTTTATTATTATTTTTTAATCGAAATTGTAAAAAAAATAAATATGTATAATAGCATTGATGAGTTGGTGGATAAACGTCTAAGTTCTGTTTAAGTTAAAGAATAAGAATATTTAAGACAAAGTCCTATGAGCATTGCAACATATACTAAAATTTGAAAAGACACATGACCAATGTATTCACATGCACGCCAAATGTAAAAGTGAGAACAAATCTGTAATGAGTTATTTAACAATAAAAGCAAAACCCGACAGTTACTTCCTTGGAACGGTCAGTCGGCAATATGGATCGACTGGGGTGCTTAAACCGGTTTTACAGAACTCTAACCTCGCACTTCCGGATGGATTTCACAAATGCAATCAATGAAAAAGAAAACCAATCTATCCGAATAAATGTCCAAGCGCTGAGGTTTTGTTTGACAAGTTATGACGAAAGCACTGACGTCATTGTAAAATAGTGTCCATATAGTATTTAAGAGAGAGATTGGTTATATTTCGATTAGAAGACCTACAAAAAACGTTAATTATAAATGAAATTCACTTTTAGGAACCAAAGTTCAATGTCCATCAAAGGAAATACACGTAACAATCCTTATAGGATGAATTAAATGACAACATAGATTATGTGCACGGGGAGATTTTTTACGACCGCCACACTGCACAAGTAACATTGTTGTGATCATGAATAAGAATATAATTATAAGACAAAGTCATATGAGCATTGCAACATATACAAAAATTTGAAAAGACACAGGACCAAGGTATTAACATGCACGCCAAATGTAAAAGTGAGAACAAATCTGTGACGAGAACAAATCTGTGACGATTTATTTAACAATAAGCGAAAACCCGACAGTTACCGCCTTGGAAACGATAATTTAATTAAGGCAGTTTTTATTGCATATTTAGTATTCACTGATTCTAGAATCAATGAAATGCGATTTGAAATATGAGATATTAAACCATTAAAAGATTTAAGGTAATTTACACAAATCATTCAGCTAACTGCATTGTTACAGGTGTACTGCGTGAGAAGGTTCGTTTTTTTAATTGAATGTAGGTTATTATCAAGCATTTTCCAAGTTCGTTTAATGGGTAATGCAGAACTAAACATTTTCACAGAAATGTTATATACATTCGTTCAAATATTTTTTATCTTCTGACAATTTATTTTGTGACCAGTCTGGGCGATGTATGGAATGCTAGAAGCATTCCGCGGCTCTGTGTGTTTTCTGTAAATATGTTGTTAGTAATTGCTGTATACTAAAAACAGACGGAAACATACCATCTACCCTCGGTCGACCGGTTTGCGAGTGTATGGGGGATGATGTTTAACGAACATTGCCAGTGGATTACAGGCGACGGGTCGGGGATCGATCTACGAATGGTTAGCGATCGGTCGCCAAAAAGCATAATTTATACGTAAACATTTGACGAGTGCACAACCTTCAACTTCTGAGAGAGGATGTAAATACATTTCTTGGAAGAATAATGTTAGCATTTGAATCCTTATAAGTGGGTTGATTGTTACAATAACAAGAGGAAACAAACGACGCTGCAATAGATGCTGTAATCCATCACAGACATAAAATGAGAAGATAGCTTATGAAGTATTGATGCAACTTTAGATAACCAGAAGTACTAAAATGTCCATGCATTCCCTTTACATCCATTGTAATTATCGCATGCCGTTTGTGCAAATATTGCGATTAGACATGCGATCATTTTGATCAATGATCACAACCAGTCGCTAGGCTGGTATGACATGGGTTTTAGTACTTATGTCCGATTAAACTTGTACGACGTATACAAAGTCTATAGGCAGGTAACTTGCTGCTTGGGCATACAGGGTGTCCCAAAAGTAAGGTAACACATATAAAAGCTTCATAACTTTGCTAATTCTTAACCGATTTTCTTCAGAAAACTATCATTTGAAGCACAATTCAATGAAATAATGTTTCCCGCACTTTGAGACGTCGTGCGTGCGCAAAAATGACTTCATTATTGAAGTCAATATTAACCCATCAAAATGGCGTCGCGGCTTACCTATACTTCACGCACGTTTGTGGTAATAGTATATTATGAATAAAAATCTCCAATATTTGTGCAAAGACAATTTCCAATTTTAAACAGATGCACTAAGCAAAAAACACATCTACTCAATCGTACAGAAGTTTGAAAGTTCGGGGGTAGTTTTCGATGAATACAAAAGAGGAAGACCGAAAAACTCACGCAGCTATCTAAATGTTTGTTGAGCTTTAGATTTTTACGTATGCCACTGCAATTCTTGCCGCTATGCAATCTGTGCTAGATTAGTGTAATCCTAATCAACAGCAGTATGCATTCATTATTTATTGTTTAAACTCATGTTGTAAACAAATATTAGTTTCAATTTATTTTGTTATTTAGAATAAATTAAATCAATATACACAGTTCATATCTTGACAGACACAAAAAGAAAAAAAAAACGAAAGCAGTGGTTTTGCATGGTGGTGTAGTTTTTGTTGTTATTAGTATACATGGTTATGTACATTTTTTATGCAATAATCGTAACATTATTTCAAAGATACATATCCTAAATATTTAATCGGAATTATCTTGTAATTAAATTTGAAATTAAATTTACTTTGGCTGTATACACTTACTTGCAGTTTAACGAATCTGCCGCCTCAAATGGGAAACTTACGATTTAACATAAAGAGAAGAGGAACAAATCGAAGTTTGTCAGATACGACAGAATAATGATTCTTATTATGCACATGTTATGTGTACATGCGCTCGTAATGTTATTAAGTTCGGTTGGAAATATTTCATGCAAAATATGATGAATTAAAATGGTAAAGTCATCATTTGTGTCTTTCCGCATTCAGTACTTCTTGTACATGTAGACCTAAGTACTTAATACACATGTATAATCTTAAGTCAAATGATCTTTACCTTTATTGACCAGGCCTATGGTAAAACAGATGTCGTAAACCTGAAACATCAATATAGAAAACCACGTGTTTCTAGCTCTAATCGAACGCAGCAGATACATCCTGTTATGCCACATACCGGATTGATGAACTTCATTTCATATAATTTTAAATTATTTAAGTACTTGAGCTCGTCCAAACTAGCACAAGAAACGTGTTCAAAAGCTCGTCTAAGTGTTGTGTCACTTTTACTTTAAATCTTGCGTGTGGCTTTGTCTAGTGGTATTTAAAATGGTAATATTTTGGGGGAATTCTCATATGATTTTTCGGGGAGGAGGACTTCGTGCAGTGCACCGGTTGATCTGCCCAGACATGTGTCTGTGTTTTCCTTCACTAAAGTAGCAAGACGTCGCTATATTGATTATAACCGGTGACGTGTTATAAAACAACACAGTCAATGACCTTTTAATATGACTACTATTATTATTATTATTATTATTATTATTATTATTATTATTATTATTATTATTATTATTATTATCATCATCATTATTATTATAATTATTATTATTATTATTATTATTATTATTATTATTATTATTATTACCCTTTGACCCATTCAAAACAAACACGAAGTTTACTGGTTTATATATATCATGCTAAGTGTTTACCAGTGGCATTTATATCTACAAAGTGTAGAAGTACATGGCTATAGCATTACGGAATGTTAAAGTCACTTAAATCAATTAGGCTGCAAATTAAATCTGCACACGTTATTTTGCAAAAGCGAAAGAAAAAAAAAAGACACACTCATATTTTTAAATGTCATACTTTTGAAATGTTTGCTTGTTTTCCTACGTGTTTGATTTTAAAGTATGATTAAGCTTCTTAAAATATGATTGGCTAGGGAATTAATTTGCCATAAAACACTCTGAAGGTTAGGATGTTTGTTTCAGTTAACTGAGCTAAACGTGCATGATAGTACCATTGCCACCTTCCTGTACCGACTGTGGACGTAATCGTTGGATTGAAGTACTGCGCCTATCCTACTTCTTAATTGACGGTCACGCATACTAGCTGAGACAACGGAAGAATATTTTCAAATAAAAGACCACACATCTGACCGACAAAGCCAACATGTTAGCCCTCTGTTTGCCTACACGTACGTTCTTGTCACTGGTGAAGGGGCATCAAAGGGTTAATTTATATTTTATTTATAAATAAGAGAGTGTTATTCCAGTAGATGCATATCCGTTATCGATTATTTATGTAACATATGCATGCAAGTAAAATGGTTTTACATTAAATTTACTGTAACCCACATATGCAATGTATCAAAAATATTCATGTTATCGGTTTGCTTGCGAAAGGTTTTAGTAGATGCCATACCTTTACCTATAATTAGCAAGCAATATATTGCCCCGCGTTACCATACTTATCAATATATTTGGCGTATATTCACACTATTCTGGCCACTAGCCAATCAGCGTATTAATTTAGTAAATATATATTTATGACGACAAGATAAATAAATGCGTAGATAGCACTATTGTACCAGTATTATAAGTTTTTTATAGACTTTTAAACTGCTTAGTTCCCAATCCCAAAATATGTGAAAAGTTCCACCTGACTGGGAGATTATCGTGGTATATAGGGAGTTATAAATTACTTATTGCAATGAGTGGGAGGTAGTGTGGGTTCATATTTGAAACACATGTCGTTTTTCAGCTGGTTATAATACTATTATCCCCAATCATGCTTGATAACATAAGTCATAGATTTTCATGATGTGCATTATTTTGAGTATTCAAATGTCATGTGTTTTTCCACTACGTCATTCACGTAAAGGTTATAAAATCCAGACATAATTTTAAGCACATATTTCCTGAAAACGTCAATTGGTGTACCCTATTTGTCATACTAATTAAAAAAATTCCCATTGGACCCGTTACTTTTGATTTTTTACATAGTAAACTAAGACACATTTAACTATCTAAAGTGCCCTTGATGAATTATGATTTCTTTTTTGATAAATCAGCATAACATGCTTATCAAGTAATCCGAATGCAGTGTTAAAACTGCGTTATACCCTGACTTTAATATCCAACAACAGCTGCATTAAAGGTGAGTTATTTATAGTAATAGTGACCGTGATGGTGAAAAAGTAAATGGCATCAGTGCCAATCATGAATATTCTTGCAATATTACTGGTGACTGTTGGGAGTACATGTACGTTTATATTATCATTTTAAACGCAAAAGTTGACTTTAAATCGTAACTCCGTGTTTCCTGTGGCAATACCAATTGTTAAGAAACTTAGTTAAATAATTTCTTTGTAATTTCCTTGTTTTATTTTTTTTTTGCAGGAAAATAAACGCAGCGACTTTACGCTTAATGGACAGAATATCTCAGAATTAACTGTCGGACCTACACAAACTTGTTACTTTAATTAAACTTCATGTCAATAACATTGTTGATCGGCGAATTTCGGATGAGTTTCCCTTAATTATCGCCACATTCCATTTTAAAATAGCTCCACTTATTTCGTTGTAGTCCAGTGGAATTGTTTTCAGATAAAACGATTATATGTTGATACTACTTCCACAACACAAATAAATTTAATTCCATTCTTACCTATACTAAAAAGAGACTCATGGATGTAATTACTGGAAGTTATGTAATCATACGTTCCATCAGTTTCTCAATTTGTTTGACGATTTTTTGTAATAAATTAATCGAGAGTAATTGAACAAATATGAAATATATATACAGAGACCGACAGGCAGACAGACATTTAGACAGACAGACATTTAGACAGACAGACAGACAGATACAGAGACAGAGAGAGAGACAGAGACAGAGACACAAAGACAGACATAGATAAAGACAAACGTGTGTTTTTCTAATTGCTTTTCCAAACGTTACTATCTTACCTTTTAGTAGAACGAATATAGAATGGCTTCTTTGAAGAAGTCACAGTAACATGTAAGGATGACCATTACGGTCATAAACCTTTTACTCATCTGTAAAATTTGTAGGCATAACCAGAAGTGTTTCAAAAAGGAGTTGTGCCTATTTTTATTTATACTTTCATTTTCCCATTCTGTCATCAGTTTAGCTGGCGCTTGTTTTATCCCAGTAATTTGCATGCACGTTTTAAATAAAACAGATTTAGTTATTTGACAAGAAAACGCTTGGTGATAAAAAGGGTATGATTTAGACAATGTTTACGACAAAGTTGTTGTTCCAAAGTATTATACTTCTGTAGAAACTAATAACATCCGACATCTTTAAAAGAAAAGTCACTTGTAAACATTGGACATGGATAATTACATTGGGCATGGATAATTATAACTAAACAGTAAATCGAGAACCTATGGGCGCATTACGATACTATACATTCTTTGAAACTACTGAATACAAAATTATGCATCTTGTCTGAAGCCAGCTTCCATAGAATTTATTGCAAGCCCTCAATCTGCAGAATATGTTTATTAGTTCTATGATTATTGGAGTAGTAGAGAGATGTTCTTAAATGCAGGCTTAACAGCTGAGGTTTAGAATTTGTAATGAACATAGTTTAACAATTTAAATACAGTATGTGGTATTGCTTATAGCACATCATGATATGACACAGAAGGACTCCGGATACATTACTTTAGGTCAGCCTGTTGTTCTCTAGAAAATGCGGAATGTGTCATTCATTCTATACTCAGTGAAGGCATCAATGAACCTGCTTCAAGCAGCATCTCTATTTAACTTATAATGTGGAAGGATAAATCCACCTAATAAACATAATTAAAAAGCTGACTAATTCAGACAGACAAATGTCGTGTATAATCTCACCTAGTTTCAGTGCTAATGTAACAAGGCTAATGAACGTGTCTGGTTAACTGGTAAATGTTAGTGCCAAACTGCATCGCACTGTTTTGCATAATGGTTTCTAATGAACAGGCGTCATACTTGATAAAGGAACACGTTGTTTTGATTTGAGCAGATCAGATAGAGTGTATTTTTATGAAACCGGAAGTTTCTTTCGACAATTCTCTTGTGTCTTATTTCGATCTTGTCATTATTTGAATTTTCTTCACGTTCATGACTAAGCTTTGCTTTGCATATTCTAAAGGAAAGGACAAATGATTGAACACAATATAACATCGTATGACGACCAGACCTGGTAGCGCAATCGGTAGAGCGTCGGCTCCCGGTACAGGAGCCCCCGGGATCGTTCCCGGGCCGCGACATATCAGAGTCGATAAATTGATAGTGGTATAGCTCCCTTGCTAACGCGCAAGCAAAAATAATGGTGGTTCAATGATCTGTTGGCCCGGTGTCAGGATATTGTGACTGGATGTGGTACCAGATGTTCACGGCATGCTACACACAGTGGAGGCAGCACTATATCTGAGTCAAGTGGACACCGTCTCCCGATGACTGAAATACTGTTAATTGGACGATAGACCCAATCAAAAAACATCGTATGACGCGTAATGTAAAGGACATTTTTACAAATATGTTCTTCTTTTAACCTCATTCTACACTGTTTTTGTTACATTTGTTTAAAATCTGAGCCATGTATAGATTTTCTTCTCTTGCCCAGTTAATTATAGCACTGCCTCTGTCGCCATCATTAAAAAAACAACTTTCAGTATACATTTTTCATCTGATAATATATATTTCTGTTTAGTTTGAATAATTCATGAAAACTGCAGACAAAAAAAAATGTTATGCAGTAACTAGAGATGTTAGGCATACTGACGTATTATTCCTGACGTTTCAATAGTTAGTCGTGACCAGTGTGTGTTTTAATGATTTAAAGATTTACTGAAGTATTTTTTCAGTAGAAATTAACCATACAAATCATCGATAAACTTTTTAACTTAACCTTAACTTAATTCAAAAATATATATAGCAAAGCCTGTCACACATTAGGGTGATACTTATATATCTTACAAAATATAGAAAAAAATAATATCTTCGAAATTAAGATAAGATTGTCTAAGAATTGCCTCAAGTGTGAACCATATTGTGTTGTTGTTGTTTTTTCAGCACAAGAAATCGACACCAGAGTAATGTTACGTAAGAACAAAATACCAATAAATGTGTTAATTTGAATTGCTCAAGTTAGAAGTAATGGGTATTTTTGCAACTTCAAAGAGCGGTAGAAAACGTTGCATTTACTGCTGGAGAAGGACTAAGTTTAATTTGTACTACTGATTACACTTTGGGTTTGATATGTAGACGAGCAGTCTTAACGCGCATACAAATAGAACTACATGATATCTTACTTATCTAAATACACAAGTATAACCTTCAAATGGTAGGACATCGATAGTCTAAGCAGACTGTTTTGCGTGGAATCCGATGGAGATAACTATCAAATCAGCAAAAGTAAGAGAAAATATATACGTTCATGAAAGTAAAGTGAGAACACATTATGAATAAAATGTGCATTTTTGATAATAAAAATTGATAAGCGGCATAAAGAAAAAAGTTACAGAAAATCATGTCTGCTACAGTTTCAAACGGAGAAAGTTACTATATTGCATTACATTTCAATCATTTAAACTGTCAAATAAACCGTGTAATCTGTCTTGTGCATGTACGTTTAATTTGTTTATTATTAATTTTTAATCTAAATTGTAAAAAAAATAAATATGTATAATAGCATTGATGAGTTGGTGGATAAACGTCTAAGTTCTGTTTAAGTTAAAGAATAAGAATATTTAAGACAAAGTCCTATGAGCATTGCAACATATACTAAAATTTGAAAAGACACAGGACCAATGTATTCGCATGCACGCCAAATGTAAAAGTGAGAACAAATCTGTAATGAGTTATTTAACAATAAAAGCAAAACCCGACAGTTACTTCCTTGGAACGGTCAGTCGGCAATATGGATCGACTGGGGTGCTTAAACCGGTTTTACAGAACTCTAACCTCGCACTTCCTGATGGATTTCTCAAATGCAATCAATGAAAAAAAACCCCAATCTATCCGAATAAATGTCCAAGCGCTGAGGTTTTGTTTGACAAGTTATGACGAAAGCACTGACGTCATTGTAAAATAGTGTCCATATAGTATTTAGGAGAGAGATTGGTTATATTTCGATTAGAAGACCTACAAAAAAACGTTAATTATAAATGAAATTCACTTTTAGGAACCAAAGTTCAATGTCCATCAAAGGAAATACACGTAACAATCCTTATAGGATGAATTAAATGACAACATAGATTATATGCACGGGGAGATTTTTTACGACCGCCACACTGCACAAGTAACATTGTTGTGATCATGAATAAGAATATAATTATAAGACAAAGTCATATGAGCATTGCAACATATACAAAAATTTGAAAAGACACAGGACCAAGGTATTAACATGCACGCCAAATGTAAAAGTGAGAACAAATCTGTGACGAGAACAAATCTGTGACGATTTATTTAACAATAAGCGAAAACCCGACAGTTACCGCCTTGGAAACGATAATTTAATTAAGGCAGTTTTTATTGCATATTTAGTATTCACTGATTCTAGAATCAATGAAATGCGATTTGAAATATGAGATATTAAACCATTAAAAGATTTAAGGTAATTTACACAAATCATTCAGCTAACTGCATTGTTACAGGTGTACTGCGTGAGAAGGTTCGTTTTTTTAATTGAATGTAGGTTATTATCAAGCATTTTTAGAAGTTCGTTTAATGGGTAATGCAGAACTAAACATGTTAACAGAAATGTTACATACCTTCGTTCAAATATGCTTTATCTTCTGATGATTTATTTTGCGACCAATCTGGGCGATGTATGGAATGCTAGAAGCATTCCACGGTTCTGTGTGTTTTCTGTAAATATGTTAGTAATTGCTGTATACTAAAAATAGACGGAAACATACCATCTACTTATGGTCGACCGGTTTGTGAGTGTTTGGGGATGATTTTTAACGAACATTGCCAGGGGTTTACAGGCGACGGGTCTGGGATCGATCTACGAATGGTTGGCGATCGGTCGCCATAAACATAATTTATACGTAAACATTTGACGAGTGCACATCCTTTAACTTCTGAGAGAGGATGTAGATACATTTCTTGGAAGAATAATGTTAGAATTTGAATCCTTATAAGTGGGTTGATTGTTACAATAACAAGAGGAAACAAATGATGCTGCAATAGATACTCTAATCCATCACAGACATAGAATAAGAAGATAGCTTATGATGTACTGATGCAACTTTAGATAACTAGAAGTACGAAAATTTCCACGCATTCCCTTTACATCCATTGCAATTATCGTATGGCGTTTGTGCGAATATTGCGATTAGACATGCGATCATTTCGATCAATGATCACAACCAGTCGCTAGGTTGGTATGACATGGGTTTTGTTACTTATGTCCAATTAAGCATGTACGACGTATACAAAGTCTATGGGCAGGTAACTTGGCATACAGGGTGTCCCAAAAGTAAGGTAACACATATAAAGCTTCATAACTTTGCTAATTTTTAACCCATTTTCTTCAGAAAACTTTCATTTGAAGCACAATTCAAAGAAATTATGTTTCCCGCACTTTGAGACGTCGTGCGTGCGCAAAAATGACTTCATTATTAACATCAATTTTATCCCATCAAAATGGCGTCGCGGCTTACCTATGCGTCACTCACGTCTGTGGTAAAAGCATATTATGAATCAAAATCTCCAATATTTGTGCAAAGAAAATTTCAACATAAATTTTAAAAAGATGCATCAAGCAGAAAACACATCTGCTCAATCGTACAGAAGTTTGAAAGCTCGGGGGCACTATTCGATGAACACAAATGAGGAAGACCGAAAAACTCACGCAGGGCGGAAAACATCTCAGCTTTGAATAGGACTTTTATTGACCGTCCAGCTAAGTCTAATAGAAGAGCTTCATCGGAACAAGATTTGTTGAAATCGTCAGTACACAGAATGTTGAACTTTGATTTGAAATTATTTCCATATAAGATCCAAATTAAGCAATCGCTGTTGTTTGGAGATCAAGTTAAACGCTTAGACTTTCGTCAGTGGGCATCCAGAAAACTTAAGAAAGTTCTAACGCATTTTCAAACGTATGGTTCTCCGATGAATGTCATTTCCTACTATCCTGCTACGTGATAAAACAAAACATGCGTTGATGGTCTTCTGAACAACCATATGAATTTACCGAGCGCCCCCTGCATAGTGAGAAAGTTACCATATGGTGTGCGATGTCGTCTTTGGGAATCATAGGGCCGTATGTTGTCACCGACACCGTAAACAGTGAGCGTTACCTGTGTCTGCTGAGGACAAAGTGTATACCTGCGCTTAAAAGACTTGGGTGCAACATAAATGATCAGTGATTCTTGCTACGCCCCACCCCGCGAATGTTGTGCTTGACTATCTTTTTGAAAACTTCGGCGAACATGTGCTGTCTAGGAAATACTCCGAGAAGAAGGAACAAACATACAATTAATATATTAGCCAAGATATGAGAGTTTATAAGTGTTACTTTACTTTTGGGACACCCTGTACATGTACGATTTGTACTTGTCAAAACCAGATTTGTTATTTGTCCATAACAGATGCCCTGTTTATATTTGCTAATTTCTGTGTATACGAATGTGATGAATATTATATTATACAAATAAAGACTAGTGTTAAGGTCAATATATATATTTTAAGGATCTAAGTAATGTGATATTAACCGAAGACGCAGTCCTTAAAACTATCTATTGACCGAAACATATGTCTTTGTTTTATCAGATACCTTATGAAAGTTGTTTTTTGTACAAGGATAATTTGCGTTTTTTATTTTAAATACAAAACATCGAAGGATGTCGATCCAAGTCGTCAGTTAATTGCCTCAAAATCTGTTGTCACTTTTTTTATAATATACCAAGGTTACATCATTTGTTTTGTTATATGTTTTGGCATTAGCTACAAAAGGTTTTCTTACATTTTAATATATAAAATTATATATTATTTATATAATAATATAATTTATATAATAATAATTATTTATATTATATATACATGTGTACAAAAAATATAATCTATCAATGTAACTTTAGACATTGCATCGCAATATCGTCGTTTTCCTTCATATCGTTTATTTAATATTCGATTTATTTCTTTACTAAACGCAATGTTATTTAAGAACACGATCGTCAGTACCACTTGAAAACATTCCAGAGTCAATTCTGAGTCAATATCATTTATCCCAATTCACCTTAAGAACAGACTAAGCTTTTTAAACATTAGGCATTTTCAATGTTCAGAAAGAAAGTACACATTGAAATATGCTTATAACGCGTAGTACTTAATCATCTTGTTCATGACATAATAAAGTGTATTTCTCTAAGATCCATTGCGTATTATACAATTTAAGATATTGCGAAAATTGATGATACGTGTTAATGACGAAAATTGCTGGCAAGCGTTTCGTTAAGAGAAAATTAAACTTTCATAAACATGCACAGTCGTACTTCTATAATGCAAACATTGACGCAGGATATCTACATGTAAACATGTATAATTAGTGTTTCTGGTTTGTTCTGTGAAAGGACAAAATGTTAACATATTTATTTCCAGTATAAAATGTGGTTCAGTATCAAAAGCCATCATCATCTAATTGAATCTTATCCTAAAGCTTAAGACAGTGGAATTTTCACTAGGATGCATGAAATGCAAACGTAATTTGTGAATAAAAGACGAATATCAATAATTAATGTGATGCATATTCTGTGTGCCTCGTTAACCCAATTAACGTTATCCCTTTTAATGCTTTTGGTCGGATTTAACAGTACCAAAAATATTGCCCTAATTACTTCCTGCGCATTTGAAATACGGGATTAAATTAGTTCCTGGTGTGAAGTTTGTGCTTTCTTAGGTACTTATATCCTTTACTAATGTTTTATTGTTACTTGATGCGGAAGTTGTGCTTTGAAATTGACTTTGATGATTGGGAGTTTATGGTATTTTACTGCACTCGTGTTATGTACGATCGTTCAAACGTATAGTAAAATTATTTTCATGATTTATAATTATAAATTGATTAAAGATCATTTATCAAGGGCACCAATATATAAATTTAAATCTTCAATATATATATATATATATATATATATATATATATATATATATATATATATATATATATATATATATATATATATATATATATATTGAATATTAAGTATACAATTACCATGATATATGGAACATAGTAAAGATAATCCTTTTTTATATATTTTTAATTATTTTCACCAAAATATTCGCATTTATGAAGTCTATAACACGTTTATATGTAACCCACCCAATATAATTTTTGATAGAAGAAATCAAATTGAAACCGATAGGGTTAAAAAAGGTCTAGCCTACCAGGTGTTGCATATGCCCCACCTTCGCCTACTACGCTTAGCAACAAGGAACTCGCACCACCGCCATTGTAACGCTATTAAAATTTACATCTTTTAAAGTTCACAAAATCTTTGGTCTGCACTTTGTTGTGACATCTCTTTTCACGATTATATCTGATGTGTTAATAACGCAGAAAAGTTGAAAAGTAACATATTGGACAGCTTAAGTAACAAAGTACTAGAAGTCATCCGATAGAATCAAATAAAATGGAAGATTTCCTAGGAACCAAAAAATAGCATCTGTATAAATTGATGAGTAGTTGAGTATGCCCCTCGTAATCGAGGTTTTTATACAACATGTTGCCTTATATTTAAATTTGTTGAATGTGGTTCGTTTGTTTTCTTTAGAAAATAAATAAGCTTTTTTTTCTGTGAGTATTGAAAATCAAAAATGACGAATGGGACCCTAAAGTCACAAAGGATCAGAACAGAAACGACACCTCTTTATATGCATGCATGCATTTTATTGATGAGCCATATGATCTTTTCATTTTCACATGATGCAGTAAATCGCGGTATTGAGAAATACATATAGCACTGTCGTTCACTATAATCAGTACATGTCTTGTAATATATTTTTTTATCTTTCACGGCAGTATGATATGTTATTTCTCCTATATGATCACGTATATGTATATTCAATACCACCGTCTTCACTTCGATAAGGGATTGCAGGGCGATGCAGAAAGCAGACTATGCACTCTGGCTATTGGCTCTAAGCGAAGTCTATTGGTCCTGTTCGTACTGTCGTTGTCGTTGTAAATATGATCAGTATTTTACTGAAACCGACAGCTTGTTGCAAGTTTAATCAATGTAATATACTAAATATTCTACTTTTCGTTGATATCAGAGACAATATAATTTCGATGTTTGGTATCAACAACTAATGTGTTGATATTTCCCATCCCATGTTGACTTGACTATCAAATAGAATATATGGCAAAACTGTATATAGATCAATAGATATATTACGAATGGTTTTATCTATATATTTAGAGTAGTTTAGTGCCAAAATTCTTATACACTTTATGTAATGTGTTTGTCAGTTAAAAATAAAGTTTACTTATGTATATGACCAAGTATATGAATACAATATCAAACTAGATCATGCTCTGAAGATTTCTTCTCTTAGGTTCAGGCTATCGCAAATCACTTACACATAAAGTGTATAATATAAGACATTTATCACAATACAATATCTGTTGGGTAGTCGTGTTTGCGAATAAAAACATGTAGCAATGCTATTTTACAATATGATATTTCAAACATGTAAGAAATAAAAACGTTCATCCTTTATCAGACCTTGCCTATGATTTTTACCTCATTCTAAATATATTACTTTTAACTGCACCATACACCCCTTCTAGAAAGAACTGCTACTGTAAGTAATGGGCGGTTTTAGCACTTCCTTGTGTTATTAACATTTTAACTATTAGGCTGCAAAATTAATCTACACTTACCCACTTTCCCATGCAGGGCAACATCGAGGTTCTTTAAGTGCCAAGCTTCCTAAATGGACTTGTCTCAATTATGCGTTCCATTCTTCAAAAGTATATTCAAGCATCTCAACCTTTTTTCAATCGTGGGAAATCTTCCGCATAAAAAGACGTAATGAAGGGCATGTTGTTTGTGTCCGTAGTCTCTCAACTTGCAAAACATGCATTTGTTGTAGAATCATCCCTATGTCTTGTAACGTTATCTGACTTGAAAAAATGGACTCTTTTTCAATTAGTGTAATATGTCAGCCTTTTTTTCGCAATCAAAAAAGTTAAACCCATATTCAATGACACAAAAACAATATAAGTATATTAGTATTATATGTAAACATTGTATCCTTTAAATATAAAATGCATTAACCTGTCATTCCTCCTATACTTTGCCATGAAACATCATTAAAGATATAAAAACTTCGCGATATAACTCGTACTTACTGTACCAATAAATAAGACGAAAGCACGGAAACATACGTTGTATCTATAATTATGCATTATATTATTGATAATTATGTTTATTTATATCATAGATAATTGAAGACCAAACGCGTATTATCTTGATCAACGTATAACCTTTTTTGAGACAGAAAGTATTTTGTTTGATAAGATTTTGTTCGATGTATAGTTTCAACATCATTACGCGGCTTTAACGTAGGCCCTTTCTAGTGCTGCATTAGCTGAACATCGACAACGAATTTACAATCTGACATATTGCTTACATCCCTTGTTGACAAAACGCTGATCTATCCATATGTTAGATCCGCCTAATATTTTACATATATTACTGCAATTCTGGCTGCTTTGCAGACCGTGTCCGATTAAGGTATTCTGATTATAGTAGCTTTTTATGAATATGTTTATTGTTAATGTTGTAAACACGAATCTGTTTAAGCTTAAACTTATTGGAGTCTTGATTATTCAATCCAATACAAACAGTTCATAATTGTGACAACATTTTAATGGAAGCAACAGTGTTGTTGGTGTTATAATTATTATACATAGTTATGTTTTCATGCAAGACCCGTCAAATTTATTGTATATATATTTCCTTTTAAATTTTTCATTGGATTTTTCTTGGAACTATATTTAAAAATTAACAAACGCTGGTTTTGTATACCTAGTTTAACGAATCGTCAAAATAAAACTTACCATATTGGACATGCATAAAATTATTTTTCGGATACAATATGCTGTAATGCTGTAATATATGTTCGCAAATAGAATCCCTATTAAAATCGGTGTTTTATAAGACTAACGTAAAAAGTGTTTTCATACAAAAAAACTAGCCTGCATAAAGATTGCAACGTGTTTACCGATGTTTTAAAGAGTATTGTGTAGTTAAAATCGTCAGGTTAAATGATTATGGTGAATAAAAAGCTTGAAAAATATTAAATTACCAGACCACCATACATCACTTTCATCAATACATGAACGTGGTTCTTTCATTTAAGTTTTAGGTATAAGCCGCAGATAAACGGTATATTGAGTACTTATCATGGTTTGCATTTGATGGTATTAGTATAATATACCACTGTAGCATGTGAACTCTTAAGCAAGTACTTATAGATGACAAGTCTGGCAAATGAATTTCCAACTTAACTCAACACAATTATTATTTTAGTACACAAATAAAATCATCAATACAGTTGACATATAAGTATAAAATGTATATGAGCAGTAGTCAAATAGATCTTTTTTTTTAAATTATGCGAGGCAGCAAACGGGACGAAACTGTCTTTGGACTAATGCCTGTTTTTATATAAAAGAAACAAAGTCAACCCTATTCGTGCCGAGATGGGCACTTTGACATTACAAATCATGCCTCTAGTGATGGTTCATTTAAAGGGTCTTTAATACATTCTTTATAAAAAAGCGACTGACTTTCCTTAAATGTTTATTTGCCATTATCGTAATATAAATAACTTTTGTAACTGAACTTTATTATGATTAAACACTAATGTACGTGATATGTAAAAAACAACAACATGATATAGCAGATAGAACCCGAGCGTTTACTACAACTCCAATCTCCTGATCAATTAACTTTAGTAGGAACAGTTAATAAAAATGCGCAAATAACATCACTTAAGCACTGATTTTATTAACTATATATCAATTTTGCTGAGATTCCAATCACCTTATCAGTTAAGTTAACTAAAAAAACACTTAATAACTAAATGCGAAAATACCACAACTTCAGCCTTGATTTTATTAATTATTTATTGATAAAGGTATTTGGAATGTTGTTTATCAGTGCCCGCAATATAATAGAATAATTTCTATCTGCTGAAAACGCATGATGGGAAACGGGACTCATGCAACACTTACATGTATTTAATAATAAGTAGTTGTACTTCGGCTTGATGCATATGCCATTTATCAGCAGGTATTAACTGAAAACTTAAATTCCCCTTATTAATTTATACTATAAATGAGACCTTCTCTGAAATTCTGTAGCAGTAATCACTCAATAAAACAAGTGTGCTGTGATAATTAGATAATTAAACATGATAACGCATAAAATCAAAGACCTTTCCCTTCAACGATGATTGCTTAAAGGTAATTCAAGTATATAATATAGTTATTTTGGCTTTAATCTTGACTTTCAGTACGACACGTTGTTTCTCTCATGATATTTTACCCAAAGTGTAGGGTCTTGATATCTTTTGTCTGCTGTGAATGTTTTTTTAAGCCCGTGACCGCAACTCATCACCATCACAGTAATTAGTTTTTCAAATACTGAATATACATATTTACTGATCATTTTTGACAATGTAACGACATTCTCCAGGTGTTTCTGTTAGATCCGCTGGCATTGCAACGGATCATTCTATGAAATTAACGTTCAGAATTATGATTCCGTTGTTATGATAAATTTTCAGTGCGTAGGACCTATTTTCTTGTCTTCTGTGTCAAAAGATCACTTATAATATCACATACAGTGTCCCATTATGCACGCGTAACTGTAATTTATGATTCCGATTGGTATATAAAATATGTTATCACATAATTCACATTGTTTTCCATTCAATATACCCATGTAATATACCCATGTAATATTTCTTATTACACTAGTGTAATACAGCTTTTCTTGCAATTTGATTGGCTAGCAGCTTTGCGTGACTATTTGGTATTAATCCGACGAGTTTGTAAACAAACTGGAAGACAATGACAACTCATTTTTCGTCGGTTTTCGTCGGTTCAAATGTCACGATTGATTATTAGTATAAATAAACTTGCCACCATCATGAGGCGTATAGCTAAGGCTTATGGACTTGCATCCGAAAGACGTCTGACCAACCACAGCACCCGGAAACTTTTAGTTCAAAAACTGTCCGAATATAACATCCCGGCAAAATCAGATTATGCTGATAAAAGGACACCGCAACATCCAACCAATTAATACCTGGCCTCATATTGGCGATAATCAACATAAAATGATATCGAACATCTTCACAAAGTCATACTGTTCTTACCAGCATGTGAATCAAGACTTGAATGTCCACAACGCGATGGTAACTTCACTGAATTCCGCCACAAATAACTAAAACATAACCGTCCACGGTGGCTTAAACAGCATCTTCGCAGGAAACCTTTTTATGGTGGAACTTTCAATATTAACATTCAGCTGCCTATGACACATCAAATGTAAATTCTACTGACGAGTCTGCAAGTCCACAATATAACAAACAGAAGAGAATTATCTCCACTTCGACACTGGCAGCGATGAGAATTAAATTTGAATAGTAACCTTCACACTAACCGCTAAGTAAACTTTCTGGGTGACGCACTTTCACGCGTTTACTGATTATTGTTATAAGTTATTCAGCTGAAATAGTCGATAAAACATATGACAATGACATGTTGTTTTTATTATGTATTAATATTAAATACGCATTAAAAGTTTGTCATCTTTTTTACTCTCAATTAAACACAATAAAATGGAACTATTTTGTGTAGCGCAACAATGAACTCAAACAGTCTTTGATGCGGTGTTTGGTTAAATGACGTCACAATATTGTTCTAATTTTTGAACCAGCATGTAGATCTACACGGGTACAGTACTGAAAATCATGAAATTGACAAACGGAACGGAGTGGAAATGGAAATGAAACGTTTTTCGTTGCCTGTTGAAACGGAAACGGAACGGAGTGGAAATGGAAATGCAACGGAGCGCTACAAACGCTTGAAACGGTGTAAACGGTATAAACGCTATAACTGGAGCGCTTGGAACGGTAGAAACGGTAGAAACGCAAAAATCGGAATGCTAGTAACGGAAGAGTTATTTTCACTACCGCTTCAAACGTTTCTAGGTCACCTGATTATTTATAGTAACATTCCAACCGTTTCTTTGTATGAAATAAATTTAAACGAACACAATAACTGGTTTCAATTTATCAACATAAACGCGCTACTTTGTGTTATCTGCAGAAAGAAATAACAAAAAAAATCTTAATTATTATCAAAAAAACCGTATTAATCAAAATTCGTACATTACAGTTCCGAAACCGCACAAGTTGTCCAAGTCATCGTGTATCGTCAAAACAGAAACTGCACTAAAAATCACTACGCACGATAAAACACACAATTTTACTATAAAATTGCCTTTCTGTCGAAACTGATATTTTAATTCTAATGAAAAGCTTAACATCCGCATTGAATCGACATTCTTAGTCTTCATCGTTTTGCATATGAAGATAGTGTATACACAGCTGACTTTACACGTATGCGCGCGCAATGTCGCAGCCTGAGTTTGAATTTTCGCTAATTACTTGATAGCTGCATGGTCCGTTCCCGGATTAACTTCGCCTATCATTTTTTGTGAGAATACTGATTAAAGTATTTGTCATTTACAAAGAATGCATTGCGTGATACAAATTAAACCTACTTAATAAAATTAAACGTTAACCAAAAGAATGTAAATATCTCATATAACACAAAACCATAAAACAACTAAACATAAAACAAACAAACAATGCTATGCATAATTGCAAGGTGTAACCCAATCAAGAACCAATTACATCCTCTCCGACACTCAGAGCCAACGACTGGTATAATCCTAATGTGCCACGTCTGAATAACGATAGATTTCCAAATAGTGCACGTATACAATCATCGATGACAGTTAAATGAAAAACAATCGTCCATTTACATGATAAATATCAAAGAAATAATCATCATTACCGCCATTAAATTCACATGATCATCATTATGATCCCATATTACCTGTATAATCGCCACTAATCATCATCATCAGTAGTAGCAGCAGCAGCAGCACCGCCGTCACGATCTACATCATAATTGTCATTAGCATCAACATCACCGTAACCGTTATTACCATTTTCATCATAATCATAAACAACATCGGTATCACCGTCATCATTATCGGCAGAAGCAGCAGTAGCAGCATCACCGTCATCAGCATCATCATTTCTTTAGTCACAGAGGTATGGATATGTAGTTTAATTTATCTTGCCTTTTTGTCAAGCAAAGTTTCGTATGCTTCTAATCTTAATTGTTATACATCTTATAATGAAGAATGGTGTAAATTTGGACATTGGTGTCAAAATTCCCATTTCTAAATGCATAGTTCCCATAATGCGCTATTATGTATATATGATTAATCGGAACCGCGATTAAAAATCTGCATAAAACTTTGACTTTATTGGAATAGCAACTATTTGAATGAAGGGCTACACGCCTGCTTATTTCATGACCCCGCCATTTTCCCATTCATGGCTTAAATGTTCTATGCCAATTGGTGGTCTAAAGTGGGCCCTACCGGGAACTTAATTTGTGTACCCATTTAAGGATGGAAATGTATTAATTTAAAGTATATCTTTTTCTAAATTCATATTATGTTTCTTCTTGCGCATGGGTCCATTTCATACCTTCATAAAGTATTACTCTAACTCAATCCCCAATTTTAATACATGAGCGGACACCCATCTAATAAAGCTAATTGGCAGATTTATGACACCTTGTTTGTCTAGTGGACAGGAAGTGTGACCGTGTTTTGGCGCCTTTTCCCCTTTGTAAGAACACATGCATCCGCTATGCAGCTGTGAAAATGTCACCATGTGGCAGTCGTGTGGTTTATGACCTGGTGTTTTATAATTGAAATTTGAGTTTTTTTGCGTAAAACAGGTTAGTAGTGAAACATTTTATCGTGATTAGCCTAATATTAACTAAAGCGCAGTTTCCTGTTGTTTCGGCTGATTCAGGAGGGTAGTTATGTGTCTGCGATTTTCCTCTGGGTGGCTGACACTGAATAGCCTCGTCGCAAACAATCTATTGCCGATTCCTTTATATGTAATGGAAGACTTTTGCCTCTCCCCAGAATGTTTACTTCTTTCGTCATTTTGCAAACACACCGGAAGTACTTTACATTAAGAAATTTATTAAACGAATTTTTTTTATCAAAATCGCAACGGAGCGAAATGGAACGATTGAAACGATAGAAACGGAAGAAACGATAGAAACGCTGGAAGCGTTTGAAATGCAGCGCTGGAAACGAATAAAACGAAATGGAAACGCAACGGAAGCGGAATGGAAACGGAGCGGCGAACGCTTCCAACTGAAATGGAAACGAAACGGAGTGAAAACGGGAAAATTGTCAATTTCGTAATTTTCAGTACTGTATTTGTTTCTAGTAAAAGAGCACGTAAATCATGTGATAAAAAGAATATGACACTCTTTGTTATTTAATACAAACATTTATTAAACTCGTCTAGGCAAAATGATATTAAACTCGCCGAGGCTCGTTAATATCATTTTTTCCTGAACTCGTTTAATAAATGTTTGTATCAAATAACAACTCATGTCAGGCCCTCTATATTTCTGATAAAGGCGAACAAACTTACTGAACTATATAGGATAAACGTTACCGAATAATTGCTGTATATAATATAAAATGAAGGCTAACTAAAGAATGAGTCTCAAATACAAGAAATGCCCGAAAAAGCGATGCAAACATTTTTCTCAAATCCGATATTTGATTACTAAATAGGTACAACTTATTAGTATTAACATAACTTATAAAAATTGTTAAATTAATTAAATTAAGTACAATCAACAATGGTTTATGAACATCGTGAAAGCTTTAAACAGAATGCATAGTCAGAATAGCATTCATTTACACTAGTTATATCTACCCATTATCAAAATCTATTTGATATTGCAAATATAGAAACACATGTCCGTGTAATAAATATATTCTGCTAAAAGGATATCTCATTTAATGTATAGACAATAATTGCGGAGCATGGACAAACTACTTCGAATGTCGGCAAAGTGCAATGTTATTCAGAAGCAGCGACCAAAGTTTTTCTTATTGACATCATTGTCACCACATTTTATCTCCGTGGCTTCTGAACTGTATAGAGAGCTTCTTCTTGGAGTACTGCGTCTGTGGTTTATTCGACGGCTTCACCATTAAGTCAAATGCAGAATCGGCTGCATAACCTGTTTTCTTAAATCGAAACCCAGTGTGATGTTTTAAATGTCAAACCTCTTTCGTTTCTTACTAATTTATTACTAAGTGCTTTGTTTATAAAACAAGTTAGAAGTTTGTTTTAAGCATAATAATTTTTTTCTGATTGTGAGAAAATACCGGCCTTAACAGATCAAGCGAATTGAACGCTGTATGTTTCAATTATCTTTAAAGGCACGCGTTAATGTAACTCTTATATTCTTGTCTGAAATCGATATATGACTTTCAAAATAATGCATAGGCTTAAAACCTTTAAACATCACTTGATTCTCATTTTATTTGTTATTTATGTTGTATGTTTATCTTCATTGATCATGGTATTCTCCCTTTATGCACTTGAGAAGCATCAAAGCTAGATGTGGGACAAAAAAACCCTATAAATCCTTATCTAGTTCTCCTTTTTCAGTAAGATGTTGAGATTAATAAAACTTCTGAAAACACATAATTACGCTATTATTACAATCTTATCGTGATTGACATGTGTATCTGTATTGACATGAAGGCGTCTTTGTCCTTTCAAAAATGGATTCATCGCATAGATTTTCGTTACTCCATTTTATTTTCGTGCAAAATATTAATACACATAAATATTATATATTATTATACCTACAAGGACAATTACATGTTTATAGCAGATGACATAACCGAAATAAATTGTACGTATTGTTTTTACATTTTCAATATCGCTACGTTTTATAGCAATATCAGTACATCAATACAGCGAAATTGTTCTACGTTTGAAAAGCAAATTTAAATGTCACTGCATGAAGACAAATCAAATGTAGCGACGTTGACAGTCACAAATATATAAATTTTCGCCGTAAAAAAAAATATGTTTAGCCTTCAACAATAATGCGCTATTTTAATATAATAATATAATAGTTCCTATGAGAATTGTCACGAATGTATAATAATGAGCTACTTCTAGACAAAGGCTCATACAAGTAAAAGTCAAAATGACAAAACACTGAGACGAAACATAACACACAAACAGAAAGCCAACAATTTCCGCCTTAAAAAGTTGAATCTATAAAGGAACCGACGGGGTTGCTTTATCTGGGTTTTTGGAGCTCTCAATCTTCGCAAAAGAAACGTTATTATGATTTCATACATCACATACAAAGCATTTACATATACTTGTTTTAAGGCAATGCTATTGCAGTTAGATAACTATGTATTTTCAATGCATTTGTAAGAAAAAAAATGTATTGGCCTTTGTGAAGAAAGTTATGCCATCAGTTAAATCGCCATGAATAAGTGCATACTATTTGTAGTTTTTTCAGTATGTTGCAAATGTGAAACAAGTGCAAAGTAATCGGAATAGAAATGTACAGCTGCAGTTTGAAAAACAGAAAGATATTGCGTGATGTTTAGTTAAATGCTTTTGGTTGGCTGTTGCGTTCATCGCACTGACAAGATAATGGTCATATAAGTGAAAAGCATTTATTATTGGCGGAGGACGACCCCAAACATCTGGATAGAATCATTGGCTCACCGCAAGCTTACTTCAATAACCACTGACACATAAAAAATATAACAAATATGAGGTTTAAATGTAATAACAGGACATTTTTAGTAATTGCGTCAATTAATAAAGAGGAATTGAAGTAATCATAGCTGTATATAAAACACAACCTGTGACTAAAATATTAAGAAAAACTGGCGCTATATAAAGCTATTTATTGCCAAATTTGGACAGAGTAGGCCGATATCTACTTGCAATTACAAACATATATACGATTGGCTCTTTCTTTTTATTTACTTTATTTATTATCTAAAATACCCATATTTATTTACCATAATTATCTGACATCATCTTTCCTTCGATTGTCATAATATTTCTAGGTGGATAACAAGTTATTTTAGATTAATTTATGGTTAAGACAATTCTATCCCGTGAAGGAACTATTGATGCTCACCTCAGCTACTAGATAAGAACAATAACCAAAACAATAAATACGTTTTATGCGAACGAGTACTTTGTGAAACCGATTTTGACCTCTACAACAAATCTATCTCTTCAAAAAAAAAAACGATCTATGAGGTATAATACTTTCACATTATCCTTAAATGTCATATTATTTTGCAAGTGAAATCAATCCATACTTATATATTGTCATCAACTGTATACATGTAATTATTGTTTATAAGTACCCTAATCTTGATAAGCAAAGACACAATAGTAATGCCTAATGAAACGTATGTCGCATTTCGTTTTTGTCGGTCGTAACATTGCACATGCCATCGTCTATGTATGTATGTAATTTTCTGTCATCATCAGAACGGGGCATGCTCTTTGTGTAATAAAATAATAAAACACGCCACGATTTTTAAATACCATTGGCGTCGAATTTAGTTATATCGACCATTTGACGCATTCGTTCTACAAAACAAACACGATGTCTACCGCTTGATACATATCCTGCTACGTGTTTCACCAGCGGCATTCAGATGTACGAAGTGAAGAAGTAGACGGTTATAATATTTCGGAGTGTTAAAACCACTTAAATCAATTAGGCTGCAAATTTAATCTCCACACTTTCAATTTGCAAGAACGAAAAGAAAACCCCTAACATTTTAAATGTCATACTTTTGAAAGGTTTGCTTGTTTATATCGGTGTTATATTCAAATGTATGATCATGCATCTTAAAATGTGATGGGCGTGGGAAATTATTCGACGTTACAGACGTACACTCTTAGGATTTATGTTCAGTTATTTGATCAAAACGTGTATTATAGTACGATGGTCCTGTACCGAATGCTAGACATACTTGTAGAATTAATTGAAGTACTGCACCCTTCGTTATTCTTAATTGACAAACATAAGCTGCGATAATGGTTTCATATTTTTATATCTAGACCTTAGCATAATAATACAGTCCTTTAACTACAAATTCTATATTACATTTCACCATTAAGATAAATGAGGACTACAAACAGGTATTATTTATAAACACTTTTGACCTCTTGTGAGACTTAAGCAAAATTATATCTCATTCACACAGGTTGATTTGTTTTGTTTGAGTGTTTGTTTGCTTGATTTGTTGCTGTTTGTTGTTGTTTTTTTAATTTTTCTTGGTTTGTTGTTCCAAAAATTGTCCTGTTACCCGAAAGATGATGTTCACGTGGGGAAGACGCATAGAGTAATGCATTCATTTTATTTAGTAATACGACAACCTTTAGCAGATTATAAAGTCCTTAAATACATATGAGGTTGACTAGTTGTCATATGTACAAGGAAACTGAAGTAGTTAATACGTACTGATTGCACAAACTGATCAATCAGTGGTTGTAATTTTTTTTTAATTTTTAAACATCTTAAAATATTTTATTTAGTATATACCAATACGAAGCTCATGAACAAATTTAAATAGATACAAACATTCCATTTTCTAGCGTACGTAGTTATGTTTCATTCTTAGTTCCTCATAATTCAGCTCCAAAGGATACGTTATTTTCGTACACATATTTATTTTATATTTTGAATTAATATAGATTCACACCATGATGCAGAGTAGAAAAAAAAATATCATATACAATGTTCATCTATCATAATCGCTTTAACGTGACTACATTTGTATGGCCTAAACACTCAATACCATTGCATTTTATAAATTTGGTTGTTTGAATTCAATACACGTATGAAGGCATTCCATGGTTAGATTTTGCCTATGGACGCATCTTATATATAAATGCTTATGACGTACACATGGCTCTATGCTCTGTCGTGTCATTCTTTTTGCTGATTTATCCGCCAGTCCCAAGAGTAAACCACAATGGGTTTATTCTTAACATCATTCATGCTGGAGAATATATATATGTTGCAGAGGAGTCTTTCTTGACCAGTTATTGTCATGAGGAAAAGATGAATGATTTAAAAGGTCTTAGACATTCTGCACATATTATTCATTGCATTTTTTATATATGCAAATCACATTTAAGACTAGTAAAAGAAATTAGATATTTTATTATTTTCTACCTTGATATATATATATATATATATATATATATATATATATATATATATATATATATATATATATATATAAAACAATAAAAAAATCATAGAATTAAACAGGTTATGAATGAGAATAAATGATTATTCCGTATCGAATAACCCTACAGATTGGCATTTTTATTTAAAACCATTATTTTAAGTAAGTTTCACATGTTCATGTATGAATATACATACGTCAGTGGACATCAAGAAAACTTGAAGAAAGTTCGTACGCATTTTCAAACGTATGGTTCTCCGATGAATGTCATTTCCTACAATCTTGCTAAGTGAAAAACAAAACATGTGTTGTTGGTCTTGTGAACAACCATATGAATTTACCGAGCGCCCCCTGCATAGAGAGAAAGTTACCATATGGTGTGCGATGTCGTCTTTGGGAATCATAGGGCCGTATGTTGTCACAGACACCGTAAACAGTGAGCATTACCTGTGTCTGCTGAGGCAGAGTTTATGCCTGCGCTTAAAAGACTTGGGTGCAACATAAATGAACAGTGATTCTTGCAAGGTAAAGCTACGCCCCACACCGCTAATGTTGTGCGTGACTACCTTTTTGAAAACTTTGTCGAACATGTGCTGTCAAGGAAATACCCCGAGAAGGAGTGTGGAGTTACATGGCCCTTGCACAGCCCAGACTTGAACCCACTAAACTATTGTCTGTGGGAAAACTTTAAGTCTAAAGTGTATTGCCTGAAGCCAGTAAATGTTGCATGTAGGAAGATCACAAAGGACACAATTTCGAAGCAGTGATTACAATCTTTAGCGTGTGAGTAAACGAGGGAAAGCGACACAAGGTACGTTACCTGGAGAACGTTATTAACTATTAAGATGACGTCAGTAACGAAAACAGGTGTGTTTTATTTATCGTACATAAAAAAGTAATAAATTGTATGATATTTCAGTCTTTTATTATTATTTTATTTTATTTCTACGCATAACCTTCTGTACAGCAAACGATGGAACAAACATACAATTAATAAATTAGCCAAGGTATGAGAGTTTATAAGTGTTACCTTACTTTTGGGACACCGTGTACATGTACGATTTGTACTTGTCAAAACCAGATTTGTTATTTGTCCAAAACAGATGCCCTGTTTATATTTGCTCATTTCTGTGTATACGAATGTGATGAATATTATATTATACAAATAAAAACTAATGTTGAGGTCAATATATATTTTTAGGACCTAAGTAATGTGATATTAACCGAAGACGCAGTCCTAAAACTATCTATTGACCAAAACATATGTTTTTGTTATATCAGATACCTTATGAAAGTAGGATATCTACATGTATACATGTATTATCAGTGTTTCTGGTTTGTTCTGAGAAAGGATAAAATGTTAACATTTATTTCCAGTATAAAATGCGGTTCAGTATCAAAAGCCATCATCATCTAATTGAATCTTATCCTAATCAATTAGACAGTGGAATTTTCACTTAGATGCATGAAATGCAAACGTAATTTGTGAATAAAAGACGAATATCAATAATTAATGTGATGCATATTCTGTGTGCCTCGTTAACCCAATTAACGTTATCCCTTTTAATGCTTTTGGTCGGATTTAACATTACCAAAGTTATTGCCCTAATTACTTCCTGCGCAGTTGAAATACGGACTTAAATTAGTTCCTGGTGTGAAGTTTGTGCTTTCTTAGGTACTTATATCGTTTACTAATGTTTAATTGTTACTTGATGCGGAAGTTGTGCTTTGAAATTGCCTTTGATGATTGTGGGTTTATGGTATTTTACTGCACTCGTGTTATGTACGATCGTTCAAACGTATAGTAAAATTATTTTCATGATTTATAATTATAATTTGATTAAAGATCAATTATCGAGGGCACCAAGATATAAATTTAAATCTTCGATATATGTATTGAATATTAAGTATACAATTACCACGCTATATGGAACATTATAAAGTTACCCTATATATATATATATATATATATATATATATATATATATATATATATATATATATATATATATATATATATATATATATATATATATATATATATATATATATATATATATATATATATATATATATATATATATATATATATATATATCTATATATATATATATATGTACATATGTAACCCACGCAATATCGTTTTTGATAGAAGAAATCAAATTGAAACCGATAGAGTTAAAAAAAGGTCTTGCCTACCCGGTGTTGTAAATGTCCCACTTACGCCTACCACGCTCCGCAACAAGGAACTCGCACCACCGCATTTGTAACGCTATAAAAATTTACATCTTTTAAAGTTCACAAAATCTTTGGTCTGCACTTTGTTGTGACATCTCTTTTCACGATTTTATCTGATGCGTTAATTACGCAGGAAAGTTAAAAAGTAACATGTTGGACAGCTTCAATAACAAAGTACTAGAAGTCATCCGATAGAATCAAATAAAATGGAAGATTTCTTAGGAACCAAAGAAAATAGCATCTGTATAAATTGATGAGTAATTGAGTATGCCCCTCGTAATCGAGGTTTTTATACAACAAGTTGCCTTACATTTAAATTTGTTTGTTGTGGTTTGTTTGTTTTCTTTAGAAAATGAAGAAGCTCTTTTTTTCTGTGTGTTTTGAAAATAAAAAATGACGAATGGGACCTTAAAGTCACATTACGATCAGAATCTGACGACACCTTTTCATATGCACGCATGCATTTTATTAATGAGCCATATGATTCTTTCATTTTCACAACATGCAGTAAATCGCGGTATTGAGAAATACATATAGCACTGTCTTTCACTTTTATCAGTACATGTATTGTGATCTATTTTGTTATCTTTCACAGCAGTATGATATGTAGTTCCTCTCATATGATCACGTTTATGTATATTTGTATTTTTTTTTTGCATTTTGGGTTTTACGGCACACCGACACTTGATAGGTCATACTTATGTATATTCAATACCACCCTCTTCACTTCGATAAGGGATTGCAGGGCGATGCAGAAAGCAGACTATGCACTCTGGCTATTGGCTCTAAGCGAAGTCTATTGGTCCTGTTCGTACTGTCGTTGTCGTTGTAAATATGATCAGTATTTTACTGAAACCGACAGCTTGTTGCAAGTTTTATCAATTTAATAAACTAAATATTCTACTTTTCGTTGATATTAGAGACAATATAATTTCGATGTTTGATATCAACAACTAATGTGTTGATATTTCCCAACCCATGTTGACTGGACTATCAAATAGAATATCTGGCAAAACTGTATATAGATCAATGAATATATTACGAATGGTTTTATCTATAGATTTAGAGTACCTTAGTGTAAAAATTCTTATACACTTTTTTGTAATGTGTTTGTCAGTTACAAATAAAGTTTACTTATGTATATGCCCAAGAACTACACATTTATATGAATGAACTATCAAACTAGATCATGCTCTGCAGATTTCTTCTCTTAGGTTCAGGCTATCGCAAATCACTTACACATAAAGTGTATAATATAAGACATTTATCACAATACAATATCTGTTGGGTAGTCGTGTTTGCGAATAAATCGCAATGCTATTTTACAACATGGTATTTCAAACATGTTAGAAATAAAAAAAAAGTTCATCCGTTATCAGGCTTTGCCCTTTATTTTTACCTCAGTCTAAATATATGCCTTTTAACTGCACCATACACCCTTTCTAGAAAGAACTGCTACTGTAAGTAATGGACGGTTTTAGCATTTCCTTGTGTTAAAACCACATTTTAACTAATTAGGCTGCAATATTAATTTACATGTACACTTACCCCATGCAGGGCAACATCGAGGTTCTTTAAGTGCCTAGCGTCCTAAATGGACTTGTCTCAATTATGCGCTTCATTCTTCAAAAGTATATTTAAGCATCGCAACTTTTTTTCAATCGTGGGAAATCTTCCGCAATAAAAGACGTAATGAAGGGCATGCTGCTTGTGTCCGTAGTCTCTCAACTTGCAAAACATGCATTTGTTGAAGAATCATCCCTATGTCTTGTAACGTTATCTGACTTGAAAAAAATGAACGCGTGTTTTCAATTAGTGTAATATGACAGCCTCTTTTTCGCAATCAAGAACGTTAAACCCATATTCAATGACACAAAAACAATATAAGTATATTAATATTATATGTAAACATTGTATCCTTAAAATGTAAAATGCAATAACCTGTCATTCCTCCTATACTTTGCCATGAAATATCATTATAGATATAAAAACTTCGCGATATAACTCGTACTTACAGCACCAATAAATAAGACGAAACCATTTAACATTCATAAAAATATTGTATAAAACATTTACGCATAGTTAGGCTGATTAAGACTTCTCGACATGCTATTTCTTGTACCACATCTTTTCATGCTCTGTAAATCATTTAGATGAAAACATAAAGAATCCGCCATTAAGATTACCAAACCAGTTTAATAAGAATTTTGTGACAAACCCTTTGAGATTATCTTAAGATTGGCATGTTTCGCCCACGCCGATACTACATAGACAGATAACCATTATTTAGGAGCACGGAAACATACGTTGTATCTACAATTCAGCATTATATTATTGATAATTATGTTTATTTATATCATAGATAGTGGAAGACCAAACTCATATTATCTTAATTAACGTATAACCGATTTTGAGACAGAAAGTATTTTGTTCGATGTATAGTTTCAACATCATTACGCGGCTTTAACATAGGCCCTTTCTAGTGCTGCATTAGCTGAACATCTACAAAGAAACTACAATCTGACATATTGCTTACATCCCTTGTTGACAAAACGCTGATCTATCCACATGTTAGATCCACCTAATATTTTTACATATACTACTGCAATTTTGACTGCTTTGCAGACCGTGCCCGATTAAGGTATTCTGATCCAAAAGTAGCTTTAATGAATATGTTAATTATTCATGTCATATAATTTATCTTAAGTATTCATTTCGCAAACGCGTATCTGTTTAAGGTTAAACTTATCGGAGTCCTGATTATTCAATCAAATACAAACAGTTCATAGTTGTGACAACATTTTAATGGAAGCAACAGTGTTGTTTGTGTTATCATTAGTATACATAGTTATGTTTTCATGCAAGACCCGTCAAATTTATTGTATATATATTTCCTTTTAAATATTTTCGGAGCTATGTTTAAAAATTAACAAACGCTGGATTTGTATACCTACTTTAACGAATCGTCAAAATAAAACAAACTTACCATATTAGATACAAACGAGTGGACATGCATACGATTATTTTTCGGATACAATATAACAATGCTTGTTGCAGGTATGTGTAAACGAGATCGCAACTGCAAAAACAATCTTTAATTGAACAATCATTATAATGAACAATCATTATGAATATGCTGAATTAGAAAAACAAAGGTAATATCATAACATTATTTGTTCCCGTATTCAGTTCTACTCGTGTACCCGTACAGCACGTGCTTCTAGCTCGATTGCAGCAGTTATACTCGATTGGTGAACTACTTTCCAGAAAATTTAAAATGATCAATGTACCTAAGCACAGCCAACTAACACACGAAACATTTTTACGGGTCGTCGATGTCCTTTGTCACATTTACTTTAATTTTCGACAGTGACTTTAGTTTATAAGTAGATAAATTTAACATATTTCTGATAATTATCGGGGCATATTTTAAGCCTCCTACCGCTTCGGTCCAAGTTCCGTTCGGAGCTAGTGTCCTTATATTAGAATGTTTTCACCTGACCTGCGGGGCGCCGAAATTTCTGTCCAGACAAGTTTCCAAGGTTTTTTTTAGAGCTGGACGTCGTTAGAATGTCCATAATGTGTCGCTGCGATGTATTTTAAAATGAAACGACGACTTGTTAATAGTTTCTGTTCGTTTCTGCTTTGCATTTATATTTACATTCACGCGCATATGTTCACAAATAGAATCCCTATTAAAATCGGTGCTTTTTAAGACTAACGTAAAAGTGTTTTCATACAAAAAACTAGCCTGCATAAAGATTGCAACATATTTACCGATGTTTTAAAGACTACTGGATAGTTAAAATCGTCAGATTAAATGATTATGGTGAATAAAAAGCTTGAAAAATATTAAATTACCAGACCACCATACATTATTTTCATCAATACATGAACGCGGTTCTTTCATCTAAGTTTTAGGTATAAGCCGCAGATAAACGGTATAGTGAGTACCTATCATGGTTTGCATTTGGTGGTATTAGTATAATCTACCACTGTAGCATGTGAACTCTTTAGCAAGTATTTATAGATGACAAGTCTGGCAAATGAATTTCCAACTTAACTCAACACAACTATTTTTTATTACACAAAAAAAAAATCATCAATACAGTTGACATATAAGTATAAAATGTATATGAGCAGTAGTCACATAGATCTTTTTTATGATAATGCGAGGCATCAAACGGGGCGAAACTGTCCTCGGACTTATGCGTGATTGTTAATAAAAGAAACAAAGTCAACCCTATGCGTGCCAACATGGGCACTTTGACATTACAAATCAAGCCTCTAGTGATGGTTCATTTAAAGGGTCGTCTTTAACACGTTCTTTATAAAAAGGCGACTTACTTTCCTTAAATGTTTATCTGACATTATCGTAATATGAATAACTTTTGTAACTGAACTTTTTTATCATTAAACACTAATGTACGTGATATGTAAAAAAACCAAACATGATATAGCAGATAGAACCCGAGCGTTTACTACAACTCCAATCTCCTGATCAATTAACTTTAGTAGGAACAGTTAATAAAAATGCTAAAATAGCATTACTTAAGCACTGATTTTATTAACTATATATCAATTTTACTAAGATTCCAACCACCTTATCAGTTAAGTTAACTAAAATAAGCACTTAATAACTAAATGCGAAAATACCACAACTTCAGCCTTGATTTTATTAATCATTTATTGATAAAGGTATTTGGAATGTTGTTTATCAGTGCCCGCAATATAATAGAATAATTTCTATCTGCTGAAAACGCATGATGGGAAACGGTACTCATGCAACACTTACATGTATTTAATAATAAGTAGTTGTACTTCGGCTTGATGCATATGCCATTTATCAGCAGGTATTAACTGAAAACATAAATTCCCCTTATTAATTTATACTATGAATGAGACCTTCTCTGGAATTCTGTAGCATTAATCACTCAATAAAACAAGTGTGATATGTAGATAATTAAACATGATAACGCATACAATCAAAGACCTCTCCCTTCAACGCTGTTTGCTTAAAGGTAATTCAAGTATGTAATCTAGTTATTTTGGCTTTTATCTTGATTTTCAGTACAACACGTTGTTTCTCTCATGATATTTTACCCAAAGTGTAGGGTCTTGATGTCTTTTGTCTGCTGTGAATGTTTTTTTAAGCCCGTGACCGCAACTCATCACCATCACAGTAATTAGTTTTTCAAATACTGAATATACATATTTACTGATCATTTTGACAATGTAACGACATTCTCCAGGTGTTTCTGTTAGATCCGCTGGCATTGCAACGGATCATTCTATGAAATTAACGTTCAGAATTATGATTCCGATGTTATTATATATTTTTAGTACGTAGGACCTATTTTCTTGTCTTTTTTGTCAAAAGATCACTTAGAATATCACATACAGTGTCCCACTATGTACGCGTAACTGTAATTTATGATTCCGATTGGTATATAAAATATTTTATCACATGATTCACATTGTTTTCCATTCAATCTACCCATGTCATATTTTTTGTATTACACTAGTGTAATACAGCTTTTTTTGCAATTTGATTGGCTAGCAGCTTCGCGTTACTATTTGGTATTCATCCGCCGAGTTTGTAAACAAACTGGAAGACAATGACAGCTCTTTTTTCGTCGGGTTTCGTCAGTTCAAATGTCACGATTGATTATTAGATTAGAAATAAACTTGCCACCATCATGAGGCGTATAGCTAAGGCTTATGGACTTGCATCCGAAAGACGTCTGACCAACCACAGCACCCGGAAACTTTTAGTTAAAAAACTATCCGAATATAACATCCCGGCAAATCAGATTATGCAGATAACAGGACACCGCAACATTCAACCAATCAATACCTGCCCCCATATTGGCGATAATCAACATAAAATGATACCGAACATCTTCACAAAGTCATGCTGTTCCTACCAGCATGTGAATCAAGACATGAATGTCCACAACGCGATAGTAACTTCAATGAATTCCGCCACAAGAACTAAAACATAACCGTCCACTGTGGCTTTAACAGCATCTTCGCAGGAAACCTTTTTATGGTGGAACTTTCAACATTCAGCTGCCTATGACACAATCAAATGTAAAATCTACTGACGAGTCTGCAAGTCCACAATATAACAAACAAAAGAGAATTATCTCCACTTCGACACTGGCAGCGATGAGAATTAAATTTGAATAGTGACCTTCACACTAACCGCTATGTAAACTTTCTCGGTCACGCACTTTCACGCGTTTACTGAATATTGTTATAAGTTATTCAGCTGAAACAGTCGAAAAAACATATGACAATGATATGCTGTTTTTATTATGTATTAATGTTAAATACGCATTAAAAGTTTGTCAATAGGTTGTGTTTACTCTTAATTAAAGACAATAAAATGGAACTATTATGTGTAGCGCAACAATGAACTCGAACGGTCTTTGGTGCGGTGTTTGGTTAAATGACGTCACAATATCGTTCTAATTTTTGAACCGGCATGTAGATCTACACAGGTATATGTTTCTAGTAAAAGAGGACGAAAATCATGTGATAAAAAGAATATGACACTCGTTGTTATTTAATACAAACATTTACTAAACTCGTCTAGGCAAAATGATATTAAACTCGCCGAGGCTCTTTTAATATCATTTTACCTGAACTCGTTTAATAAATGTTTGTAATAAAAAACAACTCATGTCAGGTCCTCTATATATCTGATGAAGGCGAACAAACTTACTGAACTATATAGGATAAACATTACCGAATAATTGCTGTATATAATGTAAAATGAAGGCTAACTAAAGAATGAGTCTCAAATACAAGAAATGCCCGAAAAAGCGATGCAAACATTTTTCCCAAATCCGATATTTGATAACTAAACAAGTACATTATAAAAATTGTTAACTTAATTAAATTAAGTACAATCAACAATGGTTTATGAACATCGTGAAAGTTTTAAACAGAATGCATAGTCAGAATAGCATTCGTTTACACTAGTTATATGTACCTATTATCAAAATCTATTTGATATTGAAAATAAAGAAACACGTGTCCGTGTAATAAATATATTCTGCTAAAAGGATATCTCATTTAATGTATAGACAATAATTGCGGAGCATGGACAAACTACTTCGAATGTTGGCAAAGTGCAATGTTATTCAGAAGCAGCGACCAAAGTTTTTCTTACTGACATCATTGTCACCACATTTTATCTCCGTGGCTTCTGAACTGTATAGAGAGCTTCTTCTTGCAGTACTGCGTTTGTGGTTTATTCGACGGCTTCACCATTAAGTCAAATGCAGAATCAGTCTGCATAACCTCTTTTTTTTAAATCGAAAACCGGTGTGATATTTTAAATGTCAAACCTCTTTCGTTTCTTACTAATTTATTACTAAATGTTTTGTTTAAAAAACAAGTTAGAAGTTTTTTTAAGCATAATAATTTTTGCTGATTGTGAGAAAATACCGTCCTTAACAGATCAAGCGATTTGAACGCTCTATGTGCTCTTAAAAGGCACGCGTTAATGTAACTCTTATAATCTTGTCTGAAATCGATATCAGACTTTCAAAATAATGCATAGGCTTAAAACATTAAAACATCACTCGATTCTTATTTTATATGTTATTTATATTGTATGTTTATCTTCATTGATCATGATATTCTCCCTTTATGCACTTGAGAAGCATCTAAGCTAGATGTGGGACAAAAAGAACCCCTATTAATCCTTATCTAGTTCTCCTTTTTCAGTAAGATATTGAGATTAATAAAACTTCTGAAAACACATAATTACGGTATTATTACAATCTTATCCTGATTGACATGTGTATCTGTATTGACATGAAGGCGTCTTTGTCCTTTCAAAAATGGATTCATCGCATAGATTTTCGTTACTCCATTTTATTTTCGTGCAAAATATTAATAAACATAAATATTATATATTATTATACCTACAAGGACAATTACATGTTTATAGCAGATGACATAACCGAAATAAATTGTACGTATTGTTTTTACATTTTCAATATCGCTACGTTTTATAGCAATATCAGTATATCAATACAATGAAATCGTCTACGTTTGAAAAGCAAATTTAAATGTCACTGCATGAAGACAAATCAAATGTAGCGACGTTGACAGTCACAAATATATAAATTTTCGCCGTAAAAATAATGTTTAGCCTTCAACAATAATGCGCTATTTTAATATAATAATATAATAGTTCCTATGAGAATTGTCACGAATGTATAATATTGAGCTACTTCTAGACAAAGGCTCATACAAGTAAAAGTCAAAATGACAAAACACTGAGACGAAACATAACACACTAAGAGAAAGCCAACAGTTACCGCCTTGGAAAGTTGAATCTATAAAGGAACCGACGGGGGTGCTTTATCTGGGTTTGTGGAGCTCTCAATCTTCGCAAAAGAAACGTTATTATGATTTCATACATCACATGCAAAGCATTTACATATACGTGTTTTTGTTTTTAAGGCAATGTTATTGCAGTTAGATAACTATGTATTTTCAATGTATTTGTAAGAAAAAAATGTATTGGCTTATTTGAAGAAAGTTATGCCATCAGTTAAATCGCCAGGGATAAGTGCATACTATGTGTAGTTTTTTCAGTATGTTGCAAATGTGAAACAAGTGCGCTGTAATCGGAATATAAATGTACAGCTGCAGTTTGAAAAACAGAAAGATATTGCGTGATGTTTAGTTAAATGCTTTTGGTTGGCTGTTGCGTTCATCGCACTGACAAGATAATGGTCATATAAGTGAAAAGCATTTATTATTGGCGGAGGACGACCCCAAACGTCTGGATAGAATCATTGGCTCACCGCAAGCTTACTTCAGTGGTGTTCAAATAACCACTGACACATCAAAAATATAACAAATATGAGGTTTAAATGTAATATCGGGACATTTTTAGTAATTGCGTCAATTAATAAAGAGGAATTGAAGTAATCATGTCTGTATATATAGCACAACCTGTGACTAAGATATTAACAAAAACTGGCGCTATATATTCTATTGTGTATTTAACACTATGTTTCAGCCCATTAAATAATAAAAAAGCTATTTATTGCCAAATTTGGACAGAGTGGGCCGATATCTACTTGCAATTACAAACATATATACGATTGGCTTTTTCTTTTTATTTACTTTATTTATTATCTAAAATACCCATATTTATTTAACATTATTATCGGACATTATCTTTCCTTCGATTGTCGGAATATTTCTAGGTGGATAACAAGTTATTTTAGATAAATTTATGGTTAAGGCAATTCTATCCCTTAAAGGAACTAGTGATGCCCACCTCAACTACTAGATAAGAACAATAACCAAACAATAAATACGTTTTATGCGAACGAATACTTTGTGAAACCGATTTTGTCCTTTACAACAAATCTATCTCTTCAAAAAACGAACTATGAGGTATACTAGTTTCACATTATCCTTAAATGTCATATTATTTTGCAAGTGAAATCAATCCACACTAATATATTGTCATCAACTGTATACATGTAATTATTGTTTATAAGTACCCTAATCTTAATAAGCAAAGACACAATAGTAATAAAACGTATGTCGAATTTCGTTTTTGTCGGTCGTTACATTGCACATGCCATCTTCTATGGTATATGTTAATATGTGATCATCTGTCATCATCAGAACGGGACGTGGTCTTTGAGTAATGCAATAATACAATAAGCCACGATTTTTAAATACCATAGGCGTTGAATTTAGTTATATCGACCATTTGGCGAATTCGTTCTACAAAACAAACACGAAGTCTACCGCTTGATACATATCCTGCTACGTGTTTCACCAGCGGTATCCAGATGTACGAAGTGAAGAAGTAGACGGTTATAACATTTCGGAGTGTTAAAACCACTTAAATCAATTAGGCTGCAAATTTAATCTCCACACTTTCAATTTGCAAGAACGAAAAGAAAACCCCTAACATTTTAAATGTCATACTTTTGAAAGGTTTGCTTGTTTATATCGGTGTTATATTTAAAAGTATGATCATGCATCTTAAAATGTGATGGGCGTGGGAAATTATTCGAGGTAACAGACGTAAAGTTTTAGGATTTATGTTCAGTTATTTGTTTAAAACGTGTATTATAGTACCATGGTCCTGTACCGAGTGTTCGACATAATCATAGAATTGAAATACTGCATCCTTCGTTATTCTTAATTGACAAACATAAGCTGAGACAACGGATTCATATTTTTATATCCAGGCCTAAGCATAATAATACAGTCCTTTAACTACAAATTCTATATTACATTTCACCATTAAGATAAATGAGGACTAAACATGTATTATTTATAAACACGTTTGACCTCTTGTGAGACTTAAGCAATATTATATCTCATTCACATAGGTTGGTTAGTTTTGTTTGAGTGATCGCTTGCTTGATTTGTTGCTGTTTGTTGTTGTTTTTAAATTCTTCTTGGTTTATTGTTCCAAAAAAAGTCCTTAAATACATATGAGGTTGACTAGTTGTCATATGTACAAGGAAACTGAAGTAGTTAATACGTACTGATTGCACAAACTGATCAATCAGTGGTTGTTATTTTTTTTTTAATTTTTAAACATCTTAAAATATTTTTTTGCACAAACTGATCAATCAGTGGTTGTTATTTTTTTTTTAATTTTTAAACATCTTAAAATATTTTATTTAGTATATACCAATACGAAGCTCATGAACAAATTTAAATAGATACAAACATTCCATTTTCTAGCGTACGTAGTTATGTTTCATTCTTAGTTCCTCATAATTCAGCTCCAAATGATACGTTATTTTCGTACACATATTTATTTTATATTTTGAATTAATATAGATTCACACCATGATGCAGAGTAGAAAAAAATATCATATACAATGTTCATCTATCATAATCGCTATAACGTGACTACATTTGTATGGCCTAAACACTCAATACCATTGCATTTTATAAATTTGGTTGTTTGAATTCAATACACGTATGAAGGCATTCCATGGTTAGATTTTGCCTATGGACGCATCTTATATATAAATGCTTATGACGTACACATGGCTCTATGCTCTGTCATTTCATTCTTTTTGCTGATTTATCCGCCAGTCCCAAGAGTAAACCACAATGGGTTTATTCTTAACATCATTCATGCTGGAGAATATATATATGTTGCAGAGGAGTCTTTCTTGACCAGTTAATGTCATGAGGAAAAGATGAATGATTTAAAAGGTCTAAGACATTCTGCACATATTATTCATTGCATTTATATATATGCAAATCACATTTAAGACTTGTAAAAGAAATTAGATATTTTATTATTTTCTACCTTGATATATATATATATATATATATATATATATATATATATATATATATATATATATATATATATATATATATATATATATATATATATATATATATATATATATATATATATATATAAAACAATAAAAAATCATAGAAATAAACAGGTTATGAATGAGAATAAATGATTATTCCGTATCGAATAACCCTACAGATTGGCAATTTTATTTTAAAACCATTATTTTAAGTAAGTTTCACATGTTCATGTATGAATATAATTGTGTATGCATTTAAATCTTGTAAAATTAGTCTTCACTGACAATGGAGATATATGCAAAATATCAATTTAAAACAAAATAAATGTCTTAAAACTTTACAAGTTATCCAGAAAAGATATTCATACTTCTTACGCTCTTTTATCGTTATTATTGGTGTTATTAGTGTGTCTCATACAACTATAGAATGGAATATAAGTGCCGAGCAATGAAATCTACGTGATTGACTGATACAACCAACAGGGTACATGTAGCCCTCTGTCTGCCTACTTATACACACAACAGAATAAATAATGTCAATGTTAATAAATCCCATAGCGTAATGATATGTAATTATAAATAAGAGTGTACAGTTCAGAGAGGTTTTACAACTGTCATCGCCTACATATGCTTTTGTAATTGTGGCTTAGGTATGGCAGGAAAATGTTTAAACATTAAACACATTGTAACACACCAATGCAATTTATAAAAAGCATGCATCTTGCCATTTTGTAGCAAGAAAGCCTTTGTAGTAATTTTATCTTTACCGATAAATAGTCAGCAATATATTGCCGCACGTTATCATTCTTATTAACCTTATCAACATATTTGGCGAATGTTCACAAGTATCTAATTATCTAATCAGCGTATTAATTTAGTGACTATATATTAATTATGATAACTAAATAAGATAATGGGTAGCTAGCTGACTATTCGACATTTCGTATCAATAGGATTGTAGACATTAGAACTGCGTAGTTTAACCCTTCCAAATATTGGAAATTCTGTGTGCATGGAGCTTATGTTGGACTGGGAGTTATAGACAACTAATTGCAATTAGTTGGATGTACTGTGGGTTAATCCTGAAGCGCGTGCCAATTTTCAGCAGGTAATAACTGAATACTCTTATCCCCAATTATAATCGATGCCATAAGTCAAAGTTTCTTCAGGATATCTGTGACATTAGACAACTCAAACAAGTATCCTGTACAAGAACCATGAAACACTATCAAATACTGTTAATAATTTTACATTTAGCATCACATTTCGATAAATTCTTACAATAATTGAGCATAAATCAGAAACCAGGACTGACATTTGCATCATTTAGAGTCGCTTAATTTAATCTGTTTATTCCCCCCACGTCATTCGTGAAAGGTTTATTGAATATTGATATCATTTAAATAACGTATTTATTTCCTGAAATCGCCATTTCCTGTAATTTTAGGATAGTATTTTGATACTGCTCGTTATATATCAGTTACTTTTGATTTGTTTACATTAAAACTATGGTGCATCGAACTAGCTTAACTGCACCACTTAAAACCTGAATTCATTAGTAATACTATATGCATCACATGCTCTTCAAGTAACCCTTATGCAAGACTACTTAACATCTGTTTTATACCTGGATTTTAATATCCAATAACAGGTGGTTTAAAGGTACAGCTTAACCTAATTTTCTAAGCCGTGCTGATGTACTGTACAAGGAAATTGTATGAGTTCAGTGCCACTCATAAATAATCCGCAAGGTCTTGCAAGATTACTGATGCTTATTGAAAAAGAAAAAATAGCAACATTTTAAACGCAGAGCCGCCTTTTACGTAACCAAATCAATTATTAAAAACATGGGTAAGTGATAAATTTAAGGAAATTGTTATTATCCTATTGCAGGCAAATAAACACATTAAGATTGAGGTTTAATAGACAACAAATGCCCGCATGTGATTTTTTGTTTCCTTTGTTATCGATGCATACCACTTTAAAATAGTTTAAAATCGCTCCACTTATTACTTTATATGTCATTTGTATTGATTCCTGGTTAATCACTTCTATGTTGATACGGTTAATGCAACAAAAATACATTTACATCCCTGTTACCCATATATCCAATAGAGTCTCAGGTGTAATAACTGGAAGTAATCATACGTTCCATCACTTTGTTAGTTTTCTATACTTATCGGTTTCCTAGTAAACTGATGTATCATGATTATAAAGAAATTGCCCACGCCTAAGTAGCTATTAATTGACATTTCATTGGTCATTGCAAACGTTATAGTCATAAAATTGTCGTTAGTGATATTAGTTTAGGTATTGCATGATCCAGTTCATTATATATTATAAGATGTGTCTTAACAAAAGCATTGCTAGTCTTTATGGATATTTTTTTCAGCACGCTTTCAGAATAAAACAAAATAAATCAGTATGTTTTTATCTAAATTGCAAACTGTAATTATTCGATTAATCTAAACACTTGCTAAGTGTTTGACGTTTGAAGTCGAGTGAAAGGTGTAAGTATGCTTTTGATAAAAAAATTGAAGAAATAACACCATTAAATATAAGCTGTTATTTATGAAAACATACTAACTACGTATCTAATAAATAAAAACACATGTTTGTCTTTGTCTCAAAGTTACGAGTTACGATATGTTACGAAAACGCAGTTGCGATATGTTTGTTAAGAAGTTTACTTAATCGAGAATAATTGAACAACGATGACAGGATTTATGTCTTTTAAACTTTTCTCAGAACAAGTTTGTTATTTGATATAAACAAGAAGTGGTGAAATTGTTTTGCACTTCTTTCCCAAGTACTTTACAAGACAACTCAATGCCTTTGTTTGACAATCCTGAAGTGTAAAAGACTCCTAAGATGATACAGAACTGTCAATGATACTTCACTCAATTATGATGTCGCAATCCGTATATTTACAAAAGCGTATCAGTACAAAATGTTTCTTCATATTATGATACCTATTGGGTTGTTCTTTTACATCTGATCTGCAAACTGACACCATTTTATTTCAAAATTATTTTCCGCCGTGTTTCTTCTCTTGGAAGATAAAATTCAAGAAACCTATTACTGTTGACAATGGGCATTCTATGTCAACATATTTAAGAATTAGAATAAATTCATGCGGGTATAATGTTACAAAAGGGGTTCACGCTTATTTTTTTGTTTTTATGTACCTTAAATGAGCTTAAGTTGTTCGTCTTAAATTCCATAGAAATAAATTAATAAATCTTATTAAGAAATAAATCTCGTATGTAACAATCAAGACAGATCAGATTTACTTTCGGGGTGTTTCTTATATAATCATTTGATGCGAAATTGTTGTTTTTTTCTTTCAAACAGATGCAGGACTGTCCGTGTCAGATTCAGCAATACGTCAGGTAGGTATTAAGTAAATGAATGCACTCATATCCATCTCAATAACTGTAATCGCTTACGCATGATAGTAACATGTCTGTGATCTCTCCTTTCTCATTTCACTTTCTAACGTGACAGACAGACGCGTGGGGATATCATGAGAAAAGCTTAAAATGAAAACTCATTCGACCTTATAGATAAGAGTCTACCTCGCCTCTTCTGTGTCACCAGCAAGAAATGAAAGTCGTCAGCAGTTCTTGTCCATCCTAGATTTACTGACATATCATTAATATTGTTTTCCAAAGGGGCTACTTTTAAACGAGTTAAGACATACATCGACAGTGTGTTTCAAATGACATATAATATTATTTTCGCCTACGTTCTCCGTTAATAATAAAATAGTGTTTATGATTTAATGCTATTGTTTTAGTCAAACAAACTAGTTTCTGAAAACATAGAAAATATAATTCCTTTCAAAGAAAGGATAAACAAAAAACAAACACACGAAATAATTATACTTGCACTTATATTATTGTAGTATATGTACAGCATATGCTTTAATTCGACGTCCATATATATGAATATATAAGACACAGTCCTATGAGCATTGCAACATATATAAAAATTGAAAAGAAACAGGACTAAGGTATTCCCATGCACGCCAAATGTAAATGTGAGAACAAATCCGTGATGAGTCATTTAACAATAAGAGCAAACCCGAAGTTTACCGTCTTAGAACGGTCAGTCGGCAATATGGACCGACTGGGGTGCTTAAACAGGTTTTACAGAGCTCTAACCTCGCACTTCCTGATGGGTTTTTCGAATTCAAGCAATGAAAAGAAAACCGATCCATTTGAATAAGTGTCCAAGCGTTGACGTTTTGTTTGACAAGTTATGACGAGAGTAGTGACGTCATTGAAAAATAATTTCCACATAGTGTTTAGACGAAAGATAGGTATTATTTCGATTAGAAGACCTACAAAAAACGTTAACAGTTAGTGAAATTGACTTTTTGAATCAATAAAAATATTACCACAGAAGAGTAAATGCTTGTAGCATCCTGTTCATGCGGAGATGGAATCGAGGAACCAAAGTCCAATATCTATCAAAGGAAATACACGTAACAATCCTTATAGGGTGGCATATATGTCGCAATTAAAGCACTGTATAGTTAACAAATAAAACATTAATGTGTATGGTTGCATAACGTTGACTGGCTTTATTGATGTTGCTTTTTAATGTGCTATACTACTTGTTAACAGTACAAAAATAGGAGGTCTTTTTAAAGTAATAAAATTGCCTATACGATGACGTCACATTATGGACAGTTATTTTGAAGTGTGTTAGTTTTAAAAACATTTGGCTAGCGGTGTAGGAGCCATATGTTCTAATACAACTTATAAGGAAGATAAATGTATATTAGTCTTTAAAATGGTACCAGCGTTAGTATGTTTGATTTGACAGTCAAAGTCTGACACGGCTTAAAATGTAAATGCACACATTGACTATATACATGCACATACGTGTAAATATACATTAATCTTATATAGTATGAATAAATAGAAAAGGGTTTCAAACTTCCCATACATAATTTATACAAGATAAAGGTATTCACATGCAAGCAAAATCTAAAAGTAATAACAATCTGTAAAGAGTCAATAAACAAAAAGAGAAAACCTAACAGTTACCGCCTTAGAACGGTCAGTTGGCTAAAGGGACCGACTGGGTTAAACCGGTTTAACAGAGTTTTAATCTTGCACTTCCTTTGGAGTTTCTCAAATGCAAACAATTAAATTAAAATCGATCCACATAAACAAACAAAAAGAGATAAACATGAGATCTTTGGCATGTAAACATTTTTTGGTGCACTTCTAGGTTGTCTGAAATCTAAATATGATGCGAATTATTTAGTGGTGTTCCATTCTGATAGGATTATGATATATAGAGATATATTTCGGTCTCCTTTTCGGAAATAGAAAAATGTTATAACATTATACAAGATTTACTACAGTTGGTTCTAGTTTTATATAAAAAGATTAATATGCTGATATTGGATAGTTTTAGAAATAAATATTTACATAACATGACATTAAGTTGCAGATGACATAACTAAACCTCCTTTTATTTCTCCATCGTCAATAGTGGTCTGATTTTTGTGTGCAATAAATGAAAATGATACCATAACCACAATGTCTAAAATGTTATCGAAATCTCATTGCATTCACGATGATGGTAATGTAAAGACATTTACGACAATAAAGAGTCGTTGGAAACATTATTGTAGCTCATTATGGCGCGTTTTGATAATATGTAGATAGAATATTTGATATGCAGTGATTTTATGTCTTTTGCCAGAGGCAATGATTTTCCTGTTAAATGACCAAATAAGTCTATAATATCAGTGCCTTTTTAACAAAAATATATATTTTAGTTTCGTATCTAAAATGTACAAACAATCATTATTTGTTAGACGGATAAATGATAAGGACATTTGAATAAATACAAATTCAAGCTGTATTTAATTTTAAAATTGCATTAAATCCACAGGACAAATAAAAACAGCAGAATGACTGTAGTATTGACCAAAAACAAAAAGGAACACATACGTAACATAACATAAACTTATATTTCTTTAAATAAATTTCTTAAGAATTAATGGCGTATTTTATTGATAGTCATACTTGCAAATAAGCTTGTTGTAATATCTGTTTATTAAGAAAAAGGCATCAATGTAAATATATATATATATATATATATATATATATATATATATATATATATATATATATATCTATATATATATATATATATATATATATATATATATATATATATATATATATATATATATATATATATATATATATATATATAAGCATTGAATTTTGTATAAGCAGTCTTAGAAATTTTAAAGAAATAATTTTTGTTGTTGTTGTAAATTTGTTGTTATTTTCTTATTTTTATATCTACAGCTACCAAAATTGATCGACAAATTGTTTCCATGTTAGTACTTTTTCAAAAGCAAAATCCCATTAACAACTGATACGAATACAAAAACAATGTTCCCGCCAGTTATGTTTTGACTTTTAGCGATGTCTTTTTTATTTAAAAGAAAATTTGCATTTTTATAGCCATATGTTAGCTTTTGTAGAATTGGAGATGACCTTGATTAAAATTTTCCTATATAAATATGTTCTAATTGGCAAAAGATAAGGTGTTCTTTAACAATATCGTTTACCATAAACGAAGAATTATGTTAAGGTAACATAATCATGGTACATCGATATCAATAATGTAGGCGTCATTTAGTTTAGATCAAACAAAACTCATTTCAATTTTCAGTAGTGAGGTCTGAAAACTAAACAATATTAAAACGCTCATCGGGAGAAAAACATAGCAAACGCAAAATGTAAGCAGTGGACACATATACTCAAATCATTGCTATCTCCTGCCTAACAATAATTTTCAATACACAAGATACATTTCATTACAGTGATGAGGATTGAGACGATGAAAGTATTGTTTGTTGTTTTCCTTATCTGTTGAAATGATATATGTCTCAACTATTGAGAAATATATTTCTACGGTTCATAAAATGAGCATACTCGTTACTAAATGTATAATAGCGGTGTATTATTTCACTTCGACGATATTTAAGCAGGCTAAACATATGTAGGAAGTTTTGTGAGTATGATGCGATACAAATCTCTGATCGTAGTCATTTACTGACCGTAAATAACATCACATCCATCCTTGCGTTTTCTCAATTGTGCCAAGATGTCCAACAGCTGCCGAGAGGAATTTGGCAGCTTAAACTTGTTGGAGTGTTAAAACCACTTTAAGTAATTATGTTGAAGAACCAATCGGTACATGCGCAAATTCTCATTTAAGACGATAATGCACGTTTCTAAATACCAAAAAAATCTAAATCTAAACAAATAAAAGGTGAGGTGATGGTCTACGAAAAATATCCGCACCAACAAACAGTTGAAGGCCATTTTGATTGTTTCAATACCAGCCAGCAGTGTGGCTGGAAACATTATCTACCTTAGTAAAATGAACACAACACTCAGTGTCAATATCTTGCCACCTACAATTCAAAAGCAATACACTTTTTGTCATTATTGTGTTGAAAAGCCATTTTTGAAGTTTAAATGTTTCGGAACTTATTAGTTGCTTCTAATACGTATTCTAAGAAGTGAATATCACAATAGTTTGTTAAAAGTTTCTAAATAACATTCGGATTATGATTATGGATGGAATAAGAACCATGGGGATTACACAGTCCTTGCCATAACAAAAATACAAAACACACACACACACATGCACACGCATACATCCACACACACATGGTCACGCACATATGAATATATGACCGCACATGCACCCCAGCACACATAAGCACCAACAAACCCGCATACGCATACACACATCGCTTACCTGCAGACACACACGCGCACGAGTTCACACATAAATACATATGTGGAAATGACATTGTTTTCAAAAAAGCGCTCACATTTAAATTTTCGGTAAATTACCATTTTAAGTTTATCACAAATAACTATCTTATTACATATTTGTAAATATATATTAGAAAACAATTTTATTGTTTCTTATTGACTAGTTAACAATGATATAAATTTATTGTACTATCCTTTCATTTTTGTATTAAAAGTTATTAATAGATAAATAAGAAAAGGACCTATCAAAATTTCCACAGGTATTTAAATTTAATCTTCTTTTAGACAAAGGCAGAATGAAAACTTTTCCAATTTAGTACAAATTACTAATGGCTTTAGACATCCGTAAAAAAAATCATCCACCAGCTTCTACATTTCAAAAAAGACATGTAAAAGTTGTTACGGCAATAACTGGCAATAATGTAATACAAAGGAATTGAGCCGGTCTATGATGAGCAATATGAAATTTCAATGTATTCCAGATAATGTAAATTTAGTGATATTGCCAGTAATAAGGAAATGTCAATGAAATAAAAACAGAAAACTGAAATTATCTCGCTTTGTGATCTGATTTTATGACTGAATATGTATTTAATGTGATTCTCAAACAGAGAAAATATCCCATGTTGATTGGCTAATGCATTTTTATTATTTCCACTCTGTATAGAAAGAAACTTAATGCAAAATGTATTCTGAATAAAGAGCAAACATGTTGAGATCAAGAAATAATGTGTTCTTAATCCATTTAAAAAATAGGTAGTCATCTAAAAAAGAAGAATTTTAAACACTATTCAAAATGAAATAAAATGTACAAATTGTGCTGAATTGTTTTTAACTAAGTCATCTACATTATGCTTTGTCACAATCTTATTAAAATCATATCATACCAACCGCTCCACTATCAGTATCTGACGACAAGTCAATAAAACCTTCAGATTGTCGCCTACAAAATTGCAAAAGTAACTAATGATCCGAAGCGTTACGAATGTATCATTTTAATGGCTGCGCCCATTTACAAAGACTTGTAAACATGGACAATCCGCGCAAGGCTTACGTCTATGAAGACAGGTGCGTTGTATGTGGCATCCCATTCGTTTCAACATCAGTAACATCTTCAGGTCAAAAGTGAACTAACGGACAAATTCCTTATTTTGGCAAACACTTTTCTACTGCATCATCGATAGCGGCCATTTTACGACTCTTACCAGAAGCGTTATGCATTATCTTTAATTGGCTGTTATAAAATAGTAATCGAGGAAAACAAATACAGATTGAGACAATTTGTCATTTTGTACTTTTGTTCTTGAAGCATAATGATGATGTATTTTAATATGGGCGATGTTTTTACAATATATTTAAACGCCATTATGACGATATGTTAAATATCTCAATAGTTATATGAACATTACTGAGATATTTATGGCAATTACAAGGGCTATGGAAAACAGAAACGTGTTTGCAGACACAATGTCTCAAATTCATACAGTGTTAATGACTGAAATCTTTATATGCATGGATTTAATGAGATGACGACAGGGAAGCAGTGATATTATGGCATGGTATTTATTGTCTTTACTTTCTGCTCAAGGAGACATGAAATGATAAGAACTGAATAAATTTCCATGCACAGTCTTGATTATTTACAAAGAATGTTTTGGAATGTATACATCAATGAATAATATTTTGTTTTGTTTGTGTGTGTGTTTTTTTTTTGCCGTTTCTTTTTTCTCTTATTTTGTTAATCGAGTCCGTGGATATAAATGTAGATTGCATATAAAAATATATAATTATACATAATTATGCATGTATTAAATATATTTTAAAACAGTATTGTTTTATAAGTTTGCATTTAAACAAAGCGTGTAATGCTGCTGTATTGCTTGTAAGTTTCAGTGCGTGACTATTTCGTGCAAAATGACTATATTTGATAATGGCGAAAACAGCAAATTTTTAAACAATAATTTTAAACTAACAAGTACATTCTCTGATTTGCCCTTTTAAGACCAGACTTAAGTCGCATGAATTTTAATCTTAATATAATTATTTAGATTAGGCGAACCAAAGCAAATGTAATATATATTATAAAGTATATGTATAATTGTTATCCCCATATTAATAAAAAGCGACGGAGCGTATGTGAACAAGTAAACATGACGTTTACTAAGAACCCAGCAATGATGTAATGAAACAAAAAAGCGAAACAAATGGAACAATAAGGTCAACCTTCTATTCTGATATCATTATTGTGATAAGAAATTTTACCAGACTGAGATAGTTTGGTTAAATGCGATGTAAATCACCAGATAGGAAATGTAATGAGTTGTTGGAGCCTTTTGTAGATGTAGTTAGATGGATTTAAAAAGAGTACAGTTTGTTTAAAAAAGCTAAACGAAAAGCCCAGTGAGAAAAACCAGGATATCATTTTCAGTTGTAAGCATTATGACCTTGTAGGAATACATGGCAATGAGGAAAACAACTTGCATTAAAAATGGTAACTATCGGTTTTATTACAGAGAAAAAATATTTTTAGTAAATGCCAGAGTATTGTGTGATATTGTCTTGAGCAACCTTACTATAGGAAACTTTCTTACGATTGTATTAAAAATCATATTAACATTTAAAAGTAATTCCACACTATCTGTTAAGAGTTGAGCTTAAATTTAAGTTTAAGTATTAACATAATTTTTAACATAATAATAACTCATTCTGCATCATATATTCATGTTTCATAAAGGTCTCGTTTGGAATGCGCAAAAACATTCAAAACTGCAAATCGCAATGCTTCAGAACCTTGTTAGTTTTATGAAAACTTTTTTTTATCAGAGCAGCGAAAACGTCTATAAATTATCATCTTTTGGCAACACATCGACAGCATTTAACCGATTAACGTCAACATTTGCTTTACACCTGGGCAAGATAAACTTGATAAAATACTTGATAATATTTTATTATAGATAGATACTAAGGAATGTGCTTGGATATTCGTGCAATATAAGCAGATACACAAAATGTGTAAACGTCAATTATTCTCCATGTTGGTAATTTAGGCTCGAAACCCAATGTGTTGTGATCTTTTCACATTGCATAATTTTCCTATCAGTAATTCAGGTGCCAGTTAAATTACAACTTCGACAAACTCACCTTCATGTCTTAGTAGCCTATTTAGATAAATCCAATTAAATAATAGAGTAACACATTTATATTAATATATACAATAATTAATTGCTATTTCATTTTCGAATTTATATTAATCTAATTTCGTAATATCATCGCTTATATGATTTAGACCTATGCCTATGCCATCCGTGCTAGAAACGTACTATAAAAGGATATAGGTCTGATATAGGTCTGAAATGTGTACTGCTTAAACAACTTTCAATTATTCATAAAATGTTCATATACATATAATATGGAATTTTCGTTAAATATCAGTATGAAACATATTATATGGTCCTATGAGTATTGCAATATATTTCCACATTTGAAAAGTCAGAAAACAAAAATATGAATATCCCAGTCAAACATAATAGAAACATAAAGCTGAGACGATATATGACATTAAATTGAGCATTGAGCAAACCCAACAGTTACCGCTTTGGTATAGTTAACCGGTAAAAGTGACGATTTGTCTGCTTTACTAGGGTTACAAGGTCTATAGATCTACAACCTCGCACTTCCTGAGTTTGACTAAGCACAATTCAGAAGGTAGCTGCTGACTTAAAAGATTGCATGAGAGCTTAACATGTAACTAATGCTTTATAACTAAAGCTGTCAGTAGGCAGTTGTATACACTGCATGTGTTAGTTGAACAAATGGCATAAAGCGATTACGCAAGCTTTTAGGTGTTGTTGATTCTTTCACGTGCCTTATTAAGTACTTATTAAATGAACACGTAAATTCCGCTCAAGCCTAGAAACTGTGGGTACAAATAATTCTGAAACATTGATATAAAAGACAAATGTTCACTAGACAATTTTCAGCGAATTACTTTTATAGAAGTTTGGATGCAACAGATACAATGTTCCTGAATTATTTGACTTTGCTAAGTATATTTTTCACACAAAAAAAAAAACAGATGAATAACAAAACAATATTCGCAATTTAGCATCCTGGTGAGACATTAATGTGGATGTGTTTAACTGATGCTAATTTTAAAAAAATACAATTCAGTACTTGGAAAATCTGTTTATGAAAAGTCGTGCATATTGTGAACGGCTTTCTCCAGATATGTCTATAAACTGTAACATTAGTTGTCTCACTTTGAATCAAAAAGAAATTTTACTGTTTGTTTGTAAGAAACACCTCCACAGAGTGGGAGGTTGGGGCGCTATACAAAGCAGGTTTAAGTAGCCCGGAAGGTGAGCTTGTCGCTTTTACTTTTAACTCAGTATACCTTTGTCTAGAGATTGTTTCTGTCTGTGGCATTTGCTTACTGTCCTACTGATAAATTAATGCAACAAGTAATAACGTTCATAACATATACTGGCTCTATACAAGCTACAAGAATGGTTTAATTAGTATGCAATATTAGTTTTAATAATAACAATATACACTAAATACAATACAGTTATTACTGTTTGGGCTGGTTCACGTTGCACCAGTGAAAGCTGGTGAGACAATCCTTCGCGAGAAGTAAAGGGTAATTTTGTAAAGGACACTGTCTGCGAAACAGGTTTGATCTTTACAATATCACCTACACATAAATACATGCTTACGCCAACCTTACTTATTGACATTTTGTTTTCTCGCCGGCATTCCGTGATGTATCAAGTTGAAATGGTTCAATTACATTCTCTACTATCATGTTATTTATATATTGTGTTTGTCTTTTCTTTCTTTACCGGTGAGATTTCGTTTCATTACTAGTTTAATGCCCTATACGGTATATTTTACGTGGGTATGTTAACTTGTTACTTTCAATTGTTTCGTATTATAGTATAATGTTAATGTTAACGTTCGGTGTACCATTTGGTGTATTGTTCAAAACTAACTGTTGCCTACACACTCGTTGTGCTTGTTGAAAACATGAAATAAGTTATTTAGGATTCATTGCCAAAGCACTATTTTATATTCATAGAATAGCGGTAAGCGAAGGCGACATTATTTTTTTTGTTTGACAAATCAATCTTACAAATTATAAGAAACAATCTGAATAAGTCCGTTATCAAATTTATTCAGTTCGTAAAAGCCGATATTTAAAACAGGAAATAAAAGTGATAAGCAGAAAATTTATAAACATAAAATGACGTAATCATTGCTAGGCAAGATAAATTTGCAATGCGAATACTATTAAGAACAGATATTTAATTAGCTGAATTGCTAAAGATAATTCAGAAATGAATCATTTAGATTTTATCATGTTTATGTCAAAACAAACAGCAATAGTTTTCAGCTGTGAGATACACGTAGGATATACTCCAGTAAAAGAATGATAAAATAATTGATGTAACATAAATACCAAAACTATGACTCGGCCAGTATACTAATTCATGGGGTCTTTTCTTATTTTCATGTTGCACATTTTATTTAAAGTATGCTTTTTTTTAAAAAAAAACATGATTATCGCCTAAATAAAAGAATGAAAGCAGAACAGCTAAATTGATCATTAAACCCTAATCTGCAATGCTTGCAGCAATTGCAGAAATAAATATAGACTAACGGGGAAGAAATAATTCATTTATTTATGTTTTTAGTTGTTACGGTTCATCGCCATAATTATGATCAGAGTTAAATTGGGGGATGAATACTCTAGACTTAAGTCAGCGTAGAACCACAGACTGTTTAAAAATATAGCCCTAAAAATGCGTTATTGTTTATACTAAACGCACACTGAATATATGAATTCTTCATGATCGCCTTGTAATTAATGTTTTCTTTTAATACTAATCACTTATATAAGGGGAAATTATGGTAGGTAAGAATAAATTAAATTAAGAACCGCATTACATGATATTCTTCCTCCAGACAATTAAAATAAATATGCGTGTATTTTTCTGATGTAGGGCTTCCTAAACAACCATTCAAATGTCTAGCTTGAACCTAACGCCTACGTATAGTACTTAAGAGAAAAGTATGTTTTAAAATAGAGCCATATTTTCTACACAAACTAAAACATTTTATGGGCATTTTGAGTTAAATTTCTCAAAACATGTAATGGCGTGATTATTAAATTCGCAAATGAGATATTCAAGGTTTCTTGTTTTTATTTTATTGCAAGCAGTTGAAATAATCAGTGTTTACTATTCATGATTTCTTATACAATATTAATAGCGTATATTCTTTAAGATGTATTAAGGTACCACATAAAAAAATTCAGTAGTGGTTGTAATTTAAACCAGACTATTATCGATGTTGTTTGTTTTTTCCGTTTACATATTTATTTTTAATTGTTATCTATTTTTGCTGTAGGTCTGCATTTCGCGTCCTAAACAGGTTTATATATATATATATATATATATATATATATATATATATATAGATATATATATATATATATATATATATATATATATATATATATATATATATATATATATATATATATATATATATATATATATATATATATATATTTATTTATATATAAATACATTAATTGCTTTCGAAATCGTACTTTGTAAAAGAGAATACCCAAATGTGGAAACACGTTCATAGCTTTTTATATATAAATCAGTCCAGTGGTTGTGTTTTTGTTGCTGTTTTTTATTTTCCCTTTATAGCCAATTGCTTCTGTGGCACTCCTTCACACAGAGGCATTGCATATTCATATGACGCATAACGTCAAAAGGCCTTATCGACTAGCGACATATTGTCTACGTTTTTACGACATTCTGTCAGCGTCATTGCTGGTTAATTCTAAATGCAAAAGCAATAAATTGGTTTTATTGTCATTTCTACTAACAACACAATAAATAATATTTGTTTATTTTCTTTTGAAATACTCAATGTCGTTTTACATCAACAACACTTGCGGAATAAGTGAAATTGTATGAGTGTCTACTTAAAAGTCGCAGTAGAATTATTTTGTTATTAAAGTGTTGATATTAAGTAATTTAAGAATAAATAATCTTCGACTGTGTGAAAGAAATTTGTTTAATTATTTGTTTGAAAGTGTCTGCTGAGAACATATGAAGTAAATTCGCTTGCAGTTACGTAATCCAAGATATTATAAAGTATAATAAACTTATTCACTAAAAGAATTAAGAAAAAAAAAACTGACTGTCAAATGATGGACATAATTGCCTATTTACTTTGGCCTACCCTCCTCATTTAAATCACATCAACGTTCACACGTGGCGTTTCTTGTCGTACAAAGTGTTATGAAAGATAGCCAGAATGTCGCCTTGTAACTCTTTAAGTTTCTATCACCCTTCCTTATTATTCCCATTAGTTTTAATAAATTTATATTTTCCTGCCATAATGTCATGCCAATAGGCTATAAAAATGGGGGAAATATCGTGATGTGATCTTGTCAACTTCATAATATTTTAGGATTTATCAGCGAAATAAAATTTCATATTGCAACATGTAAAATAAATGTCTCCTTTACTTTTCATCTTCCAACAGCATTTCAATTCAGATATAAAACATAAGAATGTAACAAGAGTTTAAATTAAATTCATACTTTTTGCTTTATAGCGAAGATAAAACTGGCGGAAAAGTATATTGCAAACAGAACCACGCGTTTTGTTATTATTATTGATATTATTATTATTATTATTATTATTAGTAGTAGTAGTAGTAGTAGTAGTAGTAGTAGTAGTAGTAGTAGTAGTAGTAGTAGTAGTAGTAGTAGTAGTAGTGGTAGTAGTAGTAGTAGAAGTAGTAGTAGTAGTTGCTGTTGTTGTTGTAGTAGTAGTAGTAGTAGTAGTAGTAGTAGTAGTAGTAGTAGTACAAGTCGTAGTTGAAGTTGTTCTTTTTGTTCTTGTAGCAGTAGTAATAGTAGTAGTAGCAGTAGTAGTAGTATCAGAAATAGCAGTAGTGGTGATAGTAGTAGTTTTAGTAGTAGCAGTAGTTGTAGAAATTGTAGTAAGAGTAGAAGTTGTAGTAGTAGTACCAGAAATAGTAGTAGTAGTAGACGTTGTTGTTGTAGTAGTAGTAGAAATAGCAGTAGTAGTAGGAGTAGTAGAAGATTCAATGTAGTAGTAGCACTAGCAGTTGTAGTAGTAGTAGTACATGAAGTAGTAGTTGTTGTCGTTGTTGTACACGTAGTAGTTGTTTTAGAAGTAGTAGACAACAGCCGTTGTAGAAGTTAAAGTAGTTGTAGTAGTAGTAGTACATGTTATACTAGTAGTAGCAGTAGTTGTAGGTGTTGTTGTGTAAGTAGTAGATTTTGTAAATGTAGTAGAAGTTCCACTAGTGGTAGTAGCATTAGTATTACTAGTACTAGGAGGAGGAGGAGGAGGAATAGAGTAGTAGTAGTTGTTGCTGTTATTTTTGTTGTTGCTGCTGCTGCTACTGTTGCTGCTGCTGCTGTATGGATATTGGCCTAAGTATGGTTACTGATTACAATCAATCAAATCAATCAAATCGTTTATTTGTACATGAAGACCACCGGCCCAAAATACATAGTAATATATAGGACATAATAAAATGTCAAGCGAATGTTTAAGTGTCATTAATTGCATTCATTAGTTTATAAATATAAATGGATACATTTTTAACAATATCAGGGTTTTGGGAAGACAAAAGAGCATAAAAGTCGTGAAGTTTTGTTCCACGTACATACTAGTTAAATAAATATGTTTACCTTACAATATCGTACTTAAAACATTTAAAAAAGGCATGATATTCACAATCAATTACACTTGCATTAACTAACTTCTGACAAATGTTACATATACGATTTTCCTTTGGAACATTGTTATATCTACCTAGTTCAATATTCAGTCTGTGATTTGAAAGGCGAAACTTTGAATAGCAATTCTATATTTTAACTGAATATCAATAGTCAAATACTTTTCAATAGTAAGTAGGCTTTTAAAATTATTACGATATAATGATAACACCTACTAGAGGTTTCAATAGCTGTTTTGCCAGTCTAGTGTACAATAATTAACAACTCTATATTTAAACATTCTGATAAAAGGATTAACATAGCCAACATCCTGACTAATCCATATAAAACTGAATCCATATTTTTACAAAAGTACTTTAATCTTTGTTGCCCAAAAGTTTTTACCAGCATCATCAAGGTATTTTAACATGGTATACAATTGTTTAGGATATCTATGTGATGGCATGGTTAACAAGTTACACCAATATCGAATACAATTTATATAATATGTAGTACACAATGGCAATCCACCACATTCACCAAGAACCATACATGTATCAGTAGTTCTAAGTACATAAATAATGTTTTTGCAAAATCTGTTATGAACCGATTCTATCGTGTCTACATATTCATAGCCCCAAATCTGAGAAGTGTAGCAAAGTATATGTTTGACCATTGAATCAAAAATCTTAAATGAATCAACAGCAGAGAAATAACCAAAAGGTCTCTGACAGGCTTTTATGGCTAAGAGAACCCTTTGTGCTAGAGAAACTTAGAATGAGCGGATGAGCATGACAAACTTGATGTACGTAATATACCCATATATTTATACTCAGATGTGATTTTAATTTGCGTTCCACGATAAGACCATTGCTCATATCAACGGAGAGGACCACCATTCCGAAAACCGAAATTTCAGTCTTATCCATGTTTATTTCCGTTCTTGTATCTCGACAAAAATGGTCAATAATATTAAATTGCTGTTGAAGCTTAACTGCAGTTTCGGCACAACCTGCTACATCATTTGCAAACATAAAACAGAAAATATCTGGAATATCATTAGCTGTTGAAATGCCAGAGCCACATTTTTCACGTAAAAATGCAGACAACTCATCTACAAAGAGATAAAAAATTGTCGAACTTGTTTTGTCTCTTGGTGTGTGCCGATATTACATGAAAGATATCAGTGATACAATTGTTGGGTTTGACACAGGAACTTAAATCCGTATAAAGTGATTTGAGAATAAGCATAACTTGACCATGGATTCCTTTCTTCTCTTGATACACAAATAGTCTTTTATGGTTTATTTTAACAAATGCTTTGCGGAAATCGACTTAGATAAATAAAAGCGACCACATCTTTAAGATAGATACTTTTGAACCATTGCTTGTAAATAGAAAATGTTATCAACAGCTGAATAGTCCTTACGAAAACCTGCCTGTAATTCATCAATTTTATTATTTTCTTCAGCCTAATCGTACAACCGTTTATTAATAATACCCGAAAATATCTTCTACATAGTATTTGTAATAGATATACCACTGTAATTTTCAAGAAATGTTAGTTGGCCCAGTCTTCTGAATAGGAATTATAGCAGACGACCTCCAAGATGATGGAATATTACTAGTTGAGAAAATATTATTAAACAATTCTAAAACAACTGGAGCTATATCATCAATAGTAGCCTTAAAGAATTCAGCCGGAATACCATCGACACCACTACATTTTCCAACAGACAAATTTTCTATAGATCTAAACACTTCTTCTAGAGTAAATGGTTCATTAAGAACACTTGCAGAGGGGTCAATATACTTATCAGAAGGTTGATCAATTTCAGCAGCGTTTTCATCATAAAGAAGTCCGGCAAAGTATCGATACCACTCAGAGGTAGAGATACTATTATCTAGAGTCCGTAGGGGTTTATCTCTTTTAAGAATTTTCCAAAAGGTGTTCGGATCATTACTGCTAGCAAGTTACATGTTTCGATTTGAAAACTGGTACTGAGAATCATATCTCGACAGTAGTTTTTAAATATATTACGTTTATCTTTAAATACTCTGAGATCAAACAGTGAATTAGACTCTCTAAATATTCTTAGCGCCCGAAATTTAATAGGCTACAAATTTAATCTGCACACTTTAAATTTGCAAGAACGAAAAGAAAACCCCTAACATTTTAAATGTCATACTTTTGAAAGGTGTGCTTGTTTATATCGGTGTTATAGTTAAAAGTATAATCATGCATGTAAAAAGGTGATGGGAGTGGGAAATTACGTTCAATCTTAGGATTTTTTCAGTTATCTGATCAAAACGTGCATTCTTGTACCGTGTTACTGTACCGAATGTTAGATATAATCGTTGAATTGAAATACTGCACCCTTCGTTATTCTTAAATGGTATACAAACATAAGCTGAGACAACGGATTCATATTTTTATATCCAGAACTAAGCATAATAATACAGTCCTTTAACTATAAACTATATTATATTTCACCATTGAGATAAATGAGGACTAAACAGGTATTGTTTATAATGAGTTTTGACCTTTTGTGAGACTTAAGTAATATTGTATCTCGTTCACATGGGATGATTTGTTTTGTTTGAGTGTTTGTTTGCCTAATTTGTTGTTGTAAGTTGTTGTTTTTAAATTATTTTTGGTTTATCGTTCCAAAAATTGTCCTGTTACCCGAAAGATGGTTTTCACGTGGAGAAGACGCATAGAGTAATGCATTCATTTTATATAGTAATAAGACAACCTTCAGCAGATTATATAGTCCATAAATAGATATGAGGTTGACTAGTTGTCATATGAACATGGAAACTGAAGTAATTAATACGTACAGAGTGCAGATAAAGATCAATCATTGGTTGTTATTTTTTAATTTTTAAACATCGTAAAATATTTTATTTAGTATATACCAATACAAAGCTCATGAACAAATATAAATAGATACAAACATTCCATTTTCTAGCGTACGTAATTTTGTTTCATTCTTAGTTCCTCATAATTGGACACCAAAGGATACGTAATTTTCGTACACATATTTATTTTATATATTAATTAAATATAGATTCACACCATGATGCAGAGTAGAAAAGATATCATATACAATGTTCATCTATCATATAGCTCAACATGACTATATTTGTATGGCCTAAACTCTCAATACCATTATATTTTATAAATTTGCTTGTTTGAATTCAATACACGTATGAAAGCATTCAATGGTTAGATTTTGCCTATGAACGCATCGTATATCTAAATGCCTATGACGTACACATGGCGCTGTGCTCTCTGTGTCGTGTCATTTTATTTGCTGATTTATCCGCCAGTCCCAAGAGTAAACCCCAATTGAGTTTATTCTTAACTATACTAGCTTTATACTATAAATATGTTGCTGAGGAGTCTTTCTTGACCAGTTAATGTCATGAGCAAGACATGAATAAATTCAAAAGATCTAAGACATTCTGCACACATTATTTATTGCATTTGTATATATGCAAATCACATTTAAGACTAGTAAAGAAATTAGATATTTAATTATATTTTAATTTTATCGTGTAAGAATATATGCATTTAAATATTAATCTTGTAAAATTAGTCTTCACTGACAATGGAGATATATGTAAAACATCACTTTAAAAAAAAATGTCTTAAAAATTTACAAGTTATCCAGAAAATATATTTTTACGTCTTACGCTCTTTTATCGTTATTATTTGTGTGTCTCTTACAACTATAGGATGGAATATAAGTGCCGAGCAATGAAATCCACGTGCTTGACTGATACAACCAACAGGGTACATGTAGCCCTCTGTCTCGTTATTATATGAAAATATAAATAAGACTGTACAGTTCAGAGAGGATTTACAACTGTCATCGCCTACATATGCTTTTGTAATTGTGACATATGTATTGCAGGAAAATGGTAAAACATTAAATCTATTGTAACACACCAATGCAATTTATAAAAAGCATGCAGCTTACCATTTTTTTCGCAAGAAAGCCTTTGTAGTAATTTTACCTTTACCGATAATTAGCCAGCAATATATTGCCGCACGCTAACATTCTTATCAACCTTATCAATATATTTGGCGAATGTTCACAAGTATCTAATTATCTAATCAGCGTATTAATTTAGTGACTATATATTAATTATGATAACTAAATAAAATAAAGGGTAGCTAGCAGACTATTTCGTATCAATGGGATTGTAGACATTAGAACTGCGTAGTTTAACCCTTCCAAATATTGGAAATTCTGTGTGCATGGAGCTTATGGTGGACGGGGAGTTATAGACAACTAATTGCAATTAGTTGGATGTACTCTGGGTTAATCCTGAAGCGCGTGCCAATTTTCAGCAGGTAATAACTGAATACTCTTATCCCCAATTATGATTGATGCTATAAGTCACAGTTTCTTCAAAAATCTGTGACATTAGACAATTCAAACAAGTATCCTGTACAAGAACCATGAAATATTCTCAACTACTGTTAATAATTTTACATTTAGCATCACATTTTGATAAATTCTTACAATAATTGAGCATAAATCAGAAACCAGGACTGGCATTTGCATCATTTAGAGTCGCTAAATTTAATCTGTTTATTCCTCCACATCATTCGTGAAAGGTTTATTGAATATTGATATCATTTAAATAACGTATTTATTTCCTGAAATCGCCATTTCCTGTAATTTTAGGATAGTATTTTTCATACTGCTCGTTATATATCCGTTACTTTTGGTTTGTTTACATTAAAAACTATGGTGCATCGAACTAGCTAAACTGCACCACATAAATCCTGAATTCATTAGTAATACTATATGTATCACATGCTCTTCAAATAACCCTTATGCAAGACTACTTAACATCTGTTTTATACCTGGATTTTAATATCCAATAACAGGTGGTTTAAAGGTACAGCTTAACCTAATTTTCTAAGCCGTGCTGATGTACTGTACAAGGAAATTGTATAAGTTCAGTGCCACACATAAATAATCCGCAAGGTCTTGCTCAGATTACTGGTGTTTATTGAAAAAGAAAAAATAGCAACATTTCAAACGCAGAGCTGAGTTCTGGGTCGTAAAACCGTGTTTCACGTAGCCAAATCAATAATTAAGAACATGGGTAAGTGATAAATTAAAGGAAACTTTTATTATCCTATTGAAGGCAAATAAACGCATTAAGATTGAGGTTTAATAGACAACAAATGCTCGCATGTGATTTTTTGTTTCCTTTGTTATCGATGCATACCACTTTAAAATAGTTTAAAATCACTCCGCTTATTACGTTATATGTCATTTGTATTGATTCCTGGTTAATCACTTCTATGTTGATACGGTTAATGCAACAAAATACATTTACATCCCTGTTACCAGGGCTCCAATAGATTCTCAGGTGTAATAACTGGAAGTAATCAAACGCTCCATCAATAGGTTAGTTTTCTATACTTATCGGTTTCCTAGTAAACGGATGTATCATGATTATAAAGAAATTGCCCACGCCTAAGTAGCAATTAATTGACATTTCATTGGTCATTGCGAACGTTATAGTCATAAAATTGTCGTTAGTGATATTAGTTTAGGTATTGCATGATCCAGTTCATTGTATATTATGAGATGTGTCTTAACAAAAGCATTGCAAGTCCTTTTGAATATTTTTTTCAGCACGCTTTCAGAATAAAACAAAATAAATCAGTATGTTTTATCTAAATTGCAAACTGTAATTATTCGATTATTCTAAACACTTGCTAAATGTTTGACGTTTGAAGTCGAGTGAAAGGTGTAAGTATACTTTTGATTAAAAAAAAATTGAGGAAATAACGCCATTAAATATGAGCTGTTATTGTATGAAAACATAATAACTACGTATCTAATAAATAAAAACACATGTTTGTCTTTGTCTCAAAGTTACGAGTTACGATATGTTACGAAAACGCAGTTGCGATATGTTTGTTAAGAAGTTTACTTAATCGAGAATAATTGAACAACGATGACAGGATTTATGTCTTTTAAACTTTTCTCAAAGCATGTTTGTTATTTGATATAAACAAGAAGTGGTAAAAGCGTTTCCACTTCTTTCCCAAGTACTTTACAAGACAACTCAATGCCTTTGTTTGACAATCCTGAAGTGTTAAAGACTCCTAAGATGATACAGAACTTTCAATGATACTTCACTCAGTTATGATGTCGCAATCCGTATATATACAAAAGCGTCTCAGTACAAAATGCTTCTTCATATTATGATACCTATTGGGTTTTTCTTTTACATCTGATCTGCAAACTGACACCATTTTATTTCAAAATTATTTTCCGCCGTGTTTCTTCTCTTGGAAGATAAAATTCAAGAAACCTATTCCTGTTGACAATGGGCATTCTACTAGTATGTCAACATGCTTAAGAATTAAAATAAATTCATGCGGGTATAATGTTACAAAAGGGGTTCACGCTTATTTTTTTGTTTTTATGTATCTAAAATGAGCTTAAGTTGTTCGTGTTTAATTCCATGAAATAAATCTTATTAAGAAATAAATCTCGTATGTAACAATCAAGACAGATCAGATTTACTTTCGGGGTGTATCTTATATAATCATTTGATGAGAAGTTGTTGTTTGTTGGGGTTTTTTCAAACAGATACAGGCCTGTCCGTGTCAGATTGAGCAATACGTCAGATAGGTATTCAGTAAATGAATGCACTCATATCCAACTCAATAATCGTCATTCCTCAAGCATGATAGTAACATGTCTGTGATCTCTCCTTTCTCATTTCACTTTCTAAAGTGACAGACAGACTCTTTGGGATATCATGAGAAATGCTTAAAATGAAAACTCATTCGACCTTATAGATAAGAGTCTACCTCGCCTCTTCTGTGTCACCAGCAAGAAATAAAAGTCGTCAGCAGTTCTTGTCCATCCTAGACTTACTGACATATCATTAATATTGTTTTCCAAAGGGGCTACTTTTAAACGAGTTAAGACTTACATCGATAGTGTGTTTCCAGAGACATATTATATTATTTTCGCCTACGTTCTCCGTAAATAACAAATTACTGTTTATCATTTTATGCTGTTGTTTTAGTAAAAAAAACTTGGTTTCTTAAAACGTAGAAAATATAATTCGTTTCAAAGAAAGGATAAACAAAACAACACACGAAGTAATTAAACTTGCACTTATATTATTGTAGTACATGTACAACATATGCTTTAATTCGACGTCCAATTATACATGTCGCAATTAAAGCACAGTATAGTTAACAAATAAAACATTAATTTGTATGGTTGCATAATGTTGATAAGCTTATTTTTTTAAATGGTGCTATATTACTTGTTACCAGTACAAAAATAGGAGGTCTTTTTAAAGTAATAAAAATTGCCTATACGATGATGTTATATGATGGACAGTTATTTTGAGGTGTGTTAGTTTTAAAAACATTTGGCTAGCGGTGTAGGAGCCATATGTTCTAATGCAACTTTTAAGGAAGATAAATGTATATGTCTATAAAATGGTACCAGAATTAGAATGTTTGATTTGACACACATACACTATATACATGCACATACGTGTACATATACATTAATCTTATATAGTATGAATACATAGAAATAAGGGTTTTAAACTTCGCATACATAATTTATTCAACTACAGACATAAATGAATGTTTAAACCACTTTACAAAATACCAATATACCAATATTGAAAAGGCACAAGATCAAGGTATTCACATGCAAGCCAAATCTAAAAGTAATAACAAATCTGTGATGAGTCATTTAACTAAAAGAGCAAACCTAACAGTTACCGCCTTAGAACGGTCAGTTGGCTAAAGTGACCGACTGGGTTAAACCGGTTTAACAGAGTTTTAACCTTGCACTTCCTTTGGGGTTTCTCAAATGCAAACAATAAAAAGAAAACCGATCCACATAAACAAACAAAAAAGATATGCATGAGATCTTTGGCATGGAAACATTATTTGGTGCACTTCTATGTTGTCTGAAATCTAAGTATGATGCGAATTATTTAGTGGTGTTCCATTATGATAGGATTATGATATATAGAGATATATTTCGGTCTCCTTTTCGGAAATAGAAAAATGTTATAACATTATATAAGATTTACTACAGTTGGTTCTAGTTTTATATAAAAAGATTAACATGCTGATATTTGATAATTTAAGAAATAAATATTTACATAACATGACATTAAGTTGCAGATGACATAACTAAACCTCCTTTTATTTCTCCATTGTCAATAGTGGTCTGATTTTTGTGTGCAATAAATGAAAATGATACCATAACCACAATGTCTAAAATGTTATCGAAATCTCATTGCATTCACGATGATGGTAAATTAAAGACATTTACGACAATAAAGAGTCGTTGGAAACATTATTGTAGCTCAGAGACATTATGGCGCGTTTTGATAATATATTGATAGAATATTTGATATGCAGTGATTTTATGTCTTTTACCAGAGGCAATAATATTCCAGTTAAATGACCAAATAAGTCTTTTATATCAGTGCCTATTTAACAAAAATATATATTTTAGTTTCGTATTTAAAATGTACAAACAATCGTTATTTGTTAGACGCATAAATGTTAAGGACATTTGAATAAATACACATTCAAGCTGTATTTAATTTTAAAATTGCATTAAATCCACCGGACAAATAAAAACAGCAGAATGACTGTAGTATTGACCAAAAACAAAAAGGAACACATACGTAACATAACATAAACTTATATTTCTTTAAATCAATTTCTTAAGAATTAATGGCGTATTTTATTGATAGCCATACTTGCAAAGAAGCTTGTTGTAATATCTGTTTAGTAAGAAAAAAGGATCAATGTAATATATATATATATATACATGTATAAGCATTGAATTTTGTATAAGCAGATAAGCAGTCTTTAATTTTAAAGAAACAATGTTTGTTGTTGTTGTACATTTTTTTGTTATCTTATTTTTTATATCTTCAGCTACCAAATTTGATCGACAAATTGTTTCCATGTTAGTATTTATTTAAAAGCAAAATCCCATTTACAACTAATACGAATACAAAAAAAATTTCCTGCCAGTAATGTTTTGAATTTTAGCGATGTCTTTTTTATTTAAAAGAAAATTTGCATTTTTTATAGCCATATGTTAGCTTTTGTGGAATTGGAGATAACCTTGTTTAAAATTTTCCTATATAAAAATGTTCTAATTGGCAAAAGATAAGGTGTTATTTAACAATATCGTTTACCATAAAGATTTACATAAATGTTATGTAAAGGTTACATAATCATGGTACATCGATATCAATAATGTAGGCGTCATTTAGTTTAAATCAAACAAAACTCATTTCAATTTTCAGTAGTAAGGTCTGAAAACTAAACAATATTAAAACGCTCCTCGGGAGAAAAACATAGCAAACGCAAAATGTAAGCAGTGGACACATATACCCAAATCATTGCTATCTCCTGCCTAACAATAATTGTTATACAATTTTCAATAAACAAAATACATATCATTACAGTAATGAGGGTTGAGACGATGAAAGTATTGTCTTAAATGGTGTTTTCCTTATCTGTTGAAAAGATATATGTCTCAACTATTGAGAAATATATTTCTACGGTTCATAAAATGAGCATACTCGTTACTAATTGTATAATAGCGGTGTATTATTTCACTTCGACGATATTTAAGCAGGCTAAACATATGTAGGAAGTTTTGTGAGTAGGATGCGATACAAATCTCTGATCGTAGTCATTTACTGACCATAAATAACATCACTTCCATCCTTGCGTTTTCTCAATTGTTCCAAGATGTCCAACATCTGTCGAGAGGAATTTGGCAGCTTAAGCTTGTTGGAGTGTTAAAACCACTTTAAGCAATTATGTTGAAGAACCAATCGGCGCATGCGCAACTTCTCATTTAAGACGATAATGCACGTTTCTAAATACCAAAAAAAAATCTAAAAATAAAAGGTGAGGTGATTGTCTACGAAACATATCCGCACTAACAAACAGTTGAAGGACATTTTGTTTGTTTCAATACCAACCAGACGTGTGTCTGGAAACGTTATCTACCTTAGTAAAATGAACACAACACTCAGTGTCAATATCTTGCCACCTACAATTCAAAAGCAATACACTTTTTGTCATTATTGTGTTGAAAAGCCATTTTTGAAGTTGAAATGTTTCGGAACTTAATAGTTGCTTCTAATACGTATTCTAAGAAGTGAATATCACAATAGTTTGTTAAAAGTTTCTAAATAACATTCGGATTATTATTATGGATGTAATCAGAACCATGGGGATTACACAGTCCTTGCCATAACAAAAATACAAAAAGCACACATACACATGCACACGCATACATCCACACACACATGGTCACGCACATATGATATGACCGCACATGCACCCCAGCACACATAAGCACAAACAAACCAGCATACGCATACACACATCGCTTACCTGCAGACACACACGCGCACGAATTTACACACAAATACATATGTAGAAATGATATTGTTTTAAAAAAAACGCTCACATTTAAACTTTCGGTAAATTACCATTTTAAGTTTATCCCAAATAACTATCTTATTACATATTTGCAAATATATATAAGAAAACAATTTTATTGTTTCTTATTGTCTAGTTAACAACGATATAAATTTATTGTACTATCCTTTCATTTTTGTATTAAAAGTTATTAATAGATAAATAAGAAAAGGTCCTATCAAAATTTCCACATATATTTAAATTTAATCTACTTTTAGACAAATGCAGAATCAAAAGTTTTCAAATTTAGTACAAATTACTAATGGCTTTAGACATCCGTGAAAAAATATCTTCCACCAGCTTCTACATTTCAAAAAAGACATGTAAAAGTTGTTACGGCAATAACTGGCAATAATAAAATACAAAGGAATTGAGCCGGTCTATGATGAGCAATATGAAATTTTAATGTATTCCAGATAATGTAAATTTAGTGATATTGCCAGTAATAAGGAAACGTCAATGAAATAAAAACAGAAAACTGAAATTATCTCGCTTTCTGATCTGATTTTATGACTGAATATGTATTTAATGTAATTCTCAAACAGAGAAAATATCCAATGTTGATTGGCTAATGCAGTTTTATTATTTCCACTCTGTATAGAAAGAAACTTAATGCAAAATGTATTCTGAATAAAGAGCAAACATGTTGAGATCAAGAAATAATGTGTTCTTAATCCATTTAAAAAAAAGGGAGTCATCTAAAAAAGAAGAATTTTAAACACTATTCAAAATGAAATAAAATGTACAAATTGTGCTGAATTGTTTTTTAACAAAGTCATCTACATTGTTCTTTGTCACAATCTTATTAAAATCATATCATACCAACCGCTCCACTATCAGTATCTGACGAATAGTCAATAAAATCTTCAGATTGTCGCCTACAAAATTGCAAAAGTAACTAATGATCCGAAGCGTTCCGAATGTATCATTTTAATGGCTGCGCCCATTTACAAAGACATGTAAACATGGACAATCCGCGCAAGACTTACGTCTATGAAGACAGGTGCGTTGTATGTGGCATCCCATTCGTTTCAACATCAGTAACATCTTCAGGTCGAAACGGACAAATTCCTTATTTTCTACTGCATCATCGATAGCGGACATTTTGCGACTCTTACCGGAAGCGTTATGCATTATCTTTAATTGGCTGTTATAAAATAGTAATCGAGGAAAACAAATACAGATTGAGACAATTTGTCATTTTGTTCTTTTGTACTTGAAACATAATGATTATGTATTTTAATATGGACGATGATTTTACAATATATTTAAACGCCATTATGACGACATTTTAAATATCTCAATAGTTATATGAACATTACTGAGATATTTATGGCAATTACAAGGGCTGTGGAAAACAGAAACGTGTTTGCAGACACAATGTCTCAAATTCATACATTGTTAATGACTGAAATATTTATATGCATGGATTTAATGAGATGACGACAGGGAAGCAGTAATATTATGGCATGGTATTTATTGTCTGTACTCTCTGCTCAAGGAGACATGAAATGATAAGAATTGAATAAATTTCCATCCACAGTCTTGATTATTTACAAAAAAATGTTTTGGAATGTATACACCAATGAATAATATTTTGTTTTGTTTGTGTTTTGATTTTTGCCGGGTTTTTTTTCTTTTATTTTGTTAATCGTGTCAGTGGATATAAATGTAGATTGCATATAAAAATATATAATTATACATAATTATGCATGTATTAAATATAAAACAGTATTGTTTTATAAGTTTGCATTTAAACAAAGCGTGTAATGCTGCTGTAGTGCTTGTAAGTTTCAGTGCGTGACTATTTCGTGCAAAATGACTATATTTGACTATATTTGATAATGGCGAAAACAGCAAATTTTTTAAACAATAACTTTAAATTAACAAGTACATTCTCTGATTTGCCCTTTTTAGACCAGACTTAAGTCGCATGAATTTTAATCTTAGTATAATTATTTAGATTAGGCGAACCAAAGTAAATGTAATATATATTATAAAGTAATATGTATAATTTGTAATCCCCATATTAATAAAAAGCGCCGGAGCGTATGTGGACAAGTAAACATGACGTTTACTAAGAACCCAGCAATGATGTAATGAAACAAAAAATAGACACAAATGGAACAATAAGGTCAACCTTCTATTCTGATAGCATTATTATGATAAGAAAAATTACCAGACTAAAATAATTTGGTTAAATGTGTTGTAAATCACCAGATAGGAAATGTAATGTGTTGTTGGAGCCTTTTTGTACATGTAGTTAGATGTATTTAAAGAGAGTACAGTTTGTTTAAAAAATCTAAACGAAAAAAGCCCAGTGAGAACAACCAGTATTACATTTTCAGTTGTAAGCATTATGACCTTGTAGGAATACATGACCATGTGGAAAACTACTTGCAATAATAATGGTAACTATCGGTTTTATTACAGTGAAAGAAGAATTTTATAAAATGCCACAGTATTGTGTGATATTGTCTTGAGCAACCTTACTATAGGCAACTTTCTTACGATTGTATTAAATATCATATTAACATTTAAAAGAATTTCCACATTATCTGTTTAGAATTGAGCTTAAATTTAAGTTTAAGTATTTACATACTTTTTAACATAATAATAACTCATTCTGCATCATTTATTCATGTTTCATAAAGGTCTCGTTTGGAATGCGCGAATACATTCAAAACTGCAAATCGCAATGCTAAAGAACCTTGTTAGTTTTATGAAAACTTTTTTTTTATCAGAGCAGTGAAAACGTCTATAAATTATCATCTTTTGGCAGCACATCGACATTATTTAACCGATTAACGTCAACATTTGCTTTACACCTGGGCAAGATAAACTTGATAAAATACCTGATAATATTTTATTATAGATAGATACTAAGGAATGTGCTTGGATATCCGTGCAATTAAAGCAGATACACAAAATGTGTTAACGTCAATTATTCTCAATGTTGGTAATTTAAGCTCGAAACTCATTAACTATTGTGAATACAATACCTTAAACCAGTAAGTATTATAAATGTATTGCGATTTTTTCCCATTGCATAATTTTCCTAACAGTAATTCAGGTGCCATTTAAATTACAACTTCGACAAACCCAACTTCATGTCTAAGTAGCCTATTTAGATAACTCCAATTAAAATTAGAGTAACTTATTTATTTTAATATATACCATGTTTAATTGGTATTTCATTTTCGAATTTATATTAATCTCATTTCGTCATATAAACGTCATATATATATATGATTTAGACCTAAGCCTATGTCATCCGTGCTAGAAACGTACTATAAAAGGATATAGGTCTGATATAGGTCTGAAATGTGTCCTGCTTAAACAACTTCCAATAATTCATAAAATGTTCATATACATATAATATGGAATTTTCATTAAATATCAGTATAAAACATATTATATGGTCCTATGAGTATTGCAATATATTTACATATTTGAAAAGTCAGAAAACAAAAATATGCATATCCCAGTCAAACATAATAGAAATATAAAGCTGAGACAGTTAACGCTTTGCTATAGTTAACAGGTAAAAGTGACGATTTGGCTGCTTTAATAGAGTTACAAGGTCTATAGATCTACAACCTCGCACTTCCTGAGTTTGACTTAGCACAATTCAGAAGGTAGCTGCTGATTTAAAAGATTGCATGAGAGCTTAAAATGTAACTAAGCTTTATAACTAAAGCTGTCAGTAGGCAGTTGTATACACTGCATGTGTTAGTTGAACAAATGGCATAAAGCGATTACGCCAGCTTTTAGGTGTTGGTGATTCTTTCACGTGCCTCATACTTATTAAATGAACACATACATTTCGCTCAAGCCTAGAAACTGTGGGTACAAATAATTCTGAAACATTGATATAAAAGACAAATGTTCACTAGACAATTTTCAGCGAATTACTTTTATAGAAGTTTGGATGCCACAGATACAATGTTTCTGAATTATTTGACTTTGCTAAGTATATTTTTCACACAAAAAAACCAGATCAATTACAAAACAATATTCGCAATTTAGCATCCTGGTGAAACATTAATGTGGATGTGTTTAACTGATGCTAATTTTAACAAAATAAAATTCAGTACTTGGAAAATCTGTTTATGAAAAGTCGTGCATATTGTGAACGGCTTTCTCCAGATATGTCTATAAACTGTAACATTAGTTGTCTCACTTTGAATCAAAAAGAAATTTTACTGTTTGTTTGTAAGAAACACCTCTACAGAGTGGGAGGTTGGGGCGCTATACAAAGCAGGTTTAAGTAGCCCGGAAGGTGAGCTTGTCGCTTTTACTTTTAACTCAGTATACCTTTGTCTAGAGATTGTTTCTGTCTGTGGCATTTGCTTACTGTCCTACTGATAAATTAATGCAACAAGTAATAACGTTCATAACATATACTGGCTCTATACAAGCTACAAGAATGGTTTAATTAGTATGCAATATTAGTTTTAATAATAACAATATACACTAAATACAATACAGTTATTACTGTTTGGGCTGGTTCACGTTGCACCAGTGAAAGCTGGTGAGACAATCCTTCGCGAGAAGTAAAGGGTAATTTTGTAAAGGACACTGTCTGCGAAACAGGTTTGATCTTTACAATTTCACCTACACCTAAATACATGCTTACGCCAACCTTACTTATTGACATTTTGTTTTCTCGCCGGCATTCCGTGATGTATCAAGTTGAAATGGTTTAATTACATTCTCTACTATCATGTTATTTATATATTGTGTTTGTCTTTTCTTTCTTTACCGGTGAGACTTCGTTTCATTACTATTTTAATGCCCTATACGGTATATTTTACGTGGGTATGTTTACTTGTTATTTTCAATCGTTTCGTATTCTAGTATAATGTTAATGTTACCGTTGGGTGTACCATTTGGTGTATTGTTCAAAACTAGATGTTGCCTACACACTCGTTGTGCTTGTTGAAAACATGAAAGAAGTTATTTAGGATTCATTGCCAAAACACTATTTTATATTCATAGAATAGCGGTAAGTGAAGGCAAGATTTTTTTTTTTGACAAATCAAATCTTTCAAATTATAAGAAACAATCTGAATAAGTCCGTTATCAAATTTATTCAGTTCGTAAAAGCCGATATTTAAAACAGGAAATAAAAGTGATAAGCAGAAAATTCATAAACATAAAATGACGTAATCATTGCTAGGCAAGATAAATTTGCAATGCGAATACTATTAAGAACAGATATTTAATTAGCTGAATTGCGAAAGATAATTCAGAAATGAATCATTTAGATGTTATCATGTTTATGTCAAAACAACCAGCAATAGTTTTCAGCTTTGAGATACACGTAGGATATACTCCAGTAAAAGAATAATAAAATAATTGATTTAACAGAAATACCCAAACTATTATTCGGCCAGTATACTAATTCATGGGGTCTTTTCTTATTGTCATGTTGTATATTTTATTTTAAGTATGTTTTTTTATAATACATGATTATCGCCTTAATGGAAGAATAAAAGCAGAACTGCTAAATTGATCATTAAACCCTAATCTGCAATGCTTGCAGCAATTGCAGAAATGAATATAGACTAACTGGGAAGAAATAATTTATTTATTTATGTTTTTAGTTGTTTTGGCTCATCGCTATAATAATGATCAGAGGTGAATTGAGGGATAAATACTCTACACTTAAGTCTGTGTAGAACTACAGACTGTGTAAAAATATAGCCCTTAAAAATGCGGTATTTTTTATACTAAACGCACACTGAATATAAGAATTATTCATGATCGCCTTGTAATTAATGTTTTCTTTTAATACTGATCACGTTTATGAGTGGAAATTGTGGTAAGAAAGAATAAATTAAATCAAGAATCGCATTACATGATATTCCTCCTCCAGACAATTAAAATAAATATGCGTATATTTTTCTGATGTCGGGCTTTCTTAACAACCATTCAAATGTCTTGCTTGAACCTAACGCCTACGTATAGTACTTAAGTGAAAAGTATGTTTTAAAATAGAGGCATATAGTCTACGCAAACTACAACAGTTGTCAACAACATTTTATGGGCATTTTTAGCTACATTTCTCAAAACATGTAATGGCGTGATTAATAAATTCGCAAATGAGATATTCTTGTTTCTTTTTTATCGCAAGCGGTTGAAATAATCCGTTTTTAGTGTTTATGATTTCTGATACGATACTAGCTCTTTATTAAGGTACCACATAAAAAATCAGTAGTGTTTGTAATTTAAACCGCACTATTATCGATTTTTTTTCTTTTCGTTTACATATTTTTTTTTTTTTTTCATTGTTATCTATTTTTCTATAGGTCTGCATTTCGCGTCCTAAACAGGTTTAAAAAAATATACATTAATTGCTTTTGAAATCGTACTTTGTAAAAGAGAATACCCAAATGTGGAAACACGTTCATAGCTTTTTATATATAAATCAGTCCAGTCGTTGTGATTTTGTTGCTGCTTTTTCATTTTCCCTTTATAGCCAATTGCTTCTGTGGCACTCCTTCACACAGAGGCATTGCATATTCATATGACGCATAACGTCAAAAGACCTTATCGACTAGCGACATATTGTCTACGTTTGTACGACATTCTGTCAGCGTCATTGCTGGTTAATTCTAAATGCAAAAGCAATAAATTGGTTTTATTGTCATTTCTACTAACAACACAATAAATAATATTTGTTTATTTTCTTTTGAAATACTCAATGTCGTTTTAAATCAACAACACTTGCGGAATAAGTGAAATTGTATGAGTGTCTACTTAAAAGTCGCAGTAGAATTATTTTGTTATTAAAGTGTTGATATTAAGTAATTTAAGAATAACTAATCTTCGACTGTGTGAAAGAAATTTGTTTAATTATTTGTTTGAAAGTGTCTGCTGAGAACATATGAAGTAAATTCGCTTGCAGTTACGTAATCCAAGATATTATAAAGTATAATAAACTTATTCACTAAAAGAATAAAGAAAACAACTGACTGTCAAATGATGGACAGAATTGCCTATTTACTTTGGCCTACCTTCCTCATTTAAATCACATCAACGTTCACACGTGGCGTTTCTTGTCGTACAAAAGTGTTTTGAAAGATAGCCAGAATGTCGCCTTATAACTCTTTAAGCTTCTATCACCCTTCCTTATTGCCGTTAGTTTTAGTAAATTTACATTGTCTTGCCATAATGTCATGCCATTAGGCTATAAAAATGGGGGATATATCGTAATGCGGTCTTGTCAACTTCATAATATTTTAGGATTTATCAGCGAAATAAAATTTCATATTGCAACATGTAAAATAAATGTCTCCTTTACTTTTCATCTACCAACAGCTTAGCAATTCAGATATAGAACATAAGAATGTAAGAAGAGTTTAAATCAAATTCATACTTTTTGCTTTATAGCGAAGATAAAACTGGCGGAAACGTATATTGAAAACAGAACCACATGTTTTGTTATTATTATTATAAGTAGTAGCAGTAGTAGCAGTAGTAGAATAGTAGTAGAAGTAGTAGTAGTAGTAGTAGTAGTAGTAGTAGTAGTAGTAGTAGTAGTAGTGGTAGTAGTAGTAGTAGTAGTAGTAGTAGTAGTAGTAGTAGTAGTAGTAGTAGTAGTAGTAGTAGTAGCAGTGATTGTAGTAGTAGTTGTTGTTGTTGTTGTAGTAGAAGTAGTACTAGAAGTCGTTTCTGTAGTTGTTGTTTTTGTTTTTGTAGTAGCAGTAGTTGTAGTAGTAGTACCAGAAATAGCAGTAGTGGTAGACTTTGTTGTTGTAGTAGTAGTAGAAGTAGCAGTAGTAGTAGGAGTAGTAGAAGATATAATGTAGAAGTAGCACTAGCTGTAGTAGTAGTAGTACTTGTAGTAGTAGTTGTTATCGTTGTTGTACACGTAGTAGTTGTTTTAGAAGTAGTAGACGTAACAGCCGTTGTAGAAGTTATAGTAGTTGTAGTAGTAGTAGTACACGTTATACTAGTGGTAGCAGTAGTTGTAGGTGTTGTTGTGTAAGTAGTAGACGTTGTACATGTAGTAGTAGAAGTTGCACTAGTGGTAGTAGCATTAGTATTACTAGTACTAGGAGGATGAAGAGGTGGGAGTGAGGAGTAGTTATTGTTGTTGTTGATGATGATGATGCTACTGCTGCTGCCGCTGCTGCTGCTGTATGGATATTGGCCTAAGTATGGTTACTGATTATATAGACTGTTGTTGTGGCAGGAAAATACAATGTGCGGATTTTAACATAATTCGCCATAAATACAATGATAGTGACGACAATTTATCATCGTCAAAAGCTCTTTAATTATCTTAATTGCATCACCGTGGAGACGTCTTATCATACAAGAAACAGAATTGTGTTATGATTTATGTATAAATGGAAAGATACGAACACCAGCATACATCCTCTAAAGAATAGTATCACGAAGAATGGGCAGTTCCTAGCGATTTCAGTTTTGATTTTGCAGATATTGATCGTACAATTTAATGTATGTCCTTAGTGTCATTTAAGTGGTTTGTCTTGTAAAATATCATCTCATTTTCAGTACTATGTTTTTGACGTCAGTATAAAACAGAGATTAGTCAATTTTCGATCAATTTGAAGGCTCTACGTTTGACATAAAGTTCTGTTAGTAAAGATAGTTGTACAGTTTGGTGTATGTATAAAGTACACCGGAATACCAATTTCATTTTAATGCATGTCATAATTAGACATATAATGATCTAGCTTTTGCCCTGATGGCATGACAAACGATTAAATACAATTGATACTAACAAAAAAAGCATGGCATGGGCTATATTTGTGTAAAGATCTCTCGAATATTTTTTTTTGTATGCCAAAGTACGAAGACGAAACTGGTCAATTTGGAAAAAAACAGGACGGATATAGCGTGCAGGGACAAGTTTACGCAGAAAGTTGCATTTAAAATGGAAACATATTTTAAAGAAAATACTTTAATGTGAAACAGAATAAATTCTATGCATATATACATCTGTTTCTGTTAAAATAGAGTGCTAACGAATTACTTAAGTTAAAAAAGAATGCGAGTTTATGTATCAAATATGCATCAACAGTTTGTTGTTTAAGTACAGCTTATAAGGATCTACAGACAATTGTATTCAATGTTTTGTATGCACTTGTATACCCTGTGAAACCTATTCGATTATCGGATGTATTTTTTACAGCATCGGTACACAATAAATATTATCAGCGAAACTTTGAAAACACACCGACTCAGGTGTTGCCTCTTTATTTTACAATATTATTTCCTTATTCTGTTTACAAAATCTGTGTCTAGTAACGCAATCTAAGGTCTCGGAAGCCTTAAAATAATAATAAACCAATCTCATAACAATTTTAGACTCCACATTTCGTATTGTAAATATTTGGAGATTTAAGTTTATTTGTTAATGAAGCTCATTGGCATCCTTTGAGAAATCCAATCGATTTAGCGAACAAATTTAAACCTCAAGTGGCAATTGGATGACTGTTCGTTTAAAAGCCATCCATCAAAAGAAATGATGTTTAGCGTGTAAAAATGACATTTCAATATTGCTAACAATGTACATGTGTATTCGTTGGTATAAGATAGTCACATTTTAGAAGTTTGGAGGTAAAGATCTTCTAAACTATTGTTTTGTCATATATAACAAAAAAGAGACAAAATATAGTTTAAATGTTGCCAATTATTTCTTTTATAGGTTTATAGCGCATATGAGTGTACACACTTAGCTCAATAAATGTGGTTAAAAGAAAACAGCATTTATGTCATAAAAATAATCATCTTCATCTTAGGGTGTCTATATTATGACGTCAAACCGACTAGATGTATCACCAACTGAATCACTGTATAGTAAGAATTTGTATTTAAAGTTTTTTGGAGACGTACAATTTGAAGTATTTATGAATTCATTTTAATTCTCATTCCGTAGGCTAAATAAACTAACGAAGAGAGGACGCACAGTTCAAAGTAACTCATAGCTTCCTGTGTTGCATCCATTTTTGCAATAAAATAGGAATTGTAACAATTGTTGCAAATGCTGGAATTATTGAAAAAACGGTTGACATGTCCAACAGTATGAACTACTTTTGAAATAAAAATATATAGTAAACGGTCGTACTTCTGTGCAGATGTTGATTAGGTCGTTAATTGAGAAAAAACGAAGAAACTATGATAAATTAACATTGTAAAATGGCGTTTAGACGAAAAAAGGGTTTGAGTGAAAATGGGTACACATTTCTTGTATGAAGTAACTTTCTACGGTCTTCTGTAACGGATACTTATTGTTATTGCACAGTCTAGGGTAATGGTTTCATTGGCACACATTTTTCCTGTCCGATATTTTATAGTCAATTTCGCATTACATGCAATGATAATAAAAAGAAAAAAAACATTTTTGAAAATTACAAAGAATATGTCTCTGTAGAGCATAGCTTTCATGTACGTGACATTTATCTGGTAATGTACGGTTATGATATCTAAAACCTTTAGAATGTTTGCATAAGTTAAAATTGTAAACAAATATGGAATTGGTCAATAGTTTAACATAAACTAGACAAGATACATTTTTTTTTCTCTAGATAATTTGATCATAATATCGGGTTTAATGTTAGAGCATTTCTGATCAGAACGTTGAACATAATAATAATATGGAATTAATGTTCCATGAATATCACGGGAAATATATAATTCAATTATATTGCGTGTTATATGACCAGTTATAACTTCATAACATGTTTTATCAAACCATATACCATAATGTTAATTGCCAAACAAATTAGCTAATGGTTGTGCTATGATTGTAAACACACGACGGACATTATAAAGGTATAATGACGATGTCACTTAGTTGCGACATTATACGGTTATCAGTATGGGACCTGACAATGATATATTTTTATATATAAAATGATAAACTTTCAAGTTCAGAAAGATGTAACGCTTTTTGTTTGGACCTATATCTTTACTGGTAATTTGTTTCAGTCATTGTAAGCTCCATGAAATATAACACGTGTTCTTTTTTTTCCGTCTGTTATGCCAATTTCTATTTTATAGGGCAAACGCATATTGAATAGATATGCTGTCAAGCATGATAAATAAATTAATTTTATTTTTAAAGAATATATAAGTGATATAAACATATAATTAAAAAAAAATAGAACAATTTAATTTAGCGGCGATAACCAAAAAAGATTGCCGCTCTCGTATACGAAGAATAAAATCGTTTCACGACACTATATATCAGCATCTAATTTAAAAAATAAGTCATAAGTTAATTTGTTTTCTTTTATGTTGCGTTTGATTATCGGTCCATGCAAAGAGGATATGTGCTTTAGTACCAAAAGAACGAGACTATGCCAACATCACATAATAAAACTATGATATATTCAGTCACGGACTTTCGATAAAAAAGATACATGATACCTGTGGGCAGCAATGTCACATTCAATGAACTTTGTAGGACCGTCATTGTCGAAGCATATTCATTTACAAGAACGGAATAAAAATTCTTATCGGACATGAAACGTTTGTTTTTTCGAAATACATACATTGCTTATTTTAGTACCAGTATTACCGCTCCTTACTGTATCATTGTAAGCATATATAAGGTATAATTGTAAACATGTACTATATCATTGTAAACATGTCTACATTATCATTTTAAACATATATACTGCATCATTGTATATATATATATATATATATATATATATATATATATATATATATATATATATATATATATATATATATATATATATACATATATACATATATATATATATATATATATATATATATATATATATCTATATATATATATATATATATATATATATATATATATATATATATATATATATATTTAATTATTTATACATTGAAAATATATATACGGTATCATTTGAAATATATATATTTACTTTACCAATACCAATGTAAACATGCATACCGAATCATTGTAAAAATATATATCGTATCATAATAAACATATATACTGTATCATTGTAAACATATCTACTGTATCTTTGAAAACATATCTACTGTATCTTTGAAAACATATCTACTGTATCATTGTAAACGTATCTAGACTGTGCATGGTTCATTTAGAACCTTAAATAAACCAGACTTGCAGATGTATTTCAGCTGATGGTTTAGCGTTGTCACTTACAAAAGAATGTTTTCTGGATAAAATGCCCTGCAATTAAGCATTTGATTAACGAAATGTCGTAATCCTTAATTAACTTAATTAAAGCGCATTTTGGTCGACAGCAAGCTGTTACGTGTAATATACTCCAGCATCTCCAAGATCCAACAAGAGTGTAGCATATGCCATTTCTGGTGTTGTATATGAACAAATATGCCTGAAACAGATGTTTTGCAACACAGCAGATCTTAATTAAGCAATAAACATTTTCTTGAAAGAACGATGGGATTAATTCGGATAATATTATGTGCGGGTTAACCGGTAATGTAGTTATCTTGAAGTACCTGTTTTAAAGGGTATCCAAGTCTTCTAACTTTCTATTCCCACATTCTTATTCTGAAATTAAATGTGAAACAAACACTATGTTTTCTTAAATCGAATAAATACGTAAATACATTTATCAATCCAATATCATAGAAGTCTCGCCCAGAAGAAACCAGAGTTACTGGTACAACTTGTTTGCTTCGCCCTGTATTTCTTCTATGTTTTGTGTGTGTGTGAATGCACATGCTCATTATGGTTCATGATATTGTATTTGTATCAACTATTTTATTTATTTATTTTTGTCAAAATACTGTTTGAAAGTTCTATTTAAATGCCGACATTACATGTATATATATCAGATAAACACTATTTATTAAAATGATTATTATGGAACGAAACTTGCACTGTATTTACAAAATTGGCGGACAAGACAGCCAGTTTAGTTCAGTGTATGTCCATTTTTAGCACCACTGTGACAAATAAGTTGAAAATCATGGCAGTTTATGTTACTGTATAGATGATACCAACTCATGATTTTCTTATATCTGACAAATTTGAAATAAATGAACATATAATTTAAACGCAAAAGTCTGCATTTCGCTGTAAGAACATAGCAATTTCATCTCAAGTCTGTTAAAAATAGCAAAACAATTGTTTGAAAACTATAAATCATTTCTCGTGTCCTTTTACCGTAAACATTCGATATCACGTTATGTCATCCTCTGCAATAAAATATATGCTGAAACAATAGGCATTGCAAGAATTTATTTTGGATTATATTTTGCACGTCAACGCCGGAGACATGATGTTTAAAATAATATTCAAAATCGCGTGCAGAAATAGCGTTTTAAAATATGCAATGAAGAAATTATATTTGAAGTAGTTGAGAATTTACCTTATACGCCGAAAGGAAGAAAATTATATGCAATTGAAAATCTATATAGATTGGGAAAAATACATAAATTCTAATGATCGATATACTCAGACACGAACAGTCAATTGCATAAGCTAATTCCAACCATTTTTGTATGAAATATAGATCAAAAGAAGATTAAATCACTGACAAATCAAATTATGTCATATTGGAACTAAAGTAGCGCGAATATCTGAAAATGTGAGTTGTCATTTCAAGAAAATATTAGGACTAGTTGCAATTTAAAAGATATGGTTCAATTGTCAGATATCAATGCGTACACACACATTCACGTTCACACAATGTATACCTTCACTTGTACACAGAATGTAACAAATGATGTCTCCCTAATCTAAATTAGCATGTGTGACATTTATATGTTTGCTTTTTTCGCGTATCTATACAATCCGATTTTAAAATTAAATTAACAATAACATTCAATATTATATGTTAAGAAACCGAAAAAAGTGAAAATAAAACCGGATAGACCAGCAGCTCGCCACATTTGGTGTTTTCAAAAACAGATACTCGCGATGGTGTATGGAGAGATATATATTGGTGACTTGTAACCTTCACATCCAAAAACTATGCCTAAACCGCAAATGCACCATCTAGTCCACGGTAGCAGCATTTGGAGTAATGACTTTGAGTTTGTAAACGTTTTTTTGTAAATGTTTTTATTACATACCAAACACTTAATTCCCAAACAAGAAAACAACTGTATGCATTGTTGGACTAATAATACTTGAGATCTCGCACAACCACAAAATCCTTTAGTTTAAAAGCAAATACAGCACGACCATGTTTGTGCCTAAAATTTTCTAAACCAGAACCATTTGCGACCGCAAATGACAGATAGCACAACAGCTATACGCATGCTTGGAATGCAAACTTCAATTCCGAATTTCCTGCACACTAGCATATCTACTCTGCTGAATGTTATATTTATAACTAGATATCTTTATGATATGGCTTTATTAAATGGTTTTAATGTCTTTTATATAATTGTACTTGTACAAAGCGTGCTAGAACAACAATTGCTCTTTCCTACCATTTCTTTTTCCATGCAGCATTGATATATATATATTTACTTTGTTTGTATAGACAATGTAATTTTTGTATAAATCTCATTATCCTGCTTCAAAACATGAACATATAAGTCAATTTTATTGACAACACATTAGGAGTTTGTTTAGAAATAGAATAAACACTGTTGCTTTGAGAAAGTCATGCTTTACTATCTTCATTATAACGTATGAACGATGTAATACTAAGCATAAGACAGCGGCAATAGTATGCAGTTCAACATTTATCAACGGCTATAGTTTTCAAAGCTACAAATTGCACACGGTTTCGATTTAGTCCAATTTATAAACATCTTGATTGACAATTAAATTATCAGTATATGAAACAAGCACGGAGATAAAGATCTCCTTGTATTTCCTTTTATGGACATTGGACTTTGGTTCCTCAATTCCATCTCCGCATGAACAGGATGCTACAACCATTTACTCTTCTCTGGTCATTTTTTTGTTCTTGATTCAAAATGTTAATTTCATATACTATTAACGTTTTTGTGTAGGACTTCTAATCGAAATAATACCTATCTCTCTTCTAAACACTATGTGGACATTATTTGTCAATGACGTCACTTCTTTCGTCATAACTTTTCAAACAAAACGACAGCGCGTGGACACTTATTCCAATGGATCGGTTTTCTTTTCATTGATTGCATTCGAGAAACCCATAAGGAAGTGCGAGGTTAGAGCTCTGTAAAACCATTTTGTAAGCACCCCATATTGCCGACTGACCGTTCCAAGGCAGTATATGTCGGGTTTACTCTTATTGTAGAATGACTCATCACAGATTTGTTCTCACTTTTACATTTGGAGTGAATGTGAATACCTTGGTCCTGTGCCTTTTCAATTTTTGTATATGTAGCAATGCTCATATGACTTTGTCTTATATATTCTTATTGAAAAAAAAATGTTTGTGCTTCCCATTTATGCAGACCCATGAATGACCGCCGAGACTTGTTGTCCATAATGTGCGTTATTTATCATTATTCACTTTCGAATTACCGTTAATAATGCTTCGGCTCAGACTCGTCTTAGTGTTTTTGTCAATTTTACAATTTGTTTTTGTTTTGTCTAGTGCTAGTTAAAAAAATAATGTTTGTGGTAATTTTGTATTCCAATGTTTAATATTTTAATGTTCACATTTTTTTTCATACATTACAGTACGTAACGCGTTTATGACGATCCTTTCTAAATCAATAGTTTTCCTTCTAATTGCGCACATAAATCTGAAAAGTGTTTTGTTTACATTTACATGTATGTCAGTATTTACAGATTTCTTGGTAAGGTTGTAACGTTTAAAAGACGATTGCAAAAAGAGTTGTAAACAATATGCCTGTCATTAAGGAGAAATGTGTGAATATGGTATGTCGTCATTTGTTATTATGGATATTCAATACTTTTCAATGTGCAATATTTTAGAAAAGTATCTAAGCTCGAGAAGAAGATATCGCCATCATAGTTGAGGATTCTGCTCGCAAGACGTTCATTTATATAGATGGAAAAGTGGTCAATAGAAATATATCTTTCATGAAACTAATAGGATATGTTTGTCTAATTTAAGCAGCAGAAACCGCCTGGTAAACTAATTCTCTTTTGACCATTGTTATTTAGAAATATATCTTATTCCTTCTGACTGCATTTTTATACTGTAACTGAATTAATAGCATAACACTGTCATAACAAATATGAAAGATAATAGTACACCAACAGCCCTAGAGCATATGTGCATATATCCAGCCAAATACTTGTAATTCTATGTTAAAATATGCACGTCGGTATGCAATTTAATGAACAGTTGCTTTATGTAAAGAAAATAAAGTTTCTGAGAGACACGGAGATCATAACCAGATGCGCTATCTAGGATGTTTCAGCTCCTATGAAGTCAAGCAAAGGGTAAAGATGGATATTTTATCGGTCAGACGTGAGATATACAACTGCTCGCCACTGTTATTAGGTATTACGAGACAATATAATAATTGCCGCCAGATGTACGCCCATATAATAGGCTAAAAGGAAGAATATGTGCACTTTGCGTTAGTCCATTGTTCGGGCACTCGTGCCATTATTCTCAATTTAACCGCATCTTCGTTGATTGCAGCCAAGGATAGGTTATATTGTTAACATATCTGTTAAATGCGTCCACATGTCTTGTATAAAATCATACATATCAGTGTACTTTAACGCCCTACAATTTCTTCAGTTCATTTCATTATTTCATTATTTCATTTCATTATCATAATGAAGTTCTGGCTATTAATATGACCATTCAAATAATCATCTAATAACATTACATCTCTCCTACTTGACAAAGGAAAACATATTAAATATGTACATGACATTTGACACTTACATGTAGGACATGTTTGTGCATATGAGCATGGATCATACAACGCTTTTTAGTACATTGAGTTATACGCTATAGTAATACATTCAACATATATTGCTAGGTTTAAACACAAATTAAACTTGCAGCTCGACTCATCATATCGAGGGTCTTGATTGTATTGCTATATCGTTGTAAGCAGAATTCTTAATCAAATGCGTTTATGGATGGATTGGAGTTGTCTTTTCCAATAAACTAATACAAACATCCTCTGTTATTCTATAAATGTACATAATATAATTTAAAGACGTCATTCATTTCTCGTCATAGTTTAATTAACAATATAACATATTCGGCCATTACAATATGAACGTTGATTTGTAGGATAATACATGTATAGGTTCCTTTATTTGAGCTATAGACACATCGTAAACTATTCTTGATGCAAATACATCCTTGATTACAGGGGCTGTCAGCCAGCATGGCGTGTCAAATGGCTTTCATTTAACGATCACATTCTCGACAACTAATGTTCCTCAGTTGTCATTTGTTTTTCTCTCTCTAAAGCACGAACTGGTCGGTCTGAACTAAGGAAAGTACAGATTTGTCACGTAGATGTAAGAGGGTGACTAAAGTACACATTAGAAAGAATATACCTCGGACTTGATTTTTGGTACGTCAACCAATATATCAATTTTGAAAATCATATATTGCGAAACTTTGAAAAATCTAGCAATGTCTGTCAAGTTATCAATTACAAAACTGATCAAGGTATTTTTGTTTAGACAATCCTCAGATTATTTCTATTTCACTATCACACAAAACTGTCAAATGTCAAAATATATACCGATTAAGACATGCAGCAAAATATTCAAAACATTTTTAATTCACAATATTGTTAGATTTGGTGAGATAAAGTATGTTCAGTGTTTAATAAATTATGCAAAGTTTAAGCATGTGAAGAAGATACCAGTTATGGCATCACTCTCCAGCTAATATAAGTTTTATTTGATACCGGTAAACTTGATCAAAGAACTCGATTAATACCATAGTTAACTTTATCTAATGCAAATATAAAATCAAAGAATACCTACATCACTGCAGTACACCTTAAATGCGCTTAAATTACGAGCGAAACATGTTTCACTGGGTATTTATGATTTAACACGATCTTACACGGTTTAGTAGTTATCCCAAATAAAACAAAAACAATCATTAGAAGTATGGGTTATTGTACATTTCATTTCTACTTAAGTACACATGTACACACACATGTCTTTGAAATTTCTTGTTTTAACGTACAAAACTACATATATTATTTTTTCTCTTTATATCGGCTTGGATGGCTGAGAATCTAAGTGCAATGCTTAAATAAATCCATCATCGTTCAGGTAATGTCATCTTATGTTATCAAGCATTTACAGATCTATTGCTTACATAAGATAAACAAATATATAACATCTGTGCAAGTGATCCACTGGATACATATGATACCTTGGATGTTCTGTTTAAATCTCACTTATGATTGCTATCATCACGGATTCTTTTCCTTTTTATAAAGCGAGTGAGACGGTATGAATTTTATTAGAAAAACTCGAATAATCATTATTAATGTTAAATAAAACGGTAAGAAAGAAATGGTATATAATTTCCGTATGTTTGATGGTTCAAGAACACTGTAACAGCATGTCACGAAAAAGAAATACACGTTATCAAAATACAGATGTCCAACTATTTTATATAATAGTGTGTGTGTGTTTGCATACGACAAGTTGATGACCTAACGTTATCGTATACGCGTAGTTTGATTCTTAGTGCCTGAACAACACCTGAATTTAGTTATAACTCGTTTGCAACGACGACAATGGTGCATGTGCATTTAACTTTAATTTGCAGTCTTACTTAGAGTAAGTTTGACTTTATTTTAGTACCTTGCTTAGTCAAGGGAACGAGATGACGATAACTATAGTTAAGTCATATTTACATGTGCTCGCTTCATGAGATAATTTATATTCTTTTATTCATATCAGCAATTTCTGTGATTGTTCCATAATTCTGTACATATCCTGAAAGTTGGTAAACGTCTGAGGTTACAGGGAATGTCTGTTCTTGTTAACAGTTTAGTATAGTTATCGACAATTACAGACAAATGATGCCTGTCGGTCTGCTGGACGTAGGATTGGGTAGACAGTGTTTAGAACACTGGGCTAAATATTTTGTCAGGTTGTCTTTAAATGTTCTTACTGTGGAGACAATTTCTTAGAAATATGAAGACAGGGCTAACCTTTCTATGGGATTACTTTACTTCGTTACATGTTAAGGCATAAAAATTTCAATTTTGCCATCATTATGAATGATAATTTATCACTATTTACTTTTTTGTTATTTGTTATTTGGTTTTTAGAATGGTGTACGGTGACTTCAGGCACCGAACTTAATTTAGATATTTTGATAAAAATTTTGTTAATTATGGATCCTGATTTGCCTTTTTGGTAAACATGGCGGATACAGTTTTCAGAAACTTATCTTTTTTTAAAAGAAATGAAGATGGACGCGCGAGATTCCTCGTTAGAGAGGTTAAGTTTAAGTTTTCACTTAAATTTCGTTACATTTAAAAAATAGATATTGAGCATTCAGCATCACCGCATGTTTGATTATAAACATTTACAACTATTATAGTACAACTATAATACAACTATACGCTATACTTGAAAAAAAATTAAATAAACATTTTTTTTTACTTTGCCTAAGTTTACATCCCAGGGTCATGTTTACAATCAAGTACATCCTTAATGTTGCTGCACCGTATGAGGGTTCCGGTGTATAGTTTCACCATATTGATACAAAACAGGTGTTCTACCTTCTAGCATATCATTAATAATCATCACTCATAACATTAATTAAAGCGTGCTTACCACAGGTGCGTATACGTAACCAGAGTTGTGTATAGGTCGCTCGTAAAGCTTGTCTTAGAAGGTTATCAAGCTTATCAGTGCGTTAGATCTGACCCAAATTTAATCGACTGCAAGTACCTATGATGCAGACTTTCATATTCATTAGTTATGTCAATAATAAAATACTGTGGGAATGTGCATTTTAACTATTAATCTTAGATCAAATCTTAAACACAGAGCAAAGTGTGCATGTAATAGAACGTTGGAATATTGTGATATGTGTTACATGTACTGTATTAGTTCTTAGTCATTTGTTCTGGATTAATACTATTGACTAACCTTGAAAGGATTTCTAATACTATATCATTTGCAATTAAGAAACGTTTCACAATAGTCAGTTGTTTTAGACAATTAAAAGCACGAATCAAATTATGTGCTTATATCGAAAATATGTATTGTTGTGGACAACTTTGTCTTTAGAATTGAATTGCTCGAGATGTTGCTGCCTTTTAAATAAAACCACAATACCCTTGAACGCAATTTAATTGTCACTATTTATCAGTTTACAACACACTAATGGAATTGGCCATAGAGAATGAATCAAGAATCCGTAATGTGCGTGTATACTGCATCAATTTCTTCTATGTTATATATATATAAAGTAGTGTTGTTTTCTACTTACACACACCAGAGGGTTACTAGATGTTAGCAAACATTAGATAAGAGTCGGAGGGAAGACCTTCTTTTATGTACATTGTAGTAAATACCTTGATAAAAGCGTTAGGCACGCATGGTTAGTAAACTGCGACTTCGTTGCCGAGGCTTTTATCTACTGTACATACTGTACATATGTTTATAGTTTATTTTATTTCAAGTTATTATGCATGTTTATAAGTTCATTGTATCTGTTTTAACTCCCGATGCAGGTGCTTACTGTAAGTTGTTTCACTTTGACGGGATATTGTTATTTACATTGTTTCTTTGCTAGAAAAACCTTCAGGAAGTGCGAGGTTGGAGCGCTCCACAAACCAGGTTTAAGCACCCCAGTCGGCCCTTTTGCCGATTGACCGTTCCAAGGCGGTAACTGATGGTTTTTCTTTATGTGTGTTATGTCTCGTCTCTGTTTTTTGTCACATTTTTATTTACCTTGTTTGCCTTTGTCTACTGGTAGTTACAATTCAAATAGCTGTGGAAATGTTCATAGAACATTTTCTTATTTACCTATTACGAGTTTCTGACGCCCCAATAAAACTTTCGTAGCTATACTTCGTGTAATAATGTTGTAATCCAGGTCCAATTGTCACTACTTTTGCAATTTTCAAATTTGTACAACTTAGATAATATACATTTGTGCTAATGTCTATTAAAGATAGATTTAAAAAAAATAAAGCACGAGTTCCATAACTTTACGTTATTCATTATTTCTGGTTGTAAAAACCTGTATAAGTTTTAATGATACATCGGATTCCATCAATGCTCTAAGTAAATGTATTTTAAAAGAAAATATTGAAAAATATCGATTTATGCCAATACAATGAATACGTAACGTATAACTGTGACCTTAACTATGAATGTCAGAGCTTCTACAGTCTTTCATAAACTGGATAGAGGCGAATTCTTTACGTCGACCTAGTTGTCTGCCGTAGGGTAAACAAAAGGCCATTGTAGACTTTTGACGTTGGTCGCAATTATATAAGTCGTTTTGGCGGAGAATATATCCGGTTCCCATACGATCCCCAAAGAGCAAATAGGAATATTTATTGCTTTTTACGGTTTGGTCTTTATCCATACTAGTTTTAATATCCATGCGCCTTTGACAAATGCGTCTAATGTCTTTTTTCTTTATGGCCATATGTCCTGTCGTTAAGCAGACTTAATCAAGAATGTAATGGCGTTTCTATGACAAAGTTTACGAAATTTCAATTTCACTAGCAGATATCCGGAAAATTAAAACATTTAACTATTACTTGCTTTTATTATTAAACACAATATACGACATGGTATTAAAGAGTTAAGTCTGGGTTACATAACGATCTTCCATCGCATAATATTTGATTTTGTCTCTGTCGCATTTTAGGACACTGCTTACGTCACTGAGCAGTATGTCACTCATTTATAGACTGCTCTATCTCATGTGATATTTGTTTGTAAACGCCCTAGCAAATTCTGAAATGTTCTCAATGGTGCATGCAACTTCTACTTAGAAGATAATAAATGAGGCTGCTATGCATTAGCATATACTTGAGTATCATATTCAAGACTAAAAAATCCACATGTGAATATAATTGTTTTAAAACAACAACAATATGAACCGTCTCCAGACAACAGAAATACTGTTGGTGGGACGATAAACCCAATAAACAAACAACAATGTGGGCATTTAGATTTTGGATTACAACTAGTGTATTATCTAATTGATAGTTTAAAATATCGTCATCCCCGGAAATTAGTGTCTATTATTTTGGATATAAAAGAATAAGATGTTCATCAAGTACATTGTAACAAAACATTTTACTAGAATTTCGATAAACTTCGATTTTGATATACTTGATTAATTGTTCCGTTTGTTAAATAAATGGATTGTAATAATGTGTTATTTGTTTGTTTGTTTGTTTAATGTAACATATTGTGTTTTAACACATTTTCTTGGCGTTTATTTATGTTGCGCCATTGATAGTAACATACACAGTGTACAGCACATGTAAAAATACTTCTATAAATCTCAATTTAAACTTTAAAATGAATTGTGTGGTTAAATTGATATTAAACAGTTAAAATGACAAAGAAAATATTAATTGTGTGGGCTGTTGGGGAAATTAAACTGTTAAAATGTGTGCAAGGTTTATTCAAATCCATGTTCTGTAAAATATCAAAATCATGTCTTGAATTATCTAAACATGCTTATACCTTGACCACGGTTTTGGGTCATTGCGTCCTAGCAAATAAATCATTAAAACTAAAGTACACATGTTTACGAAAATATCTTCTACTGAAAATTGTAGTAATAGCAGAATTGATTCTCAGATACAATAACGATGACAAAAACTACATAATTTAAGATTGAATACTTTACTCACAATGTGTGCACTGGTTAAGATAACGACGTGCATATATCCATGTATACATCCTGAAAAAGAAGCTGTAAATTAGGCATTTGTTTTTAAATAAGATTATTTGTAGGGGCGCCCGTGTGAGCGGTTACAGATGCTGACTTGTAACTTAGCTCCTCATCGCGTGTATTCGAGTACCAATCGGGGCGAAATATTCATGTGTGGCGGATTTCTAGCTAACCTGCGGTGCGTCGGTTGCTCATTCCGGACATAAGTCTGTGGAATTTATCCAACGATAGTTACTTGGACGTCGTCAAAAGGATCATAATCTTGTCGTTGTGATGTAACAAAACCCTGATGTAACAACCCGGAGCTATAGAAGAAATCGCATAATGAATTCGTCTATAGCATGTCGAAAAGATTACAATGTTAATAATATGTCATGGCCTCAGCATACACTCGAAGGTTCTTTTGTGCAAAAGCATCACGATATATAAAATGTCGCCAAACTCCTACAACATTTGAAAACCAGACAGATGCTGATTATTCCATACAAAGTAATTAATGAGGCATTTATGTATCGCTTTAAATAGCTATCTATATCCACTTATATATATATATTAAAGTTAGTCCTACTGAAGTGGTTAATTTTCAGATCCTTGTAAACTATACCATTGTTTTGCTGGATGATATACATATTTACTTTTAAAGTACTCTTATTTTTTTTTCTCAATACTTTACCATGTAAAAAGCAAATATCTGTAGCTATGCATGTGTGGCTTTTATGCATCGGGCTAAAAGTTACAAAACCTGACACTTCTATTTAAAAAAAATTACAATAATGTAGCCACAGAAGTATTGTTCCATACTTATATATATTTCCTGTCGACTGACCGTTCCAAGGCGGTAATGACTCATCACAAATTTATCTTTACATTTATCTATGGCTTTCTTATAAATACATTTTTCCTGTGTCTTTTCAAATTGTGGTACATGTTGCAATGTTCATAGGACCTTGTCATATTGCCTTATTATCATGGTTTTCATTACAACATTTTAGTTAGCTGTTTTGGTCAGTTAGAAGTGGTATTATGCAAGTATAGCCTGGTTATGTGTAAAAACTATCTAGGGTAGACTTCAAATCTAATAAACCAATGATAATTCAAGTCATAAAATGATGAATAAAATTAAGAAACACGAACAAGTCGCGTCAGTGGTTGTTAAAAATACGTTATATTTTACTATTTTAAAAGATGCATAAATAAAACTTTTATTTAAAAATGGGACGTGGGGCCAACTGGAACGTACATTTGTATTTGTGGTTGTCGTTGACAAATCTATTTAGTGGAGAATACTTATCAGAAGGTGCATCTTTTTTATGATAAACTGCCCGAGATCTGAAACAAGTGCACATAGCAAATAAGTGAAAGATCTAACAAAAGAATCGAAGGCGTAAAACGAAATGTTTAAATATCTCTTCAAATTATTTACACAACGATATTTGATACACTTAATTACAGTTAAGTGTGTCATTGATGTAAATGTTATCCAATCAAATACCTTTTCATTAGAGGCAAGTGAAAAGCCATTAGTTTGTACCATTAATACAATGATAAAGTACAATGCGACACGGAACTAGTGTTCCGCAGTATGGGTGATTGCCGATATGCAAAGTATATTTCCATTTTGTAGAAACTTCCGTTTTATCTTGTAAGGATATTTCAATCTCCGTAAAACAAATTGTTTTCTAAACTTGGTGATATATCATCTCGTTAGTCATAGAAAAAAAGCGATTTCGCAAATATAACATAAATGTTTTCCATATATTACTATTGTTTCAAATATTAATCAACTGTTGCCTGCTGTGCTATACTATGAGCGCCTTTCTTAATAGGAAAATCTGACCTGCTCAATTTGTTGGGTTTATTGTCCGACCAACAGTATTCCTTGCTGTATTATGTTAGTAAGTACACATTTGCTGAGCAAATAACATACAAAAGATCCACGTCTATCTTTTTCTTCGTTTACGTTTTGCATATCGACTGAAACATTTATATTCATGTTGGCGACGTCAGGTGTGTTCTTGCCAGGACCTAGATTCGAACCCACGCTGTAACTAGCTGAATTGTGGCGAGTAACCGCTCGGCCACAAGTGATCCATTATTTTAGGATTCTAACTTCATTAAATTTGCCACTGTCGGATGCGTAATTGCCATAAACGTTATTATTAATGCTTGTACATGCTAATATCTGGCGTAACAAACAGTCAGGCTTGTGACATATAACTGGCGCGGTGAATAGATAAAATATATGTTTGCACATTTATCATGTATTTAAAAAGCCAATATGAATATTTCGTTTACCCCGTCCTATAAATAATAATAAATATATTTTAAAGTATATATTAAACTATTTAAATTATAAAACGAAGCCGAACGGGTTTTGTTCTAACCTAAAATAGTGTCAGCCTCATTATGCGTTTACAGTCCATGGGGGTTAAGCATAAAACAAAATTCCAAAAATATTAAATTTGCTATTATCATGGATATCGGTCAGTATATTCAAAGTATATAAAGTAATAATGTCTAATAATGTTCATGACCTTTTTATTTCACAGCATAAAACACTTTTAGTATGTTGGTGAATAGTTACGTGGGGTTAAAGCAATCCTTGGACTCAAGACAGAATGGTAAAGACAATCCAATGTAATTATTTCTTTCTTACGTAGACGCGCATCCGGTATATGCAACTGTCTATATCTGTCATAGCTGCGTGTCAAACACCTTCAATTTCCCAGTACCATAACTGACAGCCTATGTTACCCACTGGTCATTTGCTCGTCTTAATAGTTAACATGCACTAGACGTTAAGTCCCTTTCCAGTTCACGTATTGTCACGTAGGTGGTTTGAAACAACTACAATCATAAATAAACACAAGATGGGTGGAATTGTGTTTTGTTCTCTCTAGACAATCTTATAAAATGAAATTCATTTTGTGGCGTTTGTATTTATTTTGCATAGATACTAACTTTACTTCATCATGTGTATATAATTTATTGTTATAACGTCATGTTTTGTTATAATTTATTGTTATAATGTCATGTTTTGTTATAATTTATAGTTTGCCTCAATTCTAAAGGAGTTTACATTGCCTTACAAACAAAGAATTGGAAACAAAAGAAAATTCATACCATCGCTGTATCCAGTATTTCAAAAGCCACATGTCATTTAGGCTTAAGCAAAAAAAGATGGATATAATTTGTAGTATTTTCATGATAATCATACTAAATATTTCAGAATATGTGTTATATGTATATATAAATATAGATCAAGTGAAAGCCGATACATATCCTAACAAAATTGTCTACTTTCTTGATAAAAGTCCAAACTCCTGTTAAGTTAACAACCCCAATGTATAATAGCTAAGAATATTCAACGATGTACAAGTTGCATCACCCATTAAAACAGTGCAGGGTTTACTGCGAGCTTCTACAAACATGTAAAGGAGAACAGTCTGTCAATGATGTAGCAGTGATCTAGGTACCAGTGCACATATATTTCGATGGGAGACTCTTATGTAACAAATGGAACAATGTTAGTGTCATTTATCACGAACAGGAAGAGTTTAGCATCCATATCTGTGATGTAACATATAACATAAGTAAATGTAACACATGTATCGGTTTTGTAAGACATGTGGTGAAACAATTAAACCATTGATGTCGTTTTCAACAAATACATGCAGTTATTGCCATTGTTATGATTAAATTGCAACATGTTTATGAAAAGAATTATGATCAGTAGGCGTGTACGATCTACATTTACCTAAAAGACTGAAACCCCATTGAATGAGTCAGGAAGCAAAACAAAAACTGTACTCTTATCTGATTTATCTGCAAGCTCGGCACTTACAACGCAGTGTAAATAAAAGTAGTTTGTTATTATCCTTAAAACAAGCGTTGGCACATATGTGTTTCAGTATATATTGTCTTAATCTACATGTAATGCCTTAAAAACTTTGACTTGTTGAAGCACTATAGGTGTGGGATAACACATAAGAAATAAGGAAACTTCGTTTAAAATCCAAAACGTTTCCAACGAAAACGTAGTTCGGGTTGCAAGGATTTCATAAAATGGTTGTTATAGAACAAATAGAATAAACTATTTATTATAAACCTCCTGCTCCTATCTCTTATTATCAGAATTGTCAAACATTGTCGTATGGCTTACTGCCTAATTGTTATCATTTACTCACTTTTATGCGATATGTGTATAACATTCTAAAACAGAGCTGGACGTGCGGCAAAGCATCATTTTCCTGATTAATCGCATGTGTACATTCCTATATAATTGGAAGTAGTCTGGTCTGGGCAATTATCTTCACTATTTGTACGTCTATAAAGTATACAGGTTGTAAACTTGAAGACGTTATCGGCCAGGAGTGTGCTTTACGATGGTATAAATTCCATGTACATGTAGTAATGTCATAAACGTTCTGGTTTCTTATCAACAGCAGGTGTCTGTTTGTTTATTAATGTATACGGTTATTATTTTGTGTATAGTGTCTCTTTTGCGCAAATGTTAGCATTCCTCACATTACACCAAGTTCCGCAATTAGTTTGGTATTGGTTAAAAGTCGGTAGATTACCTTATGTTTTATTTTACTATAATCATAGACCTAATGTAAAACAATGTAAAACAAAACACACACTTTATTTTTAATAAATTCTGAGTATTCCCTCACACGTAATTTTCAGAACAATTTAATTATATTTTCCATTAGATATTCGATTATTCAAAAAGGAAAGTAAGCAACAAGCTGATGCCATTAACATGTACAGACCAGCGTTAAGCCTGGGGGCGTCATTTCCTGAGACCTGTGCAAATCATCAGTGACTGAAAGCCTCTACAGCTGGATATGCAATTGTCATGTCAGGAAAGGATGAGATGGTTGCATTCCCAGCTGCAGCAGAAATTAATCACCTTTATGTCTCGACGAACTTCGGTAAATTAGTTATATTTCGTTTAATATTCAGAAAGGTCACAGCGTGATTATCTTGGCTATAATATCACAGGGTAAGAAAAAGAAGACATGGGGCACCACTGTCGTCGATATTAAAACACAACTATGAACAGATGAACAGAAAATGATAGATTTTTTCTGCGGATATATCCACTATAATCTGTCATGTCTGTTTACAAAATCACCATATAAAATTGATGAAAAATAAAACATAAGTTTTGAATGACAAAGGGGCGCCTTAGTTTTCTCAACATTTATTTAAATTTATCATTTTTGTAAATACGCTGTCATGAATGTCACCATTAAGCTATAATTAAGGAAATGTTAACTTATTTAACTTAACTTGTATTCTCGTTACAGACCGTTACGTCGATACATACATATACAAATTAAACCTCTTTATGAAGGCTGTATTACACATTTTGGGGTATATATTTTGTCCCTAAAATACCCATTGACTTTTAAGCATGATGATTAAAAAGATTGTACATAAACATAAGATAAATTGTCATCAGCCTGTGTGTTCTTTGCCTTCATGTACTTGAATTCACCGCCTATTGTTTCAAAAATATGCACAATAAAATTTCGAAAAGTAAAGATTTTTCTCTTTTGAAAATTAACATAACAGTTACTTTGCAGAATGTAAAATGGCTTCCGTGTCTTAGATATTTACACTTTAAAAGTATTTCGAAACGTTTTTTTCCGCTTTTTTGAAAACACGAACCGGACAGTGCATTTTTTTTATACGTATTTAATAGTAGAGTTTCAATAACCTTTTCTTTTAGAATAACATTTCAAAGAACAAATAAGTACAAGCTTTTTGATTTCGCATATTTCTTAAACAACAATCATTTTCATAAATTGAACTAAATTATTCCAATCTCATAGTTTTCTTACACCATACTTCCAACAGAAGATTGTTCAAAACACAATAATCCGGTTTAAGCTACCCAGCGGTCCATATGGCCGACTGACCGTTCCAAGGCGGTAACTGTCGGGTTTGCTCTTTTCGTTTAATGACTCATCGTAAATTTGTTCTTACTTTTCGCTTGGCTTGCATGTGAAATACCTTTTTTCTGTGCCTTTTCGGAGTTTGGTATATGTTGCAATGCTTATAGGACTTTGTCATATATTCTTATCAATAAGGCATGATGCTGTTATCATTAATTTATAATGCGGTCTCATTCATTAGAGACCAATACCTTTTATTGTTTACGTTTATTTAATAACTTAATATATATATTTTTTTCGAAAACGCCATTGTTTAAAATTAACTTATATAAACTGACATTAATTAACACATATTGGTTAAATTCTAGAACGTATGTAGCAGATAACTACGTGTATTTTTATATTCCTGCCTTACAAATTATGTGTTACATGTTTTAAACTAGAAAGTATCAAAGAAAATACATCACTTCATGTATAAATTCATAAACTCACACAAAGGCAAAGAGCCACCTGCAACAAATCCATCGAGAGCACACTGTTCGCGACAAAATGGTAATAATGTTTTGTAATAAAATTAAATTATGCTGAAATTCTTGCACCGAATCTGTCTGTGAATTCGTAATGCAATAATGTAATTTAAAAATAACACATTCAAATATAATAGCTTAGAACAGAAATAATTCGTTTATCTGCCTTAAGTTGGTTAAGGAGTAAAGGCATCCCAAATGGCTACAGTGTGCTAAGAAACTCATGTTTATCAAAAAATTACCAGAACATGTTCCCGGCTGGTGAATGCATCTATGTTTTCATGTTTTTTATTAACTTTAATGAGGTACTAAAGGGACATGTGCTCAGCTAGTGAATGTTGCAAGCGTTCAACATTATCTAGCAATAAATGTTAATCAAGTACTTACAAAGACATATGCTAAGTTCCTTATTATTTGAGGCATTTAATTTTATTTAGCAATTTGTGTTAATCAATGACTTGAAAAGAGACATACCCAGCTACTGAATATCATAAGCTTTCAAATTCATTTAGAAATTTATGCAAATCAGGGAACTTTCAAGGACACAAATATAATATATCAGATATTTTTAAAATGCACTCATCCCAAAGTCGCTTAAGAAATGTCCAATGAGTTTTCTTTACGTCTATACAGAATCCATTAAAAATCAATACATGTGGCATTCGGTAAAACACGTAATGAATTAAAAAAATATTTAAAATAGATCACTTTCCTAAAGATAGCCAATCATGTCTTAATTGCATTTTTATAGCAAGTAATGTCGTTTAATTTCCATTTCCATCGATGCAATGACTTTTAAATAACAGAGACGTATATTTACCAAATGTTTTTGTCTATTTATAAGTATAACAATCAAGAAAGAACAAGCCTGGGCACTGGGACGAAAGAAAACGTCTGGTCCCTACCAACATACTTCTACATTTTATTAACCGCCATGTCTCATTTTCAGAACGTTTTTTATGGAAATAAAAGCACCATGTTATACTTTCAGAACGTTGGTTAACATACACATTATACACCCTCAATCTGAACAGGTAGCGGTGTCAAATGATTAAATTAGTGAAACGGTAAATATGCAACACAGAGGATATCGAAATATGAGCATAAGAAAAGTATCAACATAAACATGCATAGGCATTGCAAGTAGATGCAGGACTTACTGGAAAGTTAAATTAGTTTCCTGTCTCTGATTTATTTTCAAGTAAAAACAATATACGACATTGAAATGTCATTTATGCTTTATTGTGTCTATTCTATCCGTTTAATATAATAATATATAAGACAAAGTCCTATGAGCATTGTAACATATACAAAAATTGAAAAGACACAGGACCGAGGTATTCACATGCATGCCAAATGAAAAAGAGAGAACAAATCTGTGATGAGCACTTTAACAATTAAAGCAAACCCGACAGTTACCGCCTTAGCACGGTCAGTCGGCAATTATGCGCTATCACAAATTTACGCAAACTGTTGAATGGTTATTTTACTTATACAAGTACAAATAAAATATTGTTCTTGATTCAATAAAAGTGGAAAGTAGATTGTCGGACCAATCTAATATTGCGCGTGTGAATAAATGGCCTTATCCGTGTTCTGACAATTGCAATTCCTTATGTTGTATCATCATAGCACGCTGTTATCTGACATTTTCTCGGATTAGTGCATGCTGACCATGGATGAAATAAGGCATCAGACGGGAAAAAAAATATGACAAACGCATCTTAAAGTCCCTTATTGCCTGTAAGTCCATTTAAAGACGATTGGAATAGTTACATATTTTATTTCAGATGTACACCGACACATCCGCCAAATATTACCAAATGTTACTATTTCAATGTCAATATACTGAGCGACAGTACTTAATAAATCCCTATAATTCGGATTATTATTGCTTTGTTCATATTTATCGCACTGATACAGCAATTTTCGACAAATCCAACTACTTCTTATAGAGAAAGACCCCGCATAATATACAAGTGTAGTTAAAGTATCGCCAGCGTCCTACATGTCAGTTGGATTACGTGTCCACATTTTAACTTTCTCCTCTATAGGAGCTTGAGCCCACGACGTGAAGAGATGAGGTATAACTAGTCAACAACTCATATTTTTCCAGTGGAGATCCTTTCCGAAATACCATTGTTTAATCAATACATGTAACGATAAATAAGCGGATTAAACGGGAGTATATAGAAATATTAACCTTAACGTTGTACTGACATGCACTTGTGCGTTACCAGTCCAAAATACATTGTACAATATCGTATAACAAAGAACATGAACAGGAGCCAATGAACCCATGCCTATTTGGATGATAATATGACTTTATCAATGACACACAATGTTTAAAACCATGAAGAGCATAGACACACATTTGGTGATACTTGAAATTCAATAGTTGTCGATATGAATTCTGTTTACATATAAAGCAGATAATGCTTTTTACCAGACAGTATATGGCATTAAGCATAGCTTTATCTCCTTTAATGGCAATCGTATTATAAACGGTGTACGTCAGCGCGCTTAGTACGATATGTTAATGATCCAGTAACCTACATTTACATGTAACCCAAGTGGTTCAAGTCGTCTGGCTTATTTTCATAAGGTATTTAGTAAGGAGTGTCTTTACAAATCAATACAATAGGGAAAAACGAATATTCATAACTTTAATATTTGACGAAATGCGTTAATAGTTAAAAAAAAGAGAGTAAACTTTAAATTACTTGTTTGTTATATATATATTTCTTATTATTTATCGGCTTTCTTTAGGTAATATTTTTATATATTAAAACAAGTATATTCTGCACTATTTTATGTTCTCTCTATATATGCAACAATATCTGTGCCGTATTGATGCATGATGGAAGAAGCAGATTGTGCACACCCTTCAATATATGTTAATGTAGTTCAATTTGTCCTCAGAAAATTGGTATGATTTAATTAGAACATAACTAGTGTAAGTACATGTAACGTGGTCAGGTCGTCTTGTTACTAGATTGCCGTATATCTTTTCCCTTTAATGTAAATGTACTTCTTATTCTATCTTCATTTTTTATAATGATCATGACATGGAATCATGTATGTTAAAATATTCGATCCAGTTACTTGTGAACACACATGTGATATAGCAAGAACTATTACTACTTGTACATTAAAAGTGAAACTGAAATTGAGTGTTGTATTCGGTAAAACTATTCACGATATCGATTATTACAGAGATTAATCAAAAGATTATTTATCTTTTTTAAAGATATCATGTTGTACGTCATACGTTGCCAATCTGTTATACATGTGTTGTTAATAAAGTAAGTTACCCAATGATAATAGAATACACAAATGTAGAACAATTAGTAAATAAAATGTCCAGGAGGAACCCGGGTTCATGTATAAAGATAATATAGTCGTTATTGTGTAACAAAAGCAAAAACACCATAATGGCGTCATTTCATTGTTGAAAGTAATAGTAAACGATGGTCTATCGAGTCTTAACTATTCATTAAATGTGTGCATGCTTCAATGGATTAAAACCATCACAACGATATAGTGTCGCATTTTAGTTAGACCCAAGAGTTATATTCCACAATATATATATATAAAGCATAAACACTTTTTCCAACTTGACTTTCACATTTCCTGCGTCTTAATTGTGAATACACACATCTGCAATGCGTTCAGCGTATTTTACTCATGTCCGCTTTCATGTAATACGATACATGTTTGATATTTTCTAATATCCACGTTATTACCAGACTAATACCCGAAGCAAGCGTTGTATAAAGTATGATTTCCTCATTCTTTTTTTCTAACTTTGATACTAAAATTGTTTCCACTGGTTATGTGTCAATCACACACGGGTAAACGCCATATGTACATGTTTGTCAACGTTGCGTGCCAAATCGGTTTCACTTGACAGCCACATTACCGGCAACTAAAGTTCCATAATTGTCATTTGTTCTTTTCACTGGTAAGCACGCACCAGACTTTCATACATGTCACGTTGGTGGACTGTGGTGTTATAAAAACACACGCAGTTAAGGCTTTTACTTGTTTGATAAATCTTGGTTGCAGCTTTCATTTCTAAATTTTAGTATATTCCAGTTCATAAAACTTAAGCGCTTAACGATATTTTTAATTAGCATGGATTATAATTTTCTGTTAGAGATAATTTAAAATCAGTTCCATGAACGTTTTGAAATAATCGGTTTCAGGTCTCATTCCAGAAAGATACATATTATATTGTATATAATGCAGGCAGACAAAAACAAAACTCTTTCTAAAGCATTTTACTTTTCATTTTTAAAGGTACACAAAGTATCACTTTATTGCAGTTGACATTTGAGATCACGAATAGCTCAGGTAAAACATGATTTTTTGTTTCTGGTAAGACAGGTGCACAACATGATGCACGACTAGACTCGTCCAGTTGCAATGTAGTATCCTGCTAATAGTGAAACAAGCACCACATTCGATTCATTTGACGTCTTACTGTTCAAAAGCGGTAACTTTTGGTTTCTTCTACATGTATATGTGTATTGTCTACTTTCTTGTTTTTTTGTCACTTTTACATTATCATAGGTGTCCATTTGCCATACTACAAATTAAAATATACGTGGTATTTTTCATAGGACCTTTTCTTATTTCCCTTTTAACTAATTATATAAACTTGCTCATTTACTGAAAATTGCAATTGTAAAGTTGTTTTTTAAAACACTACTTGATCTCTCTGAAATGGCGAATACATTCACGAATGCTATTGTTAACAAATATTGAGACATTCAAAAGTAAGAACAAGGGGTGGGGGCGTAAATTATTCGAACAGACAAAAGTAAACTATGCTATAATAACATACCTTACTGATACTAGTATACTTTATGTTATTTTATGTTTATTATATATGTAATTTAAATGATTTAGACATGTGACAATACATGGTATTTCAAATTAATTGCATGTGCTCAATCAAGCATACTTAGGCACAGCCTGGTCTGAGCTAGATCATCAATAATCTGAGTGTTTGAACACTTATTAGTCTGAGCTCTATAAGGTGTTATCAGTCAGAAGCATGATTTATGATGGCGATGGCATCACGAATTACTTAATACACCCAATGCCCGTAGCAAAGTAAAAATAAAAAGGTAGTATGATAATTGCATAAGGATTTTGTTGTCAGAAGTAAATGATAATTTGTGTGTGTTGTTGTTTTTTTCTAAAATGTTCCTCTTAATTAAATGCACAGCATTGTCTGATATATCAAAAGGCCTGGTAAACATTTCCATGTCTCGAGTTTCAAAAAGGCAGATGCATATTTTTTACCCTTTCTGCGCTCATAGACAACCTCGAAAATCTTAATAAAAATGTAATATTAAATGAAATATTTAAATTTAAAATGTTTGTACATCACGCGTTTAAGCTATTCAAATCTATTCTAAAGACAGTCGTTAGAACGAGAAAAAGGAACATCGCGCTGATGCAATTAGCCGAGTAGTGGCAAACCCAAGGGAGCCTATTTCCTAAGACCCGTGTGTATAGAAAAGCCACGACTGAAAGCAACAGCAGTTCGATTTGCAATTATCGAGTCAAAACGATTTACCTGTAACTTGACATTTTTATTATATACATTATTTAAATTTAAATAATTGAAATACCTCAGACTCAGAGTCCCTGTATGTTGTCATTAATGCAGAAGATATCGTGTATGTTTGTTCATCAGACGCATACACATACAAAACATATTGAATTAAATTTAATGATATGCTGGTAATATGACTTTAATGGAGTAAATATTAAATTCATTAAATACTTTAACGCCATTAGTGTACATGACGTTTGTAGTTAACTGTTTGTTTCTTAAGTGTATCAGGATTTCGCAAAATCATGTAGAACACAACAAATAATAAGGTACTAACATAATGTATATTCTCAATTTGAAAGCAGATTGGTAAACGAAAACTATTACACGTAAGTGTTACGGAAAATTGTTGCAAGAAGTTAAAATAACAAAAAAATAAAGCATTTTCACGTTCTTAAACGCGCGCTTATGTACAAAAACTTCTTTATAATGAGCTCGCGGACAAAAATACACGCCCATAATAGCTTTCTTGTCCACCAAACAATAGCACTCATAGAGATGGTACGATCAGTCGTTCTTGACATTTTCTATAGAATGCATTCGATTTGTAGTGTCACAAATAATTAAATAAATTGTTTTTTGATGGAGAGGTGAACAATATCAGTTTAATACTTTTTTCATTTTAAATGATAACATAAAACGACAAACCAGTAATGGTTTCCCCTGCATTGTTATCGTATATGTTTTTCCTTTCGAGTCACTCATTGTTTATTAAGTTCTTGATTTCTTAATGTTTGTAAGAAAGAATCTATTATTTTCAAATTGCAATCAAATTTTATTTTGATATAATTGTATTTTATATCAATTTGTATAGATGATTAGAACTGGAAGAACGCCAGTCGAATTGTTTCTCCAACCATACCATGCTATCAAATTCATTTGAAATTAATGCTATTCTCCCTCATGCTCGGTTAGGCATAATACCCGATCAAGTCATTGTTCGTCAGAGCATTCTTTTAATTGAACTTTATTGACATATGCTTTATCAAGGTTTGTTATTCTGGGAACGTAGAAATCATGTGACTAAAACAACTTTTCTATCCTACATGTGATGTATTGCTAATGTTAGTAATAGTGCTTAAAAGCAAATACATAATCTATATTTATACACGTCGAACACAGTTATCTAACTTTGTTCAAAGCAAATAAGGGTAAAGTATTCAGGCTTCAATACTTATAAAAGTTCTTTTTTATAATAACAAAAGACATCATGCAACTATTTTAGTGTATTTCTACTATTCACAACAAAGTGGTATGTTCCACGGATGGATTCCTTACAAGTTACAAACAAATGCAATAACAAAGACATCTCTGACACAACATGGTTTCTTCGTATCTAAAACAACTTCATTTTAATTTTGAAATAACACATGAAAGAATAAATTCCCAAAACAGCGATAATTCGGTTATTTGCTCAAGAATATTTTAAATGAGAAACACGCATTAAACGATTAAATGTTATAATGCTTTCGATATGACTAGAAATATGTTTCACAATCGTATTACTCTGATAACAATGTTGATATTAAATATGAATATAATAGTCGCACCTAATCGTAGGATTCAACAGATTCCGTTTTGATGCACCAAACGTATATATTATACATCGGCCTCGCCATAATCCCTGCTATTGATTTTCAAAATATTACACCAAGCAAGACGTCCTTAACATATTTTAACTTGAAGTATTAAAAGATATAAAGCAATAGGAAGGAATTTCTTTTTACTGTAAGAACGAAATTCCAAAATTAAATATAAATGATTCCCGCTGCTATCTTAAGACACGTTATTCATACACGAATATTCCGTATAAAACTACTTTAATTCGACTGTGATCGACATGCAATGTTGCTTGTGTGCATGATCTAATTAATAAGGTTTGTGATAAAATAATTCAATTTAATTTAGAAATTTTATGACACACAAAGACCAAGGCGTTTAGACAATTCAGCTGTTTATCATATGCACCGTTTTGTCTCGAGTGTTAAAAAATTCACCGCTCCAACGCTTTCTTTGATAGATTGTGACATGTGTCAAAATAACAATTATTTGATGGAACTGACAGTAATTGTACACAATTAACTAGAAAACATGTTACATAAATAGATCCATTTCTGGACATTCGAATGATGCGTATTAAACTATGCCATTTAAAGCATGATGGCATGTTTGTATTTATAACTGGTCAACTTCGATTTGAAGAAAAACAGGAAGAGTTGCCTTACCATTTAGTTTTAAGTTATATACTAATAAGCTTGTCCTACATCGTTCGGAATGTTTCTTTATATCAGTCAAAACACGGTTCGCGATTATCAAAAACTTCAGCAATTGTACGAATATTTTTCTTAAATTTATTTTAGACGATTTTGTTTCGTTTAATTTAACATATAGATATGTTTTCAATTGAGATATAAATATCATTTTGCATGTATGGAAATTAACAGTCATTTTGGGAATAAGTAAATTCTCATTTACTCTGCGTCACTGTTCATTTCGAGTTGATTATACATGATGTACTACTTTGATTAAGCTGTTAAGTTAACGGAACACATAACAAATCTGGAAGTAGTTTAGACACATCTATTTAACATATGTATTACTTACATTAGGCATTGAATCCGTCTGACATGAACAGCTCTGTCACAAACTGATCAACAACTGTCAAGACCATGCAGTCTTGAAACCCCAGTCCCACCTGGATTACGTAAACACACAGGTGCTACAATAGTACATAAGTGGTGTCAAACTCCGTTAAAGTATGGTCTTATTGTGTTAACATTTTTGACTAAGCATTATTAAACTTTCATCTTACATGCAGAAAAGAAATACAATAGTTTAATCTAAATACAAGTGTGTCTTATTTCTATGGATGTTTATGTCTACAAGGGTCTAAGCTCAAATAGCGAATCTCAGGGATTTGTTTGTTTGTTTATTGGGTTTATTGTCCTTACAACAGTATTTCAGTTTTCTGGAGAAGGTGTCTCCTTGAAGCAGATATACTGCTGCCTTCACTTAATATAGCATGCCGTGAACACCTGGTATGATACCACAGCCAGTCATATTATTCTGACACCGAGTTAACCAGTCATTATATTTGCTTCTGCGTAAACAAGGAAGCTATACCACTGCCATTTTGAACGACTTTGGTATGTCCCGGCCCGGGATCGAACCCGGGACCTACCGTATTCGGAGCTGACACTCTACATATTGCGCTTCCAGATCCAGTCTCAAGGATATGTGGTCGTTCACCATGCTGCCAATAACCATCTATGTACCCATTTAATGTTGCTAAAAACTGTTTGTATGTTTTGTATAACTGCAGACGCCATAAACCAAGGATTAATACGATCAATGTCAATACTGCTGAAAATTCACAATAGTATCTAGTCCCGTATTAGATCTGACCTTCTCCAAGCATAAGCTTTCTACAAAATAACTTTGAAAACAATAGTTGAATATTCTCGTAAAAGAAATTAATCTGGTATTTTTTAATATGAGTTCTCTTAAATTAACAACAAGTTGCCAATATCTTCATTTAATGTTGCTAAATACTGTTCGTTTGTTTTGTATAACTGTAGACGCCATAAACTAAGGATTATTACGGCCAGTGTCAATACTGCTGAAAATGGTATAAAATCTAGTCCCTATTTGAGCTGTCCTTCTCCAAGCATTAACTATCTGCAAAATAACTTTGAAAACAATGGTTGAATATTCTCGTACAAGGAAATAATCTTATAATGATATTTTGTAAGATGAGTTCTCATAAATTAACAACTGTATCTTACATAAGGAGATATTAACCTTAGTTATGCGAATATTTATAAAAAATATTTGTAAAATGCTGTAATACATATGTACGTATTTTATAAGAATAATGACTGAACAACCTTTTTAAGGGCATATCCAAGGCAAGTGCATTATACGTTTTAAAAGGTTCTTGCTCCGGGGATCTCGCATCCTTGAAATAAAATTATTGATAACACGATACTGTCATAAACTGTAACGAGCAAAAAGTAAATTCTATACTCTAAAGAATGCGTGCGTGCGTGCGCGAGCGTGCGAGCGTGCGTGTGAGTGTGTGTGTGTGTGTGTGTGTTGCAATACTTAAGACAGAAGCATAATTATAGTGTGGACAAATTTAATCTGAGACACAGTTTCCTAAGACGTAGTCTTGAAAATTCCAGCTGGGTGGAGACTTATGTTGCTGTTGTTTTTCACATTTTTACGTTTCTGTTAGAGGGTGTTCCGTTAGTTTCCAACCGTTAACCGATAATGTAGACGAAATCAGTTGTCGATGCATAATTGCTCATTCTGATACGGTATGTAAGAAAATGAGAATAAATTGCTTTGTCCAGCTAAATAACTATGTATAATATTTAAATCCGTATTCTTTAAGTCATTTTAACCTTAATAACTCATTACTCGTAATGTTAGTATAGTTCGTAGTTATACAACTATAATAATTCTAAAATATTTTAAATAGTGTATCAAACAATGACAATATAATATATACCTTCATGTAGGATTGCCTTACAGTACGTGTGCTTTTAAGTTATTTTATAATGTATTCTTACATGTTACATAATTTCAATACAAGAGGAGAGACAAGTGATTTAATTCCAGCAGCATCCCTTCCTGCAAGCCCAGGCTGGCGAATGAATAACCTGTGGCGAAAATGCATTTCATTTACTAGTTGATTGATTAAGCAAAGTGAACAGCGGCATTTACATGATGAAATTGACATTAATTGATTAGAAAACATGTTGCACAATCCCATTCTGTTAGCTGCAAGTGTGGTTTCTGATTACACTCGGGAGAGCATGTTCTGATGCTCAAATATGACATTGTACATTACCCTCATGGCAAAACTGGATTGTGGTTGAAACAAGTGTGAGTTGATAATATGTTCATCCCATGCTGTAATTAGCATGTAAAATCTTGACTATGCTACATAAAATATTGTTGAAAGAGTTTTTGTTAATTGAACATTAAAGCCTTCGCATGAAAATATGGCCTATTGTGAGTCTAAAAATAATGGTCTCTAATTGCACGAAAGCATGCAAAACACGCTTCCGGTGCAATCAGAGCATAAGCCTCATTTTCCAGGGATATTTTTGAAAATAGAGTCGTTATTTGTAATCTATTATTGTTCCATTATCAGTATGCCATTACGCCGAACTGACAATTTGATGAAATACTCAACTAAAGTTCAAATTGATAAATTATATAAAACAAAATTAGGTCATTGTCGTCCAAAATATTTTATTTTTAATGAAAATAAAGGTGCAATGTTTATTTTGCCCTTATATAGTTTGTTGAGGATCATACGCGTGACCTGCTTGTTTAAAAGGACATTGCAATGGCATTCCTAAAATGTTTATAAATAATATGTAAAATGATGTAAAGATGTAAATGCAGGGAGTATATAAATAAATGTGATATTTATTTAGACAACATTGGTGTGTGTATTGTGATTGCGTTTTGCATCTAGCAAACTGGTACCTATAGAGTAATGTGTTCCGAGAAAAATGTGAAATACGTTACATGTTGTATGATGTGTTCTCCAAATTGAGCCATTAAACGCTAAACGTTTATATAAGTACTTATATTTTTATTTTTCATTTTTCCTGTTACATAGGGAAAAAGTAAGATATACATACATTTGTGACCTTGCAATTTCTCGACCGATAGTATATTATCTTATTTAATCAACAATGTGCAAGTAGAACAGACAGACGTTAATACTCGCTACTTATATTACTCTTCACTATGAGTTTAAGCTAATCATCCTGATGATGTCAGCCGACATTTTAAAAGATTTAACACTAGACCATATCATACCTCATAGAATGGAATACATCATAAAGCGAGGGATGAAGAGGATATATAAGGTAATCAATTATGTTTGTGAGATAAATTGATCATGTATATTGAGGTTTGTTTTATTTTATATATTCTAGCGTGTGTGTACTTATCTAAACAAATATACACGCTTGAACAAACTTAAAAAGAAATGAAATCGTCCTTTATTTAGAAAACGCCGTGTTGTTTACAATTGTTTCATATCTTTTACCGGCATTTCGCAACTTACAATGATCACCATTGTCCTTGAAGGGTTAAAGCTACGTGGACACATCGGTCATACACCCCGTGTCAATTACCGTCTATAAGAAGGTTTAATATTATAAAGAGCAGCCTGTTGGATTATCCTGTTTAAGGCTACTAGATTTGATTATTACAATAATACATACGTATTGATTAGTATCTGTTTCTCATGAGGGTGGCTTGAATGTACACGTATTCTGATTGTGTTATCCAAGTGTTAATAAATATCCGATTATATTTACTTTAAGGTCTCTTGACCAGCGATTTGCACGTCGCCAGCTTATAATTTAGGCATGACAAGCCGTTTTGTAAATATAATAACTATCTACAGCCTTCAAAATTGCTTTGATGATGTTAATGAGTCCAAAATGTTTCAAACAATGGTATAATCTATGTTCGCGAAATATCTCCATAAACGAGACAGCGCCTAAAGTTCTGACCTCAACCAACCACTTTAGGTCTTGCATTAATATCACACATATTATTATAACAAATATTATTTATTTGTATTCGTAAGTCTAAGTTAAACACTATTTATATTCTCTATTAGACTTGTATTTTTAATCATTTCCATTTGCATTAGATTTTAATTTTGATATAATATGTCTCTAAGTTTCCTCCTAGATAAAATTTGTCAATGACATGAATTTTCACATTTTGAAATACACCATTTTCGCCTTTTTAAAGGCTATTGTAGTTAATTCCATATCGACAAAAGATGCATTGTGATTGATATTTCCTCAGTTAACTTAAAAATAAATATTGCTGTATTGTCGATGTATACGTCCTTCATAAATGCATTTTGAACGCACTGAAAACCTTAATAGATCTAGCTTTAGAATTGTTCACCTTGATATGCAATAACCTATAACACTCTGCACTTTTAAGAACTTGGATGGCACTACCACTTCAGTAGCATGGCTTTTAATGATGGCTTTCTATAAAGCTTGTTGCTTCATGCTTCACATATTCGGAGTGCAATTTGATTTGAAGACTGAAGTGAATGCAGTTAATTTAAATTTGCAGCACAATAAATTACGTTTAATAAGACGCAATATCTGATCCGATTACATGTTCTCAAAGAGGTTTAGACCTATAAAAAGGCTCCCTTTATTCCTATACGAGGGAGTTCGTATGGGTACTTTTAATTATGGAATTCACTACAAGATTAACGAAAATAATGTTTGTAGATGTAAATGTGAACATTGATCAGGTTGTAAGACAAGGAAAATTTACCTTTATATTTCAAAAAACCTTTACTGATTAACATCAATTGAAAACAACCCCTACATTTTAAAGAATATTATACTATGTAAATATTTTCATTTTACTTAAACGCTCGAAAACAAATCCAAAAATGTTTACTGCTTCTTTCAAAGGGCGTTTGATTAAATTAAATCTATATTTATTCAATGGCCATTACTAATGATATATCCCATTCAATGTAAAAAAGATAATAATGAAAGTAAAGGAAAATGATTGGTAATTTGTTACATTACTTTTTGAGAAAATTAGTCAATTATCCTATATATAGTATCGTGTACATAGTATAGTCGTTATATAAACATAACTGTATCTGGTTCCTAGAGGTTATAATATGGTTAGCATGACGTCTGGCTCATGATGTGTTTAGCTTGATTTATGTAAAACAAAAGGTAATATGACCTTTTGGATCCAGAAAATTGGTTCTACAGCTATGGCGTGCCAAAACATATTTTAAATTAAAAAACAACATCATTACAATGCCTAATTGCCTTGAAAAACCGTCTGGTAGATTCACGACAGGAATCACGAAATGACCAGGGTACAGCTTCGGATGCAAATTTAAAATTATATGTAGTTCTTGTTTACAAACTTACTGGTCGTGCAAATTTGTCATCTCTTCTTAATCTAGTCAAAGTTATAATTCTTATATAATTTGTGTTCCTTATATGATATTTAAACTTGATGAGATCTGATATTTATACGCTGAAGCACATGATCTCTGTGACCCAATAATCCTGTTGTAAAAGCATTAGTCTTTATATTTATGCTAAATTCTAGTTCATTAATAATATATTATTATTTTCTGATATAACATAAACAATAATGCGGATATCTCAGAATAAATGTTGCAATTTCAAAAATGATCAACATATAATATCCAATGTCTTATAATTTCCTGAAACAATTCTTTTCAGAAAATGGAATATTTTTACCGATACAGTGAGAGTAAATTGCTATATTAATAATCGTTTTAATGAATACGTGTGTTCATCGTAAACAAGAAAGATTTTTAAATCATATCCTGCTAATCACTAAAGTGAACAGCCGTGCGCAAATCCTTAAGATCCAGATCACCTAGCGTAAGGTTCTTGTTGAAATATATGCGGCTTAATCTATTGACATTTAACCGTTTGTCAAGTTGCTAGAAAATAAACTTAGGGCTTAGTATGATCTTAAGACAAGGTTGAGAGGTAAAGGCTAAGTTGGGATGACAAGTTTTTAGATACTTTAATTTATTATTATACAATTTAGTAATCAGATATGAACAATTGTTTGCTTAATATGTTTCAAAGAAAAAATAAAAATAAAACTACCGTATTTCAACGTATAACAACGTAAGAAACATACATCGAACAATCGATAAACTGACCAAGAATAGATTTTACAACTAAAGAACGTAACAGGTCAGATAGACAAAAAAGAAAATACGTGTAAGCAAAACGGCCATTGATAAACTAATTCTAAACATATAATATTCACAGCTGACACAAAGTGAAAAGTATTTTACATGGAAAAAGATTGCTGTTGACAGAGAAAAAAACAGAAACGTTTAAGATTGAGGGGGAAGCAAAAAAGGTGAAACTTGCAGGTCTGTGCTTAAGATCTAGTACAATGTATGAAACAAGTATCAGTAACAATTCAATGGAAAAAAAAACTGAATAAGGCTGTATTCTAACAGAACATCTATATCCACGACACAATTTCATAGATAGGATGGACACTATTTATTATTTAATCAAACAGGAAGGCACTGAAAGAATGTTAACTTCAAACTGAATAAAAGTCAAGTCATTAAATTCAGAAAAGCACCGACGTAGCCATATACCTATAGCCCATATACAAAGTACGAACTAACGACAGCGGAAAACGGGTTCACCTAATCAGAATGTTGATTTCTTTTCGTGATTACGTTCTTAGCACCTTCGCATACCTCAACATAAACCTACAAAAAAGTCAGAGGGGAATCAAACCCTGAAAAAGGTAAACAGTTTAAAGCAATATAGGAGCAAGTAACAAAGACATATTTGAAAAGTTATGGTTTGTATTTGAAACTTGTCAGTATAGTATAAATTTCCAGGAAAATTATGTATAAAGTTATTCCTGAATAAGAATAAGACAAAGTCCTATGAGCATTACAACATATACCAAAATATGAAAGCACAGGACAAAGGTATTCACATGCAACTCAAATGTAAAAGTAAGAACAAATATGTGATGAGTCATTGAACAAAAAGAACAAACCCGCAGTTACCGCCTTGGAGCGGTCAGTCGGCAATATAGACCGACTGGGGAGCTAAAACCGGTTTTACAGAATTCTAATCTTGCACTTCCTAAGGGGTTTCTCAAATGCAAGCAATGAAAAGAAAACCGATTTATTTAAATAGAAAAAATCACTGTACTCACGATTTCTTTTATAAGTAGTGACGAAAGTAGTGACGTCATTGAAAAATAATGTCAACATCGAGTTTAGAAGACGAAAGAGGTTATTATTTTGATTAGAATGATTTCAAAATGAAAGGCAAAACCTTTTTTTTTTCTTCTCAACGTACACATCCACTCAGACATACACAAGTAACTATACTTAACAGTATAGATACATATTTCGATCTTCTTAATTTTTTTATTATATGTGTAATTATTCTGCGTTTTATGTGCAAAAAGGTTTAGACATTTATATATATATATATAGTTTAGTGATTAAACTTACATGTACCGGACCTGGTAGTGCAATCGGTAGAGCGTCGGCTCCAGGTACGGGAGGCTCCGGGTTCGATCCCGGGCTGCGACATACCAAAGTCGTTCAAAATGGTAGTGGTATAGCTCCCTTGCTAACGCTCAAGCAAATAAAAGGGTAGTTCCACGACTGGTTGGTCCGGGGTCAGGATAATGTGACTGGGTGTGGTATCATGCCAGGTGTTCACGGCATGCTATATACAGTGAAGGCAGCACTATATCTGCTTCAAGTGGACACCGTCTCCAGTTAACTGAAAATACTGTTGGTGGGACGATAAACCTAATAAACAAACAAACTTACATGTAAACATTTATAATAAAATAGTGGTTTTACATATGCAAAAGTAAGAACATCATACCGAACACAAACTCATTTGTACATAAGATATAAGAAGATAATTTAAAGGCCAGTATTGTAAGATTCGTTAGTTAAGGTTTCATATAATAAATTGAAATATAGCTGTTTAATAAAAAGTCAGTCTAGCAAAGAAACAGTAAACAGCTGATACATGTACAATCTGATACATTTCCCATTAAATTTCTGTTTATAAGATACTAAAGCAAGCTTAAACTCGAAATTGTTTTGCTGTATTATTTAAATATTTTAGAAGTAGCGCTTGAACATGTTTGAATAACAAATTGAACTTGCAAAATTATACCATGTTTGTATTCATATGCTGTTTGCAGAGTGTACGTTTATCTACAAATTGCAGATTTCTGTTTTTATCCTTTCCAATGGAGCGATGATAATTAATTTTAAAAAGTGTTACGTAAATATATATAGCTTTGTCCCAAATAGCCCCAAATATAGCTTTGTGGTTTACAACAGTTTTTATTAATATGTCAAATCAGGGTCTAATAATATAAGAAAATATAACAACAATACAGAAATGCATACATCAAAATTATTATTACAGAACAACCCAGTTTAAATTAAACTAGCACTGTTCGTTTCAATTGTAGTCGAAAAATTGCTTAAAATTGCAGTATACATCTATAGTTAAAAATTCACCGTTCCAGAGTTCGCAATAAAGATATATATTTAACACTTACAAATAGTTTCTTTAAATAACATAATGTTCGCATAAATACAAATGGTTTTAATTACTTCACTTAAACAGGTGATAAATCCTTTAAATATTATACACTTTTTTCTTCAATTGATGACCTCTGCTTTAAAGTTGTATTCATTGATATGCATGTATTTTCGGTAAGGTGGACTCTTTGTCTCTGTCTTCCCAGGCTGGATCTATTATGGATCTACTTTCTAATGTCCAATATTTTTGTCACAATGCGACTCGTTAAAGTTTCCGTCCTTTTGTCACGATGGACACTTTTCTATATTTTGACCAGCGATGTGGCCCACAACCAAAGGAATCATACACCCGTGTCAACTATGTGACTTTCCGTCTCTGTTATTTTTGGCTTATTTCGTTCCTAGGTGACTATTTAATCAAATCTCTTCCATCTTTGATATTTCCACTTTCCACTGACCAGCGATTTGGTCCACCAACGAAAACCCCAAACTCATTCAACGATACGACTCTCCCTCCCTTCTACATATTGGCCTATTTAGTTCCAATGTAACTATTACTCGTGTATCAAAACTTTTACATTTTTGATAATTTTCTCTTTCCACTGACAAGCAATGTGGTCGACCAACAAAACCCCAACACACTTCCGTCTACGATGTTATTCTCACCAGCTGAACTGACTCGCACCGGTAATATGCACAATGTGATACTTTGACCCAGACACAAACCAGACACTCCCATTCTAAGATCTGACCCCTCTTTGTCCCACTAATTTGTTTTGATAAACCTTTAATTCTGCACTCACAGCAACTTATCCCTGTCAAACTCACACTACACACACAGTCACACAATCTGATACCCTATTTTAAAATAAACAAAGCTAACTCTTGTTTAAATTCTGCGATATATGCATCTTCTCATAGATAGTTTCCCCTTGGAATTAATAGATAATATGCTATTGACATTAAATATTTAAGCATTGGCTTAGTTTTAGTGGAAGGATACACGTTCCTTATCAAATAACGAGGGAATGAAAAGGCTATTTAATGTGCTTTTTTTTTAAAGATTCTTGTCGTGAACTCACAATAAATCATTTGTATTTCTTGTTTTAAAAGGTTCTAAAACGCTTCATTCTAACTTTAGACCATGAATAAACAGGCATTATTTTTAGGTTATACTTTACATGTATTATCTTGCTTTGAGAACATAAGAGCCAATATATAACATTAATCATTATTTACTAAACAAAGCAGATGTCAATCTGGGTACATTTATTATTTAGAACTAAAACATCACATGCAGAAGACCTTAATAAAGTTCTTGTTGTTGAAGAAAAGTTATAAATGTGGGATATAATATGTACTTGCTGACATTAAATGGACAAGTAACATTTCTCATACATTGTACATGTATATTGGATAGAAAACGTATACTATACTTATAAAACATAAAGTTAGAATAAACAAGAATATAAATTTTAAAAAAAATGTTCATAGCCTTTTATAATCCGCCTATAAATCAAGTAATCAGTAGAAGCAAATAATAACCTCGGCCTGTCAATTAGCGGTCACTTTAGCACGCTATGTTTCTCTCTACGAGAGCTTTATGTAAATGGTAATGGGAGGCGTAACGCGTCTCGTTAATATAATTCAGAATGAACTTTCTGAAATTGTTCATGGAAATGTCAAAATGGCAGATCCTTTACGCATTGTTTCACATTTATGCCGAAAATAGACATGAACCTTAATTTTAGAAAGAACCTTTATTTAAATGACTATACAAATAGTCGTTCGCTTATTGTATATACATGTTAGGACATAGTTCATTTCAAAGGCATGTTATTGTAACATATATGCATGTATGTACATGTATGTATGTATGTATATATGTATGTATATATGTATGTGTGTGTGCGTGCGTACGTGCGTGCCTGCGTGCGTGTGAGAGAGAGAGTGTGTTTTCTGATTTGTCTTCACTTTTGAGTATTAAAACAACGCCTGTGTCTTACCGTACAATGTGTTCACCTACGCGTGTTTTTATTTAATAGATGTCATTATGGACATTGTCAATACATATGCATAATGACAGGTCCATTATTGTTTACCTTTTTATCGGATCGAGGTATTGACCTTCGAGTACTTTTTAAAGAGGATTAAACTTTTAAGTAGAAAGTAACAGCTGAATAAGCTGGTTAACCCAAGATTAGAATGCTATTTGTCGCCTCAAGATTATAATACTAATTGTCCTCTCAGTAATATCAGCAGATTGTCAGTTATAGTTATTGTAAATATTTATTTGATTTAGTTAAACAACAGCGGTATTAAGGCATATTCTGGATTTATGTCATTCTATATACGAATATTTCATCACATTCTTGTGCACCGAAGCAATATCGAAGATCATCAACGTTTATTCGTATTCTTATAACTGCGGACAAGGAACTTGCACTTGGATTCAAAAAGTAATGCCAGGGCCAGATTTATGGATGATTATTTTCAGAATATAATTGTACATTATAAAATATAAAACAACAATTCAAGTCTTGTGCAGTAAACATATACTCACATGATAAATATAATAAACCATGTTTCCAAACAAAGTTCTGATCGCATCATTTACTCCCACGAGATAGATAATGCATGAATGTACATCTGTTATACATTGCACCGTTTAATTTATAAAACAAAACACACGATTAGATAGACATTAATATACATGATTTTCTTATCAGTAATGATTCAAAGTATAAAGTATAACAACTATTCTTTTAATAATGGCTTTTATTTTAGGTTCATGTACTGTTGCTATCTCTGATAAGATTTTTTATAGTAAAACTTGTTTATTGGCAATGGCAGCAAAGCTATGCGTGTGCCTCATTAGTCACAACTATAAATCACATTCATATTTACGACTTGAAATCGGAAAATGATTGGATAAAATCATACTTCCTGACGAAACAAAGTCTTTAGACATACTATTGGTGCGCACATATTTAGCCTTGCATCAAATCATAAAACTTCTATCAATAACTGCGTTTTGAATATACACTACGTTGTTGTTTTTGTTCTTCGATTAGATATACACAGTTGTTCTCGAATCCTACAAATAGATGTTTTAGGATGTAGTAAATCTAGAAACCTTCGCATTCCTGGGCCAGTGAAACAACGGACCATGAATCAATAGCCAGTTGAACAACGCGGCAAAGCAATTAAACCATCTGAAACATTATTACTCGCGCTCTACCTGACACTTATATGACTCTCGGGTGTTGCTTGCTTGTCTGATTGTATCAAATGAGATCATTCCACTCAGATGTAGCCAATATAATATAACTGTGTATCGGGTGATATAGAACACCTGTCATACCCGACGCAGCAAAACCTGGTTAGTCAAAATGTCACGAAGTATTCTAACAATTTGGTTTTACATAAGAATATCGATGCTAAAATTCGTCTTCTTCATTTATATTAAAAGATTGACATGGCAAATGTATATATCGTCACTTTGGAAAGCATGACTGTGTGCATTGTGCCTCGCAAGATAAACATCCTTTAACTGTTCCTACACAAAACGTTCTTGTCTCGGTTTAATTTAACGGCCAAAAAACTGAATATAATGTGAGTATTATTGATTATATGAAGATTTGAACGTTTTAAGTCCACACACCAGTGACTTTAAAATAATCTGGAGGTTTCGTTTTTGTATTGCATACTTTTTCAATGTAACTATCTACTACGCTCGAACACTACTCGAATTGAGCGATGGTAATCTGGTTTCCTTTATGAGAGATAGTTTTGGCAGTTGTGTGAAATTTCATTAATGTGAAAGTGGTATTCAGTATGTCTGGGCAATTGCGGCTTCTATAAGTGTATTTTACAGGGCCACAATACTCTTGCTTTGTCTGCAGGATAAGCACTAAAGGGAATCTTTCGAAAGAGAGTATTGCATGTGATTATTACATTCATGTTATCGCATGAGTTGTTCAGTCATATGAGCATGATTATCATATCAGGATGTTAGCAATGTAGATTATAGCAAAGGTTATCCTTAAAAGGACACATTTAGCCATATTTTCACATTGTCTCACACAACTAAAACCCGCTCATCCCCTCGATCAAGCTGAGCTTATCTCGATTAGATGCTGTTGAACTTCACCGCCCAGAAACGTGCAGGTTTGTTTTGAATCTATGATTGGATTAAAACGTGAATATGCTTATTAAGTGGGACAATGTTCATATAAAAATATATTTCGTTCTAAAGACGCCTGTCATTTGTCTATAAATAGTAAATACTGTTGTTTAGAATAAGAAGTATTGTCTATGTTTTGGCAATAAAACTTACCAAACTGGCTGCAACCATATAGGCGATGATTTAATTGGCTAGATTAACGATCTGTGTCCATTATTCACCACATAATAAACATAGCTTGTTAACAACAACTGCCATGAGCGTGTGCATTTTGTTTCTTAGTTTCAATGAAAGTAGAATCCTATGTCGAAAGGATGAAGCATTCATTATTGTTTTGTTTCACTTTTACGAACTTAATAGATATTTTCGAATCCAGCCATTTAGACAACGCAGTAAAAGTAAGATATGTTTATTACTATAAGTGCTAATGGCAGCAGGTGTAACTGTAACATTCGTGAGGATCGTTAACGACATGATCTATGCGTTTTGTAATTCGCGAACCTACAAAAGTTATAGTTTTCCGACACTTTGTTTTGTAGAAAAGTGTTGTGCGCAAGATGCTGTTCTATGTTTGTTTTAACATTGTTTGTTTTGACCAAATGACAGAAAAAAGTGAAACCGTTAAAACAGAAACAAATACAAATTGTCTGTTGGTACAATCATTATTTGGATTTACATTGATATTGATAAATTGCTTACGTTCGTATAAATAATTGATTTAGGGTTCGACAATATCTACACACGCGGCATAAGTCGTACAGTAACAACTTGTGCATACCAGTTAATCAATGCTTGTTCGAGTTCATTGCAGTCATCACTTATTTTGCTTGCTGATTTAAGGAGCTCACTTAAAATTGTATTCGTAATAGAGACGATCAGTTCGCGTGTTTGAAAATTCGTAGCTTTAAGACTAATGGTACCTTTGGTAAAACGACAATAACAGTTTTCCAAAATAAATACAGAATATATTTTATTTTACTTATCTTATGTTAAAATGTACTTAACCGGTCAATTGTAAACTAAAACGTACTTTCTGAAAAGAAAAATCCATACAGGTTACGAAGTTTGCGTCATCACCACTTAAGCTCATTATTTACAAAACAGCATGCGAACAACAAAGTCAATGTGTACGAGAATAAGCTTTTAAAAACTAGAAAACATATGCAGTATAAAAGATAAGAATCAAAATTGTTTTGTTTTTTCTTATATCATGTTTTAACGTCCCCAATTTGCAAATACCTCAAATAATTAACACACGTGTGTATACTTAAAAACATGTTTGTGGGTCGTTTTTCTGTCGGACATTTATCTTGACAAAATTGTAGGTAGATCATTTAATTAAAACGCAGTTTTGATGAAAGCGTAGCTGAATAAGTCACGCCTTTTCTTTGCAATGTCTGAGAACGGTCTGACATAAACCGAATATTTAAGGGAAAATCTTCACAGGGTTTGCGATAACTGATTTTTAATGAATGCTGATTGACAGAACAGTTTTAAACTGGCATATAATGAGAATTACAAAAAATAATGACTTTCAGCAAAATAACAATGTTTTATGAGAGACCATATATTCCAATTTAATATATAAGTTGTGCTACATGTGTACATCCCATGTTTCCCCTACTAACATTTCCTTACCAAGCGTTCTTTATCCATATATCTATGTTTGTGAATGTAAATAATTATGTAAATATATTTCCTCATGGAATATTATTAACAAAGCCTTGAGAGCACTAGAATTAACATGTTTTGATCGGACAAAATAAAACTTTGTTAAGTTTAACTGTGTTAGGTTAAGAAAAAATATTCATGTTATATAATTAAAAAGTTATTTATATTAATCATTACAAAGATGTCGTTTGTATTGTATAGAAGAAATTCTTGAGCTTAGATTTAATGACATGCGATTTACCGAAACATTATACCGAATCATCCTTTCCAGATTCGTTTTATTTCATGTAGACGAAAGACATTTAATATCCAACGTTTATCACTTGCTTGTCATTGTGGGATAATACATTTCCTTTCCCTGCCCAATATGAACTTTGGACCGTGATTTACCGCTTAAAAAAAGCTAGTGTAAACTATCCAAATTGTTGTACAGAACGTCAGTAGGCACTTGCCGGCAAATCACCTACAACTTACCGAGAATAAAGCCTTAAAATGGTAGGTCATTGATAATAAATAAATACCATATTTGTTAAATCTTAAAACCTAGAAAATATTTGAGTGCAAATCTTACATAAAAGGGACGACATAAGATCACATGTTTATGACCAAACGTTATTGAATATAGAGAATGCATTAAAAAAAGTAAGACAAAAAAGAGTTAAACAAACAATTTCTGTCTCTACACATTTGAAAACGTTTATGGCAGCACACATAAACGTTTGCCAAAATGTAAAAAGAGAAATTGTTTAAGTTTTAAAAAGGCAAATTTCCGAAAATTTTAGCATTTTCAGAAAACATATAATTAATACAGTTCCGTCTAGAACAATTTACAAATAAATATATATCGCAAAAAAAGTAAAACAGGAATTTATCTGCAGGCCAGTTGATACATAATTACCAAAAATGAAATACACTAAGTAGAGCTTACTTTGTGCACGTTTACAGAATGATTTAAGATACTGTTAAATAAGATTAATTCAATAGAGTAATTCATCGGATTCAGTCTGTCAATTATTTCATCAGATTTCAAGTTCATGCAAATTGATACGAGGCATTTTGAAACCAAAAATAATTAACTTATACCATGCTTCTATGTGAAAGGATCGTTTTCTTGATTCAGACAAAACATTCCTATTTGTTCAGAAATGTTCAGAATTTTTGGATTCTATACTTTCGGCTGACAACATCTCGATTTATATTTTGGTTTGGTACGTATTTATTTTACTTACCAGTATATTTTCCTCGTTCAACGCTGATATATGTATGTCAACCGAGTATTTGTAAGCCTTTTAGCTTTTTATACAATTTATGTATTTAATTACGTTCGTAAGAAGATGTTTTTTTACAAATTAATTTTAAATTGGTTAGGTTCGCGCAAAATGTTGATTTAGCCAGTGCATATAGTTTCAATGTACTAAAATGTATTTATGGTCAAATTGTTTATGTTTAAAACGAATATGAGATACGTGTAAAAAATATGGATCCTTTATTTATTTTTTATTTTGTAAGAGTGAGTTACTTGAAAAGCTTTTGCTGACGCTGAGCGCTTTTTAATCATTTGAATTTCGTAACTAAGGAAGATAAGACTAATATGTACTTCGTAGAACCGCTGAAAAATACTCGAAGAAGAAAACATTACTTCTAAGTATAAGCTCTAAATAACGTTTGCAATGATAAAGTGTCTGACAAATATAAAAAAATTTGAGTGTGTCATGTTTTTATAGGTAAATTAGAAAAGGTCCTATCAAAATTTTCACAGATATTTAAATTTTATCTACCAGTAGACAAAGGCAAACAAGGTAAATGCAAATGTGACAAAAACACAGAGACGAGACATAATACACATAAAGAAAAACCATCAGTTACCACCTTGGAACGGTCAATCGGCAAAAGGGCCAACTGGGGTGCTTAAACCTGGTTTGTGGAGTGCTCCAACCTCGCACTTCCTGAAGGTTTTTCTAGCAAACAAACACTGTAAATAACAACATTCCTTCGAAGTGAAACAACTAAACTAGCCGAAAACCCTATTTAAGCAGAATAATAAGAGCGAATATTATGGTATCGAAATTATGCCCATCATTAGACATAATGTAGTCCTTTTTATATGACCTTTGTCGTAAACGATAGAAACCTATCATTCAGAAGCTGAACTCTTTAGTTAAAAAGATTAATACAGCATTTTTGCTTCTGGTTAGAACTTCTTTATCCTCAATTTTAAAATTGTTTAGTTTGATTTCCACTCTGAAAATATAAATAATTTGACGGTATCTAATAGAATAACATTGTTGGCTTGTTTGCTTAGATACTATTTGTGGGAACATCATTTCCTATATACTATACCATATCTGACCGTAATATTAGACTTTACCTATTAATGGTGAACATTTATTTATTATCTGATAAATGTAAAAAAGTCATTGTGCTACTACAAAAACTGCATTTTACTACATTTTATTGGCTAGAAGTTTTCAGACATAATCTTTGTGACACAACATGGGGATACTACAGCGTCGTTAATATTCCATTTGTCAATAGGATTCAGTTCAATTTAGTTACATATTCTAGTTTAATGGAGATAACTCCAGGAACGGTACATAGCTCCTTGCTATCGGTCAATTAAGTATAAATTTATTTCCACGACTTGTTGGCCCGGAGTCAGAATAATGGGGCTGGGTGCGTGATTTCATAGCAGTTGTATACATGTACAAAGTGAATGCTGCACTATATCTGCTTCAAGTGCCTTAGGGTAACTTAAATAATGTTGGTGGGATGAAAAACTCCACATTTTGTATTTTGTTTTTGAAATACATTAATGCCAATTATGGTCTTTATAGAAACGTCCAGCTTTTGGCAGAGGAATACCCCAGCAAAATGTCTGGGTAGAAACACCGGCCCACCGCAGGTCAGCTAGAGGCCCTTCCCAAATTAAGTCCTTCTCCCCGAACGGGACTCGAACCCACGCGGTGAGAGGCCAAGCAGTCAGAGAAGTAACAAATCGGCGACTTTACCACTACGCCACGGGCGCCCCCGATAGTAATAGAAAATAAATTTAAATCGATAATAATGCCTACATTCTATAAATTATTTAAGTCACGCCAATATATGGCATTTTATATTGAACTTTAAAGTGGTGAAATGCAATCTTAGCAATTCCCATGTTTCGTTGTTATTTCCTTCGGGTTTTGCATTTGAACGTGGGTTGACATTATATCATGTCTGCACGAAATGAAGGGACAAATCGATTGCGACATACGGTTTTCCTACTCGACAAGTGATTTAAAGCAAAATTTGTTTTTGAGTTCTGCACTGTTTAACATTTTTTTCTTTTGAATTGTAAATTATTATGAAATTAAGATACTTTGAAATGAACGGCTATTTAGAGATTTTTTTCTCCTGTTAGTTTGCTGCATGTATGGTCATGCAAGTAGTTATTTATCCTGCGATTTCTGACCTATGTTGATACAAGATTTGTTTTCTTGGGCGTTGAAAATATCTTTGTTTTTAACATCGAACTTCTAACAAAGTTTGTCACAATTGTGTGGAATAACAAGAATCGGTATACTTTGTATTGCACATACCTGACTCAACTAGTACATGTATGAACCGTCATCAACTATTTCTTAAAATGAGGTGTTTCCAAAAGGCCCTCGAAATTTCATTTATGCGAGCTAAGCAATCTGATGCTTTAGAAATACACACCCACAACATGTAAACTATGTATACAACCTCACAATCTCTCTTAAAAAACAGATGAGTTGTCTTTTCAATTAAACACTTAATTAAAGGAGATAATTTGTTACCAGCAATGTTATTTACTGCAGGTTTTACATTAAGAAAAGCCATAAACAACGAGAATACTGCTTACTTTTACCAGTTGAAAGGAAGATTAAGATCGGGAATTTATTTTGTTTTTCTTTGGCAGAGACTTTCAGGAATATCATCTGCTCAATTGATAAGACTTTTGCCTGACTTAAGGTTTTGAGGCTGTTTGGAATGTTCAGTGCTCTTAGCGTGGAGAACATTCTAATTGACATGCGAATGAGACCATCTGTGAAACAAACTACTATTCATAATTATTTCAGTGCTAAGTGATGATTTGAGAACTTTTGTTTGCAATTTGATAACATGTACAATGTAGTGTATATACTTTTAATTACATACTAATTTTATTACAAGACGACAGAAGATTTAGCACAAAATACAAACTAACTGTTAAAATCCAGGAGGAATGTACACAATACAAACTGCACAAACATAACATTTGATAAACGCATTTATGTGCTGATTTATTTATGTCTACAGACATTAGTTGACTTTACATGCCTAACTGTTCTGTTACACTAATAAAAATATTGAAGCAATTGCTTTCTCTACTTTTACTTATACAACACAATTTGTAAATTTCAAGTGTGTTTTTTACCAAAAATGTCCATGCTGCATTAAGAGACCATCTGTCTTAAGAGACCACTTTTGCCCTGTCCCGAGGGTGGTCTTTTAATACAGATTTGACCGTACATATCAACTATAATTTACATTTTAAGACTTTACGCAGTAATTAAATGGTATATGGTAGTTTACAAGTAGACTAACAACTCTCGATAACAAAGCTTCATCATAATTCGGAGCGGTGATTATAAGCTGCCCACAGAAATACTGTTACTGAGTTAAACACTTCATAATCCAAGATGGCCAATATACAGACCTAAAAATCGACCCATCAAAGCCTGCATGTCTCGTGACTCTTTCGGTAATGCACATATAAAAAACCAATATAATCATGCATTGCAGAGATGAAATGTTTCCTGTTATTATTTAAAATAAATCAACCGTTTCATAAGCTTAAGTGTGTGATTCGTAATGTATAACGCGTGGTGGATATTTTAAAGGTTTTGTATATACTATTTCGTCTATGCTGATTTCGTTGATTAAAAGTTAAACATCAAGAATTACCCTTCTAGATTGCAAATCTTTCAAAATTTAAAGTACTTCGAAAATGCTTCTTCCAGCTTTTATTTACATGGTTTCTTTCTCATCGAATCTCGTCGAATCTCATATACTATCAAAGAAATGAAAAGTAAGTGTTGCTTTTTTGCACCACATCTTCTTCTCGAAAGTACAACTGCGTGTTTTTAATTAGTAAAAAAATGAAGCTGAAGGTATTTAGACGATGTATCGTTTCGTCCTACATTAACATTTGAGTCTGTTTTGACACTATGTCTTAGAATTACTTATTCAGACAATCGGACACATTTTGCATATAGTTGAAGCGTTATTTGGGCACACCAAATTTAAGGTTTTATTCAGGCATATTCTATTTATGTAAATTTTGTCATATTTAAGCAAATCAAGCTTTTTTGAACATATATGCAGCTGCAGCCGTTTTGGGTATACAAAAGATGTGTATACTGAACAATTTGGCTTTTTGGGCCACAGGTTTGTTATATGCTTGTCATTTCTTTTGACAGCATGTTCTAAAGCATAATTGCAGCCTAGTTCGGTACACAGATACAATCTATAAAGATACCATTCATACTTGGTGCGGGTGTGTAAGAAATGTTAACACGCACTCGTGTTATAACTGAAAGTAGCCCTATATCTTATTGTGTATGAAATTTATATCACTGGCAGTAACTGTGACTGAATAAATATGTTGTGCCCTAATGGCTAACAAAGCTGTAGCTATGACCAACTGAAGACGTTTGTGCCTTATTTGGCTAAAAAAATATATGCTGTTATTTAAACGTCCACTGATGACAGGCTGCAATATTTTGCAACATACACTTTACATTTATAATCGAAAATACATATATAAATACAAGATGTTGTGTTATAAGGCAAATTTAAAAACATTCATCATTTTCGTCTCTAGTTGTACATGTTGCAATGGAAATAATATTACTTGATAAGACATGATTGCATATTTAAAAAAAAAAAAACTAATTTAATCATGTTATGGTTAAAGATGAAAGAAACAAAATTTAAACATCTGCTCCGGCACACAATCATTGCGTTTCTCTTGCGTTATACTTAATTGTCCAATTACAATACAGATATCATAATGTACTATTTATGATAACGTAACAAGCATGCATAAGTTCATCGAGATACCCATTGTCTTGCATGACAACAACAAATCATTATAACAGCGTGATATAACCCATTGAAATCATATGAAATTGTAATTAAAATATTATAAATGCTACTTCTGTCATGTTAAAGCTCATTTACTTACAGCACATACAAGTACATTATAAGAAGGTTAAATGTGAGTGTCATCCATTTTTCCCCCATCCTTGAGAGTAAACAGTTATTAATAATATTAGGACGATGCCCTTACAAGATAAATAAATTGTATTAAAGCAAAACTTATGTCACTTAGTGTTGCTATAATTTCAACAGTGTATACATGTAATAATTTATTATTGAGAAACTTGATTAGTATTTTAATATATTCAATTCAAGAACAATTGCCCATTACAGGAAAATAACTTTACCGTTGATATATTATGTTTACTGTCAGAATGACAAACATATGATGCAACTGACTTTGATTAATTAGAAATGCCATTTTGCACAATTACGTGTACATACTGAAAGCCAAAAGGGTTCTTTCTATTTCTGAATTTCTAACCATTGATTGCGGTAAACATATAACGGACACATGTTTTGTTTTAAGATCTGATATGTGTTAAAAAAAATATCAATCTGTGTGATAAAATCAAGAACATGTTTAATCAGACAAGGGATACATAAAATTGTATGCTTTCGTATCGATTAATTTTGCTTGGAGTTTAAATGTTCTTCCGACAGTTTTCCTATATCAAATTCATATAACAATATTTAACCCTTGCTTTTGGGAATTGTCGCTTAGTTTCTCACACATTTTTAAGAAAAGGACGATTTTAAACTCTACCTAAATTTTAAGACTGCACAGCTTGTAAAATAAATCACTCTAAATGTGCTTTATTTCGAAACCAAATCTATAAATAAGTACGATAAGGATTTCTGCTAAAATAGACACCGACGTAATAGTTCATTGAATGATGATCTCAAAAGTAAATGGTCACGTGGTTTTAAAATAGCTTACTGTACAGCGTGGCCCAGATAGGAACTGCATGTTTGTAATGACAAGGGAATATTATAGTTGATTTATCATATAGATGTAGGAAAAGAATAAACAGTATTTTACTGTAATATATTTGGTTGTTTACGAGAAAATAAAATTGTCCAAACTGCCGGTGACCCCTTTTAATGCATAAAACTATTTGCAGTCGAATTGCATTTTATGGGCTATTTTTAACTGATTCGACCACAATCATTCTCCAATGAAAATGCTTTGAGTGGATGCATGACGATTTTAACTATACAAAGTAATTAAGTAATTAAGTCATCCTAAGATTTTGTGACATTTACGCCCGTATTCACCAGGCATTCTTAAGTCTAAGTCATGACTAAATCCCAAGTCACACCTTCATATCAACAAAAATAAGCTTATTTATGAAGTTTCAATTGTATTTTAGGCTTAACGTAGCAAATTGTAAGTGCCATGAGAAAATACAGACATGTCGCACAATCCATAATGACGACATTGTAGATTGAAATCCATGACTTGAGCAATTCTTACTTATGAATAGCTAGCGAATACGGGCCTTAGAAACACGATAGCGTTTTGAACAATTGTGATATAACTAGTTACTTCTGAGTGTAAATAACTTTCGATTTTCCACTGCACGCATACGTGGTAATATTTCTGCTGTTTATGTGACATTTTCTTTCCCTCTGAGAAAAGCGATAATAGATTAATTTTTAATTAATCCACGTTCGTAAAAATATTAGGCTGTTGAATGATATCATTTGTAAAAAAACACACTAAAATGAACAGAAGTTTATATGAATATTTTGCCTATGCACTTTCAGCGTCTTTCGAAAAGCGCCTATAAAACGTGAAGTCAGTACCGGCAGATAAAATCTCCGACCTGTCAATTAGTATTCACTTAGGGCGTTAGGTTTCTCAGTAATTGAGTATAATGTGAAGTGTTCAAGACACATCGTTCATTGTTAATATCATTAAATGTTATTATTTAAATGTGTTGTAGCAAATGTCAGCATTTCTTGTTTTGCATTTTGCCACAATTATTCTAAAAGAAGATGTTTTAGCAAACCATTACATTAGATAAAGCATTTCTCGATGATACCAATAATTAATACTGATTCATGGACTTAATCATTAATTGACGAATTAAGTATATTAATATAATATTAATAAGCAAATATATTGACTCAATTATAAATATCGTGTCCGCTATGTGAACGGGTTATTCTGTTCTTTTTATGAAGAATTGAATGTTAATGGTGTTGCGTTTCATCGCGGTATGCTATGCAGTTGCCTTCATTGTATGAAATTGGCTATTGCCGCTGCGTTTCATCGCGGTATGCTATGCAGTTGCCTTTAATGTATGAAATTGTCTATTGCCGCTGCGTTTCATCGCGGTATGCTATGCAGTTGCCTTTAATGTATGAAAGTGTCTATTGCCGCTGCGTTTCATCGCGGTATGCTATGCAGTTGCCTTCAATGTATGAAAGTGTCTATTGCCGCTGTGTTTCATAACACGATGAAAAGCACAAAAATAACATTCAACCCTTTAAATTACAACCTTTTCCTTTGTGTTTACTAAGTGGTTCTACCAATCATTAGGAGAAATTATGCGCTGTATATATTTCCACTAATTAGACTACCGTCTCTGTTGTGTAGGTATTATTTTTCTATTTCTATTGATTCTGCTATGGTGTCTGATTCGATTGAATGAGGTCGTTTTATGCAAATATACTTTCATTGCTTTTATCTTATTGATTTCTCGTAAGAAAGTACTACATGTAATCACATACTCTTTGCCATAACAGCCGAAAATGTGCCCTGTTACATTTAAACATGACTGGACCTGGTTACGCAATCGGTAGAGCGTCGGCTCCAGGTACGGGAGGCCCCGGGTTTGATCCCGTACCGCGACATAATACAGCCCTTTACGCGGTAGTTGTTTAGCCCCCTTGCAAACGCTCGTGCAAATATAAGGGTAGATCCAGGACTGGTTGGCCCGGGGTCAGGATTATGTGACTGGATTTGGTATCATGCGTGTTTACGTCATGCTATACACAGTGAAGGCAACACTATATCTGCTTCCATTGACACCGTCCCCAGATAACTGAAATACTGTTGGTGGAACGATATAAGCCCAATAAACAACAAACAAAAAACATTTAAACAGGACATAACACCGTTGAAGTTGACCTCGTTCATTAAAACCACGAAATTCCTTTTTTGTAACAGTGTTATTAGTGATTTTTAAATTTTGAATTGTTCTGACATATCTCACCGATAGAGTTATGGTCTTCACAGCGACGTCTTCTTGTTATTGGTGGAAGAATATCGATGCTGAGTAGACTAAACTTGTCAATATTATGTTTCTATAAAAGTATTGTTCACGATCATAAGTCAGGCATCTGAGATTATTCAAAACCCCACTCGTATCATACAAACTAGGCATGCACCAGTGCCGAATATGTCATTTGAAAAAACGAAAACGATATAGTAGTGTTTCCTGTCAACTATCCATGCGGGTAAAATGGGGGCTTTTTCTCTTTTAATACTGTTATTATTATTATTATCATCATCATTTTCATTATTATTATTATCATTAGTATTGTCATTATTATTATTATTATTATTATTATTTTATTATTATTATCATTATTTTTATCATTATTATTATCACTATTCAGTTGTGAGTGTACCATTATAGAGAAATATAAATGTTGTCAACAAGGAGAAAAGTGTTTTACCGCTAGCATGGATTTTCGTCAAATATTACCCACCACTCTTCCTAAACATCACAATTGGGTATTTGTATGTCAGAAATGATAGAACTTCAGATACCCATACAAGAAACAACATGCAAGCTACATGGACTATTGTTTATTAACTGTTTATGGAGTAACCAAAGCCATGTTCTGCAAGCGTGATATGAGCGTGTCAATAACAAAAAGGGATTGGGGTGTTACTTACAAATCTCGAAATGGTGAAATAACATGTAGTTTTTACATAAGGTTATTTGATCGGGTTAACAACAAAATAATATTCTTAACCTATTACAAGTAGCCAACATTTTTTTTCACAAATGCATACCATCCTCATTGAATTACAGTCACGTTTATGTGCGCCCGGCCTCATTGCAATTGACAAGACGTAACGTTCAAAGTAGTTGTACTTAAATGTAACAATGTTACTGTGACTTTTTCAACCTTAAAATGCATGCATAAAATTTGCCGAAGTTACTTTCACTTTGTAAAAATGACACACAATAAATTTGATTTTTTAAATCTTTTCTCATCTAATATAAAGATTGTTTTTAAGTATATTGACAGAAGAAATGAGATATACATACATAGGCATCAAGGTGCTAATATTGATGGTGCTGGTATTGCAAGTATATTTAAATGAACTTATCATTATAAACTTGTATCTATCAATTTCCTTATGCCACTCTGTGTTAAATACCATACAAGTAATTGAAATTACATATTTACATATTAATACTTTAAGATGAGGACTCGAGTCACATTGTTTTACATGTAAATGCTGGTATGACCATTTGTTGCTATTAAAAGTATAATTTAAAAGGTATTTGTTTAACACAATTTGTTTAAGTTAAACCTGTTTTATAAACAAAACAAGAAAAAAAAACATGTATTTAACAGAAGCATCATGATAGCAAAATAATTGTAGCACCCCTATAAGTTCCAAGTTTACATTGCCTTAATTCAGTGAAGTTTTAATATGTTCATGTTTAGTCGGCGTAAAGATCTACTTAATAAAGATCTGTCGACAAACAAATTTTGGCCATGTTTCAAAAAGACTTACCAGTTTTTATAGATATACGTTAAGTTTAAAACATATAATTATTGACAAAGAAGGAAATATCTGGGGTGTTTTATTGCCAAATAGAAAAAACAACAACTTGAAATTTTAATGCCATTTAGAGATAACTTAGAGTTTATATTAAATGCAATTTAGCAACTTAAACCAACCGTTTAGTGGCTCAGTGTATGTAGTTTATAACTGAACTGAACTGGCTCTAGATGGTGTGCTCTTCTTGCTGCAAAAACAAATAGACAACTAAGGCCTAGTCAATTAACGCTGATTTTGTATTTGTGTATATTGTAACTTCATTAGTAGATCGTGACTGTTTTCTTCTTTTACTGATTTATTACTATCTTTAAATTCCCTTCATTTGTCTTAGTTCACTTCCGGTGCCACATTAATGAGAATCATAAACATGGATATCTTGGACCAGGATTATCCCACTAATTGGACACACACTGATAAAGAGATAAACTGATGTTTAACATGGGCACAACAGATTGCATTTAAAGTATCGATGCATTTTTGTGCGCTTAATATATACCTGTATGGTTGAATTTACTGGGACTGTGTTATATGAATTGCAAACATTCTGCCATTTGGCCTTAGAAAACCTTAATGCAAACAATGGCAAAAATACATAATATAGTTTATGCCAATTTAAATATCTAAAATTTGGTTTCCGTCGGTGTTATATTTTAAGTACAAAAAAGCATATGCATAATTCAAGTCATGACCATATTAAGTGTTCAATGTTAATTAGCAACGTCATATTTTGCTACCTGTGAATAAAAATGTTATGCCACAATAAACATTATAAACTTTAAAACGTTCTCTTTTAGATCAACGTTTATAAAGTGATTGAATTCGTTTGAACAATCACAGCATGTACCTTTCCCAAAGTTAGCAAACAATGTGCAAAACTGGCGCAACTAAACTAAATGGTAGTTATATACAAGTCTTTTTGGTCGTTTTAGTCACTTTTAAGTTCACTTAACGTCTTCCCCTATGTGAATGTAGGTTAGTTTTTTATCTTCCGTATATTCTATCCTTGGTAGCGTTGCATTTGTAGTGTCAGAGAGCGATCGTTGTGCTTATATATCAGTTCATTGAACGTACTTTTATATTATATCAAACACTGCTACTTCATGTATTTTGGCATAAGCAGCCGAAACCGCAAAAGCAGCGCAACACACGTCGGTCTTACAAAAAAGCCACTTTCTGCTCAATGCTACTAAACTAGGCTTAAAATTTAAACTATCGAAAGAAATAACGACCTTAGTTCAGTGCCAATACTTTGGCTGTCAGGTTGATGGCAGATGGTTTCTATTAGAGAATTGGCCTTCTTTGTTCAATTATTTTTCGGTTAAGATTGTGTTCTCGCTCAAATATGTGAATGTATAGTATTTACTCATTGAATGTTGAACACGCCATTTAAATGTCCTAAAACCACAACCTTTCTTAGTAGATCAATGGTAAAAATAACAATGTTAACATAGCCGCATTATACACAGCGACCAGAACAATGTTTACATAAAAAATCAGCATATCTAACACGAATTGTTTGGCAAGGTTTCATTCGGTGTGTATTAGTCAATCTGGATAAACGTCGTATCCAAAAGTGGCTAATGTTTACGCCAGTCTTCAGTTCAAATGGATGAAAGTATTGTTTCAAACATGTTGTATTAATAACATCGTGTTTTTTTCGGATACAGTCTTGCTTTAAACTCTATAAAACTCAGTATTCCAGGACTGTTATTATGAGTGATGTCAATAAATGTATGCTGATTTTATGGTGACATTTCTGTTTTCTCAGTTTTTCTTGTATGCACGCAACGAATGGACGAATGAAATGCTAAATCCGTTTCAGTATTTAGATTGACAAAAACAGAACGTATTTGTTCACAAAAAATAACAAATATTTTACTTAAAAGGTTTTGCCATTGTGGGAGTGATTATTCTATACAAAATGTCATATATTTTGATATATTGGCTCGGTTTCAATTTGGCCGACCATTGGACTACCATAAAAGGGGTCCTGTGGTTTAAGTCATACACAATTAAACATAACATGTTCTGTCCTTCTACTACCTGTGCGCCATTACCACTCTCCTTATCTAGCTAGCATGTGTCAGTTCCAAAACTCATTAACAACTTTTTTTTTCTTGTTCTGCCACCCAGTCCTCCCGACATCCATTATCAATTACAAATACGCATCAATGCTTTTTCGACATTTTCTTTCTTACATGTATGTTGTTCCTGACTATTGTTGTGAGAATGTATACCCTTATCATGTGCCTTTTCAGAGGTTGATATATGTTGCAATGCTCATAGGACTTTGTCATCTATTCTTATTTATGTTTTGTAATTAAATTGTTTTATCGCTGAAAGTGATATCCAAGAGTCTGGAAAACATCAATAAACAAAAAAATCACATCCTGCAAAATTCCCGCGAATCGATGTTTATTAGTGTCGCTACATTTTTATGTCTTTGAAGCATAACAACGTACTCGTCATTATAATCATATATTGCCTTTAAGAACCACGATGCAATTTTGGGTAGATGTATTGCTAAAGGATGAAAACTCTTTGACCTTTAACTTTTGGGATCACAGTATCATCATAGTAATTCGTTGCAACGCCGATATCTTTTTTAGCCAAAATTCCAATCGTGCATATTTTTTGATTTAGAACATTGAACATTTAAAGCCGTACTTTTAACTATTTGTACCATCTGAAGTTTAATGAAGTATTTAAAGTCACTATAAATTGCATTAAAATATTCGTTTATACAGAAATTACAACATATTTCACGTACACTGGGGGAAAATTGTTGCATTATATGTAGGTATACTCTTGAGTACTATCTTTAATTGGACTGCGTAGGATTATAGTCTATACTATATTAGGCACACATCTCGTTCGTTCCTTATACTTGGCTTAATATACACGTGACTGTTTAACTGCTCTTCTTAGTTTTAATACGGCATGTACAAAAGTAGCAAACAATCTCTGCATAGGTTGTAAACATTTTTAAAACGAGTACAATAAGAGAAACATGTCACAGCGCACTATATAATAATAACTCTTAAACATGCTTTATTTTAATTGATGAGATTAGACGATAGTTTTGATTTACATAAATGTATGGATTTATAAGAGGCAACCTAACGGCGAGGACAGTTGAATTTAAATAATTGCCCCCGAAAGGCAAAAAACAACTGCCAATACAATAAATAATCATAGCTCAGTATATATCGGTATAAAAATCTTCCATTAGGAATATAACAATTTCAGAACAAAGGCCGATGAAAGGTAGCATCTATTGTTTCTCAAATTCATACATTACAATTGAACAGCCCATAGAATATATGTAATTTAACGTGTTTTACACGTGTTGAGTGTTTTCCGTCTATGGTGAAGTTCTGGAGCGTTATCGGAATTGCGAATAGAACATACTTTGGCTTAAATATGTCAAAGTTCTGTTGCAGTAGCAAAATAAAAATGGAGAATAAATAATAAAAATGAGGTATTACGGTATTTTGGTATTTTCTTTAATACAGCAACGGTGAACAAACAAGCTAATAACCATTATAAATAACCTTTCGAAAAGTAACATCGGTGCACTTGAAAGCTGTTGAAGCAGTATCCCACAATTGAGGAAAACCATGTGGAATTTACTTTTCACCGCAATTATTATTTTAAACCGACTAGACAACGGGGATCGAATTTGCATTTTAACAGTCTCCGTTACACCACAATTGATGACGGAATTAATTTTCATATTTGATCACTCGATCATATGTGAACATGATAACAGTAAAAATAAAATTTACCGTTTTTTCTCTGGGCAAAGTCTAAACATGTTTTCGACAATATGTAATTTTATGTTGTTTTTATTTTGTTTTTGTTTTTTTGTTATTGTTTTTTTTTTATTATAATCAAGCGAATGAAGAATATATCAGAAGATGCCGTAATATGTCATGCGTTAACGACAGTCCTAAAGAATACGGTGATTGGCTCGCTAGTGAAGCAACGACTTAAATACATATGTAGTATTGATCATGTGGTTAGAGATAAAGTTAACCTGAAAACATAGAACAGAATTTCACCTTTCATCGGTGGTGTATATTCCACTTTTGTGAGGGTGCATGTGTACGTAGCATTGCAAAGGAACGCAAATTAACAAAATACCTATGCTATTCAAAATATATAAATACAATAGTGAATCGTAGCTCAAATCTTACGCGTTGTGTAACTGATAGACTTCTCCTTTAATCATTATTCAAAAAATAGAAACTGTTCCTTGTGCAAAAAAATTGTGTTGTTATTTTTTCAACAAAATACCTTTTTTAAAAGACAACTGGTTTTGTCATCAAAATAACAAATGTGTTTTGTTTGCAATTACCTTATTATTAGCAGTCACGATCAGCCATCTACGCATGGATTCTTTAAATCCATTACAAATTCTATCCTTTCATTTGGATGGAGTTATAAATTTAACCACCGCTCTTGCACGCTGTTGGGTTAAGGCAGATGACAAATGTAGTTGAGGACAATTTCTTTTACTTCCTTGGAACCTGCTTAGAAAAGGAATCACATGAACGTCAGTGAAAGAAGGACTATCTCTGTCTCGTTATATTTATTTCATTTAAGCAAATTTGCCGACGAAATTGTATTTTTAATTATGATTTTTCGGGGGTTGTTTATTTTAATCATGAATATACATAGACAATAAAAATATATATACCTACTTTCGGTAACATGTAAATGCTAATAAAGGTTTATCAGGAAGTATCTTCGAAGAACATAACATACAAGTTTAAATAAAGTTTATTTTCTAATCAATTAACATGATCCTGTTCTTTCGAAATGTAACTATAAAATGTGAAAGAACATAGACACAAGTTATTCATCTGAGTATATGCTCTCCTGATTACAAAGTACAACATACACAAGTACATATACATGTATAATGCAGTACATCGCGTTATTGTATATGACATGTGCCTAGTAAGATTACTTACACTGTTCGAACTTTCCTAGTGCGATTATTGTCGAGATTAAGTTTAAGCCTGCGTGTAACTACTATGTTCTGTGATTTATTTGAGACAACTTTAAGGTGAGATCGGCCTTTATTTCCTGGGGACTGTATGTATTGCCTTCTTAATAATGCAGAATGACTAATTTCATTTATTGTTGGAAGTTTCCAACATTATTTCGCCTTAAAAATCCAGGAGCAGACGTATAATTAGAACCAGGTATTGACGTCAAATGATGAAAACATAAAAAAAACGTCATTTGATAAAAATTTGTAACATTTCTTCATACGAAAAAAAAAACCATCAAAGTATAGCAGACAAAAAAGAAAACGGCAAAAGAAAACCATTCGAAACAATGAAAAGATAGTAGTATTGTAGAGCGTTTATTAGCAAGGAGATGAAAGAAATAGTATGCCGATAACATATCTACAAATGTCAAATAGTAAGACAGTTAATAACCTGCTGTGAAATGCATCTGACGTAAAGGTCAATGCGGGCTCCTATTATTGACACACCTCAATGGCACGACTGAAAATAAGCAGAATTCAGTCACCAGTTTTACGTTTTCCAGTAATCTCATTGAAATGGCATGCCCGGTCATTGTATGATAAAAAACAAAAGAATCCATATTAATATTATTGACTCTATAGAATAAGTCGTTATAGTCTTTGTACTTGGTTTATCAAAGTGTTAATGTAGCATAGCATCAACATTTATTGTTATATTTAATAAAAATATATGACTAAGCCTTATGAGCATTGCAACATGTACAAAAATTTGAAAAAGGCAAACGACAAATGTATTCACATGCAAGCCAAATGTAAAAGTAAGAGATTACATGTGATGAGTCATTTAACAAAGAGGGCAACTCCGACAGTTACCGCATTGGAACTGCAGTCGGCAATATGGACCGACTGGTGTGCTTAAACCGGTTTTACAGAGCTGTAACCTCGCACGCATATAATTAGATTTCATGTAATTAATAAGAAAATGAGTCAGATGTTTGGCACAATGTGTGTCTGTCCTTATGAACTTATTCACGTCAATAAAAGGATTGTTCAAATAAAAGGTATTAAATTTTTACATGAATGTCTGATGTTATATTGCTTGGCCTGTATGACGGTTTGACTGACCTACAAGACAATTGAGTTGATACCGTTATAAATTCCTACTCATGAAGAATTGTGTTTATCAAATGTAAGAGAATGAGATTTTATACCGAATGTAGTAAATGGAAAACGTCAGATTGCATTGCGGCGATCTTTGTAATACGCCACATCAATATATTCTCCTTAAATCTAAATGAAAAATAAGTGTAATGTTTCACTTTGTTATGGACATAATGTTAAATTGGATCGTATTTCATTGCAACGATGCTGTAAACTAGGATTAAGTGGATTTATGAAGTATATGGTTAGATTATTAAATTATTTAATGGTTCCTAGAGGCAGATGACATAACACAGTATAGATATATCTATCGTTAAAGGCATTCCCTTTATTTTTAGGATTTTTACAAGGTTTATTATGCATGGCTTCATTCATTATTAAAGACTGTACATATACACCTACCTTATTAATATGACTTATACTGTTGTCAAACATATAAAATTAACTTAAGTTAATCTTTATTATGTTTATCTAAATTTCTTTAATATGTTTCATTTTTCAAGTCGCCTTTGTTGCCTACCATTATTGCTTGTTAGGTTCTTTAGGAAACGAAGCATTATCATTTAACACTTCTACAAAAAGTGATGCCGCAATGCATTATTTTCTCTTTACAGTTTGATCCTTGCAAAGGAACATTTTTACATATTTGTCCAACATAAAAGTAGTAGTATGTTTTAGATACATGCGCAGGACTTTATTCGTATGTTGACAACGTTCGATAATGAAAACTAATTTTCTAAAAGATACAAACGCGTAACGTTTCTCCAACAACGTATTTTGAAATCATTCTTAATAAGAGTGTATAAATGATACTTACAGATAAATGTGTGCCATTAGACAATATCTAGTCCATCTACGTCATAAGTGTCGTTGGTTAACGTGTAAAAGTTGTGCTTTTGACAGTCAACAGCCATCAATCACCTAATCCAAATGAAGTATACATTTTAGAACTTCTTTAAGTGAACTCGTTAAGGGTCTATTTTTGCCACTTGCCTCATTGCTCAATTAGGAAGTGTAGCAAACAACTATTCTTGACATGTCTTTGTCAATGTTATTCACATAGTCTATAAATCCGATGGTAAAAGGCATTTTGAATTTGAAAGACAACTGGTTTAGCAGTCATTATAAGGAAAGTTAAACTAAAAATTGTCTTGAAAAAGGAGGAATAACAATTTAACAGGTGGCCGTTTTACATGTTACACCCGTGCATATTAAGATGGATACGCTGATCGAAGGAAAGGGAAAAAGAGCTAGAAAAACTTCAATATATAATGAGCATGTATGTGTTGATACAGTAAGACAGAGTTAGTAAGACGCAGTGTAAACTATAAATAAAACCACGATACTTGTAAACACGATAAGTGTGTAATAACTGAATGTTGAAGAATCAGCTTTGACAAAAAAGTTCATGCTTGGATGATATGTTGATAAATGT